>VXBP01003288.1:229084-341584 GCA_013400115.1 Rhinopomastus cyanomelas | reverse complement strand
GTTTTGGCCTCCTCTCACGCAAGGGTTGGAATATTTATATAACTAACTGTTAAACCTGAAATAAGACAACAAATCTTAGTAGCAGCTGATGTGATAAATGTATTTATTTTCTATTTGGTCATTCAATGGTTAAGCTGTGCTGTTAAACTAAGTTGAAATGGGACTTTTGTTTGCTTTCTTCTTTTTTTTTTAACGCTAGACAAACTTCCAGGAGGAGTTGTCCATCCCACTAGAGTTTAGTGATCTGACTTGGCTAGAGCTTGATCTCCCAGGTGACTGCCATGGTACACCTCGCTGTTTGCTTTCGGTGTTTGTTAGAGCTGTGCAATCCCCATCACACACCTACCCCCGTTCACTCCCCCAGCGCCCGCGGGAGGCCGGGCTGGGCACGCAGGCTCCTTGGGTTCTTTAGTGCCTCCCTGGAACCCCCTTTGAAAGCCTGAGGTGACAGTGTGGCCGAATCGGGACGTCCTGTGGTTCGCTAGCGAGAGATCCCTCAGGACACAGCCTGGAAATGCTTTGCAGGAGGCACTGAGTACCTCTGGGATGGGGCTGTAGTGGCAGACCAAGACTGTCCCAGGCTGCTAGAGGAACACCCAACTCTGCTGGCAGCCCAAGTCCATCTGTGGGGCTGATGCTACAAGTCAAGGTTGAAACCCAGCTGCTGTCAGCAGAAGGGGCCCAGCTCCGTGCTCGGTGTCGGTGGTGCGTGGTGCGCGCTGTTTTAATTTGAATCTCCCCGAGGCTGCATCCTCTGACCTGAAGTGAACAAAAATGTTCTAAATTAGTATTTTAATCAGCACTTTGGTGATAGGTCCCACTGTAGGCAACAGCAGAATGCAGGACCCAGCAAACACCAGGGCTTTTTAAAACCCCACTGTAAACTTTGCCGTAGAATGATGGTCCAGTCTGAGGTTTTAACAGGCGAAGCTGCGCTCTCTTTTATCTGTTCAGCTCAGTACTATGTGGCTTTTAAAGTGACCAGCACTGGGGCAGCTGGAGGGGTGAGCACAGAGGTGAGGGGGCTCCTGAGGAAGGAGGTGGCTGCTGGCTCCAGGCACAGCCTCGCCGGGGTGGGAGGGAGCAGGGAGCAGTGCTGGTGCCCTGGGGGCTGTTGTGGAGCCGGGCTCAGGTCGGGGCTGATCTCTGCCATCCAGTGGTCTCTGTGCTTTGGGCTGTGTTTCTGCGGTGAAGCATGCACAAATAAAGACCTTTTTGTTTGTTAGCTGCTTGGACTGGAAACAGTTGCTGCTTTTTTGTCCTATTTGAGAATTCCAGATTCACGAGTAGTGCATCTTGCGACCCTCAGTGCAACTGTAAAGCGCTGCAGCTGTTCAGTTCCTGACGGGGCCTCTGAGCTCTGTAGATAAAGTCTGGAGTAACCCACCCTCGTGTACAGAACTCCTCAACGAGAAATTAAAGGTACCTGTTAAGCAGAAGTTGTCTGCTGCATTCTTTCCCCTTAGTGTTCGGCTCCTCACGCAGACAAGCGGAGCTGGAGCGGTGTCAGCACACCCCGTTCCTCGTGCAGGTCACTCTGCGCGGGGCTCGTGCGGCACCAGCCGCAGCAGTGACCTGCCCCGGGCGGGCCCGAGGCTAAAAGCCCTTTTCAGGCGGCGTGCCGTGGTCTGCGGGGGTCCCTGGGCTGTGCCCCTGTGGGGCTGCGCTGTGCTGGGCTTTGCCTGCTCTTCAGTGTCTTCTGTTGGCTCGTCCCGTGCCTTTCCGTGGGGGTTAGTGTGACGAGGAGGCTTCTGGTTTGGACCGCAGGGTGCGTTTGCCGGAGGGTGTCGGAGGGTCACCGCTGCTCTGCCACCTTCCTCACTACCGTGGGCACAGATTGCAAAGAGCAGTCTCTAGGCTGAGGACACCAGGCAGACACCGCAGACGCTGCCGGCTCCAGAGCGGCCAGCGCCCGTGCCACACGGCACGTTCTGGGAGGGGAGCTCTGGCTTGGACCACAGCTGGAAGTTGAGGTTTTGTAGCATCTTGCACTTTAGACTGAGAAACAAACCCGTCCTGCTTTTGGGGTGTGGTGTGACCAATGGTGTGCCCGGGGCGCTCGTGCAAAGGCAGCCCCTAGTTGCCAGCGAGTTGCGGGGGCTGTGGAGCACCGTAGTGTTTGAGAGCTTCAGCCAGAGGTGTGCCAGCCCAGGCTGGCCAGCCCCTGCCTCCCCGTCCTCCTCCCGTTCTGTGTGACCTGGCGCCTGACTCGATCCAAAGCTGTTTCAAAGAGGAAAAAGGGGTCTTGTCGACAGTGGTGGCTTGAGAATCCCTGTAATGGTTTGAGTATCAAAAGCACCGGCTCAAGCGGAGGAGAAACGTGTTGGCTGCCCGGCTGAACCCAACATCCAGGGCTTTGGAGAAGGCCGCCGTGCACCGAACGTGGGGAGGGCGAGTGGGGTTGACAAGCCACAACTGGCTTTAACTGGCCTTTTTACCCTTCCACTGTGTCCTGTAAGTAGCTGCTTCCGTGCCCCGCCTGCCCCGCAGGCCCCCCAGTCGCATTTAGAAGTTGATCCCGACAGCGACCCGAAGGCCAACGTTGCGTTGTTTTCCTAAGAAGGATGTTAGAGGCAACAGTTCCCAGACCTAGGAGTTAACCTGAAGCTGTTGGCACGCCCGGAACAGCAGGAGCAAAGGAGTAGAGGAATGTACGTAGTACTGCTCTGTGTTTTACAGTAACATTTGTCGCTCTCAGACTGTGTAAAACAAGATCTATCCATGTTTTCTGCATATTAAAAGAATCTTACTGTACCCATGGGTCAGCGATTAAATGCATTAAACCGAGCTCTGGGCTGTCTCCTTGGATGCCACGATTAAAACTATTTTGGAAAAAGCTGTCGGTGTTTCACCCTTCACCTTCTGCTCCCCACCCCACCTGCTTTGGCCTTTGTCGCGCTGGGACCCTGCCTGAGGGAACTTGGAGCTGCAAAGGTGATGGAGGGAGGGGAGCATCTCCCTGCTGAGGGAGCTGGGGCTCTGGAGCTGGGAGAAACAAAGACTGAGGGGTGACCCCGTGGATGTTGATCAAGATGTGAAGGGTGGGTGTCAGGAGGATGGAGCCAGGCTCTGCTCAGGGGCACCCAGTGACAGGACAAGGGGCAGTGGGTGTGAGCTGGAGCAGAGGAGGTTCCACATCAGTGTGAGAAGGACCTTCTTCCCTGTGAGGGTGCCAGAGCCCTGGCAGGGACTGCCCAGGGGGGCTGTGGAGTCTCCTTCTGTGGAGACGTTTAAAACCCACAAGGACATGCTCCTGTGTCGCTTGGTGATCCTGCTGTGTCAGGGGGATTGGACTAGATGATTTTTGAGGTCTCTGACAGAGCCCTGGCAGGGGCTGCCCAGGGGGGTTGTGGAGTCTCTTTCCCTGGAGACATTTGAAACCCTCCTGCATGTGTTTCCTGTGCGACTTGGTCTAGGTGGTCCTGCTCTGGGCAGTTGGTCACAGTGACAGTCAGAGGTTTTACTGGTTATGGGGGCTGAGACATTGGCTGAAGCTTGTTGAGAGAGCAGCGAAGCTGGTGAAGGGCCTGGAGAGTAAATCCTGTGAGGAAAGACTGAAAGAGCTGGGGCTCTTTAGTTGAAGAAGAGGAGGCTGAGAGGCGACCTCATCACTCTCTACAACTGCCTGAAAAGGATCTTGTGGAGAGGCTGGTGCTGGTCTCTTCTCACAAGCGATTAGTGATAGAACAGGAGAGAACGGGTTCAAGTTACAACAGGGTCAGTTTAGACTTGATATTAGGAGGAGTTTTTTCGCAGGAAGGGTGGCCAGGCACTGGGATGGGCTGCCCAGGGAGTCCCCGTCCCCGGATGTGTTTGGATGAGGTGTAGAGGGATCTGGTTTAGGGGTGAACTCATAGGGTTGATGGTTGGACTCGATGATCCCGGGGGTCTTTTCCAACCCGAATGGTTCTGTGACTGTAGGTGTGTGAGGCTGGGCTTTGCGTGCTCGAACGCTCTGCTGAGCTCAGCAGGGAGCTCTCGCTTTGTCCCAAACTGCTGCTGGGCTGTGCTGGTGCCTGTGCTCCGTGTACTGGGAGTTCCAGCGGGAAACGGTTGGTGCCTCAGGGTCTGTGGGAGGGGATCCCCTCGCTGCTGCTGGGCTGCCGTGTCCCCTTTGTTGGGGTTTCTCTGGGTTTCCCCCTCGCCCCACAGGTCCCATCACTGCAGAGTGGTACCAGTTCTGCGCTCGGTGCTGGTGGAGCTGCTGATGTCCCTGACTGGGCTCTTTGAGTCCTGGAGCAGTTCAGGACGGCTACAGCCTGGCCCTGCTCCCAGCAGCAGCAGCTGAAGGGCTTGATGGAGGCACTCGGTGATTCTGTGGTGTCTGGGGTTCCTGGTGGTGCCTGTCACTGGCTCAGACTGTTCTCCAGCAGAGAGGGCTGAGTGTGGGAAGGGCAGGTGTGGGAGCTGGGGTCAGTGCTGGGAGATCACGCGGAGATCCTGTGACCTCCTCAGAGCCACACGACCAGTACCTGCGGTGGATGATGGTTTGACTGGTGCCAGCAGGACAGCTGTGACTCTGAGTGCTGGAAACCCATCTTGCAGTTACTTTCTCTGGCAGCAGCACAGGGGGTGGCCGAGCGCCGCTTGCCTCGAGGCGATGTTTGTGTGGGGTGCCGCGCCCCACCTGAGCCAGCCCTGACACAGTCAAACTGGTGGGAAACTGGGCTGTAACTACACCTGGGCTCCTCAGGACCGACCCGTTCGGCCTCAGCACTGCTTTGGTGGGTTCTGCCTTCATTGTTGTTCAAGAACTTGCGAACTGAGACCCGCGTGGGGGAAAGAGTGGTGTGGAAGCTGTTGTTGGGCAGCTCACAGCAGCGTTCGGGCCCCGCTGCCGCGTTAGCTGGGAGGCTCCTTCCGTTCCTGCGTCCGCAGAACCCAGGTGCCAGAGCACCCGAGTCCCGCTTCCTCCTTCAGTGAGGTGGAGCAGCAGCAGCTCCCGGACGTGAGGCAGAGGTGACGGTGGAGCAGGCTGTGAGGGGAGAGGGCAGGTCCCGCTTCTCTAGCGATGCTGGTTTTATTACAGAGCCCCCAGAGGCACTTTGTTAGCAGAAGAGAGCGAGGCTGCAAGCTGCAGGGCTCACTGCAGCGTTCCACAGGGGTCAGGAGCACAACCCCACACGCAGCCCTGCCCTGAGCATCACAAGGGAGAGAAACCCAGAGAAGTCTGTGCGCTGGCCAGAGTCTCCCTGCAGCTGGGGAAGTGCTCAGACAGGGCAGCAGTGCAGCTCCAGGCTGTTACAGCCTCAGCAGCGCCGGCCCTGCTCTCTGCCGGGGGCTGCTTCACAGCAACGGGCCCGGGGTGTTAAGAAATCACTGAAGAAATAGCTACAGTAGTTCAAAAAGCTTTTAATGGACTGAAAGACACTAGCAAAAGAAAGGAATCTTGTAGGAAAGATGCACTGTACTCATTTATTGATTGCTTTCCAGGAAACTCAGAATTTGTCTAACGGGAGCACGTTCTCCTGCAGTACCGACTCCTCTTGCTTCGACACCTCTACCAGCGCGGCGGCTGCCCCCTCCTTCCCCTCCCGGCGGTCGCGGCACCAACAGAGCGGCGCAGGGAGGGGCGCGGAGCCGGGGCAGCGCCTGCTCTCCACACGGTCAGTAAAAGCAACGCGAATTAGCACAGGGACAGACAACACGAGAGGGAGAGGGGGGCTCCGGGCTGGCGACCAGGTGTTCTACAGCTTGATCTGCTCGGAAGAAAGGACATTCGACTGTCGGCACGCCGTGGGACGCGTCTTGGCCGCGCCACGGGACGCGTGTGCGATGGGGAAGGGACAGGAGGCTCTGTCTGGTGGCACCTGCTCTGTCAGCACCGTCCATCGCCAGCAATGGAAGCTCCCCCGGCAACAACCAGTGTGCAAAGAAGTGAGCTGGGAGGCCTTGGCAGTAGGTTCCAGTGCTGTGGGGAGGGTTTGTCTCCGTTTAGCTCCCTTCCCACCCAAGGCCTGGTAACTTCAGGCTGCGGGAAACGTACGAATCCAACCTGGTCCAAGGCGCCCGTCGCGTTAGCGTCCGGCAGCTCTGGGGGCACTACGAGCGGACCCAGGTCCCTGCTCCTGCCTGCTCCTCCCCTCTGTCCCTGCTCTTCTGCGTAGGGCCGCGATCTCCTGCCTAAATCCCCGCAGTCAGACCTCGTTTGCTGCCATTACCGCTCCGTCCTAGGCACTGGGGTTTCCATGGTGATGGAAGTTTGTGCGCATGTTTGAGCGTCGAGCCCTCGCTCTTTGGGTACGGGACCCCAGCTGCTCGGCTGCAAGCGGAGCGGAGGTGGAACCGCGAGTCCCTCGCACTCATACCGGGTGAGCGGTGATCCCTGGCTACAGCTCTTCACCTCGACAGCCAGGCTGTGCGCGTCGCAAACCCGCTGCATCGCCAAGCTGCCGCCCAGGAGCGGACGAAAAGCGGTGGAAGGAATCCGACGGCCGTGTCCTGATGTAGAGAAGGCGCTGTGCATCCCCCTCGCAGCCCCACAACACGGGCCTCAGCTGTCTGAGCGGTACAAGCGCGGCTGCTCGCGGCTCCTCGGCACACACGGGGGCACAGGGACACAAATCGGCCGTCTGGCTTGGAGTCCACGCTTCCCGGAGCGCTGAGCGGCGGACGGGGCCCGGCTCTGTACTGGTTTGAGCAAAGCAGTGTCCTTAGTCAACATAAAAATGACCTGAGAAATGTTCCACACCTCCCGACAGTTCGTATGTACAAAGTAGAAAGAAGCGGCGATGGGGCGCACGCACACAGACAGGGACGCTCGCGCGCGGGCGCCGCGGCCGCCGTCCGCGTCTCGGGGCAGACACAAGCTCGGTCAGACACACGACATCTCTCAGATTAGTTCTTTGCATTGTGTATTAATTGTACCAGTGCAGTAACATTGTCAAAAAAGGAGGAGCTGGCTCCAGGGCAGTCCGACGCCCTGGGTCAGGCTCAGGAAAGGGTGGTTTAACTTTCTGTAAGCGAGGTACGCGTTAAGCAGAGCTCTGTGTTAGGGGGATGGCAGCAGAAGGCATGCTCGGCTCAGCCTCTTTCTCCTCCACAGCCTTGTCCTCGGGCTCCAGCTGTTCACCGCTCTTTATGCTTTCTTGGAGCTGCTGGCGTCGCTGCACCTCTGCTTTAAGGTTCTCCAAGTCTTTTTGGCTGGAGGGGAAACCAGGAAGGGAAGGGAACGTCAGGCTGGAGGGAGGGACAGGGCAGTGGTCACCGCGACAGAGTCACAGAACATTAGGGACTGGAAGGGACTTCAAGAGAGCCTGGACGTGTTCCCGTGTGACTTGGTCTAGGTGACGCTGCTGTGTCAGGGGGATTGGACTGGAGGATCTTTGGAGGTCCCTTCCAATCCCTAATGATTCTGTGATCTAGTACGATCCCCCTGCCAGAGCAGGACCACCTAGACCCAGCACTTCTGCTCTGCCTGCCAGGTCCCAGTGACACCTGAGCAAGGCCAGGGCCTTGTCTGCCCTTGAGTTTTGAACCAGAACTGCTGCTTCTGGTGAGTTTTTACCATCGGTGGTGATTTACGCAAAGCTGCTCCAACCAGGAGCCTTTCACAGACTCACAGAACATTAGGGGTTGGAAGGGACCCTGAAAGATCCTCCAGTCCAATCCCCCCACCACAGCAGGATCCCCTAGATCCAGTCGCACTGGAACATCTCCAGGTGGGTCTTCAACGCCTCCAGAGAAGGAGCCTCCACAGCCCCCCTGGGCAGCCCCTGCCAGGGCCACTAAGGACTGACTGTGCAGAGATCCTGCAGAGCGACCCCGTGCAAGTGGCCAGAGTGACACTAGGGGACCCAGCACCTTCCAAAGCAGCTGTAATGCAGAAGTGGCAATTTCTGCTGCCTGAGAGGAGGCACCAAGACCACAGAAAATGCCAGTTTAGGTCAGCGGCCCTTGATGTCCAGGGAAGCTCTGGGTTCATGGTGTCTCAGGAACACAGACAGTGGAAGAGAACTGGACTTCTAAAGGAACAACACACAGAGGCATCGCTACCTTAGTGGAATGAAGAGAATTCCGTTGATAATGTTGAGCTGCTCCAGGACACTGGCCATACTGGGAGCTGTGAACTGCAGCAGGAGAGAAAAAGAGGAGCTTGAAAAGTTAAATCCCAGACAGAAGAACTCGGAGCTCCCAAGCAAATCCAGCCCCCGTGGACCAACAGCTTAGGACAACCTGGATCTCGTGGGACACACCGCTAGCTGCGAGGTGGCACCATCTGCATTTATACCCCCAAGCTGAAAAGAGGCAGCTGGAGGTGCCCAGCAAGTCCCTGTGGGCAGCCTCCCCTCTGAGCTCTGCAGGACTTGAGTTAAAAGCTGTGGAGGGATCAGCTCAGAACATCAAAAGGCCGGTCCTTTTCCTCCTTGTTGTAACCAGGGTGAAATCCTCCTCGCTGCCACGGCCACTATTTCCTGGACGGGGCCATCTGCCCAGTTCTGCCATGAACTCCTCAGTTCTGTACCTGGCTCTTTGCTGGGAGAAGAGGCCCCAGCCACTCCCTTCCCCTGGCTCTGCCCCTTCCCCTGGCAGTGACTCGGGCAGCTGGAGCCCCTGTCCCAGCCCACGGACTCGCAGCCCCTGTGTGGCAGGGAGGGCCAGGGCTGAGCCTCCTTCCCGCAGCAGCTACAGGCCAGCAGCTGTGACCTGCAGGTACAAGCGGCGGGCTTTGGCCCAAGAGGGCAAATCGGCTCCTGCTCTGTGAGGGCAGGGCTGCCCCCCCCCGTTCCCTACGCTGCTGCCTGGCACCTGGGACACAGCACCTGGAGACGCGCGTGTCCTGGGCGCACCGCGGTGCGGCCGCTGTGCTCGGCAGAAGGAGCCAGAGCTGGCCCGAGCCTCTCCTCCTGCCCACGAAGGGTCTCTCTGACAGCACCACCACCTCCTGCGCAGGGACTGCCTGCCGGTGGGACGGCCCGCGTCCTTCAGGAGCCGCCGAGCGCGGGCGTCTGCCTGCTCCCGTCGCGCGGAGGTTACCTTGAGCGGCACGATGTTGGCGTTGGAGCCGTTCTTGTAGATCTCGTTCATTGTGCGTTGAAGAGCCACTGCTTGCTGCGTCAGGTATTTCAAGTACTCAGAGCTCTCTTTGGTCTTCTCGTGGTTTTCTCCGAGCTACCCAGGAAAGGGAAGAAAGCCCCAGAAGGAGCCAGCGTTACCGACCAGAGCCCGGCCCGACTGCGCTCCTAGGCTCCGCGTCCTCGTCTGAACTAAGCAGAGCTGGGTTCCACTGGCCTTGGCATTCAAAAGCCAAACAAAACCCATTCCTCTAGGAGCCCCCATGACACGTCTCCATCAGGTAGGAGCATGTCTGCGGGGCGAGCGGCATCCCCTCCGCCAGGCTGCGCCTGCAGCCGGTGAGGCAGTGCTGAGTCACCCGTGCAGACGTGTTCGGACAGACGGGTTTCACTGGGGACCAGCCCGGGCTGCCAGCAGGAGAAGGCGCTGCCCACGAACAGCTCAGCTCCCAGCCCAGCTGGGATCTGGTAGCCACGAGCTGCACAACGCTGAGAGAGCAGACCGGCTGCCTCAGAGCTGCCCTGCCAGGACCACGTGGGGCTCGCAGCACCGGCAGAAGCTCCTGCCCCACAACAGGCCCAGCACCAACAAACTTGCGCTTCAGAGACTTCTATCCTAAAAGCAGTGAGTGACTGTGTGGGGCCACCTGTGTGGGCCCATCCCTGGGAAGACTCCCCGGTGCTGGTGGGGAAAGGGCCTCTCCAAGCTCAGGCAGGAGGTGACAGGACACAGCCCGCAGCACAGACGCTCCTCACTTGGTTTTTGTAGATGGTGTAGCCTTCCTTCTCGTGCTGCAGCGCCGACCGGAACTCAGCTTTGCTCTCGTACACTCGGGCAACCAGGTGGTGGCTGAGGGAAGGAAAAGGGTTTCTCATCCATGACGGTCCCCCTGGCCACTTCTGCGTGACTGACACCGGAGCGCTCAGGCTGGAAGCCCCAGGGGACACAGACACTGGACTCTGGACACAGCACCTGGCAGCTGCTGCTCCCGGCCCCCTTTGGGGACTGAGGCTCTGCTGGTCTCTGCTGGATTCTCCCTGCAACGCTGAGAAGTGACTACAGAAGTACAGACTGAACTGGGACGGGGGGAGCTACGCTGCACCCAGGAACACAAACAGCCCCAGCACCCCACTGGCTGCAGGCAGCATCTCCACAGGAACGTGTCCGCGCCGGAGGCAGCCGCCAGCCCTCGCTCCTCAGGAAGGATCGATTTGTTTCTCAGAAAGCAAACGTGAGAACTACTTGATCATTCCACCACAGGTCAAGACCAGAGCTCCAGCACAGACACCAGCAGCCCCAAGTCACCAGGGCTCTCTCCAGTTGGGAGAGCTGGCTGGCTTCCGGAAGGCAGAACAGGTTTCTGGTCTTGGCAGAATTCCTCCGATGGATCTCCTCCAGCAGGATGCGTTCTGCAGCGTGCATCCATCAACTGCTGGAAAGGCAGTCGGGCTCCTGGGGGTGCTTCACAAGATTTATTTGCACCCTGACAAAGAGCAGATGGGTCGCAGTGTGGAAGCAGTAATTAGGAGAGGGGCGCAGCCTGGCTGCCAGTGAGCCACGTCTGCCTTCAAGGACAGTCCACAGAGCACCCAGAGCAGACCCCAGAGGTGCCAGCCCTTGGGGACACAAGGAAGCCGCTCAGAAGCTCGACTCAAACACAAGGCTTTCTGGTGAAGGACAAAAGCAAAGTACACGCTGCTCAGAGAGAGCTCCCCGAGGGGCAGGGCAGAGAAACCCAAGTGTTTGTGCATCGTCCCCTCTCCCAGCGTAACTGCACAAACCTCACTCTCCAACCTTTGCCTGCCACGCTCTTCCACTGAGGCTCCACAAGTGCCAGGGCCACCCTGACAGGTACTAGGGGCAGCCAGCACTACAGCACATCCCAAAATGAGCTTCAAGAGCTTAAAGGCAGAGGTCACAGAACCACAGAACATGAGGGGTTGGAAGGGACCTTGAAAGATCAGCCAGCCCCCCCCCCTGCCACAGCAGGATACCCTAGATGCAGTCGCACAGGAACATATCATAGAATCACAGAACGTGAGGGATTGGAAGGGACCTCAGAAGATCATCCAGTCCAATCCCCCCACCAGAGCAGGATCCCCTAGATCCAGTCACACAGGAACATGGCCAGGGGGGTTTTGGATGTCTCCAGACAAGGAGACTCCAGAAACCCCCCCCCGGCAAGCCCTTCCCTTTTGAGACAACAATTTTGGATGCTGCTCCACAACCTTGACTCAGAATCACAGAATCATTAGGGATTGGAAGGGACCTGGAAAGGTCATCCAGTGCAGTCCCCCTGCCCCAGCAGGACCACCTAGGCCGGAAAGGACAGGAGCACATCCAGGCGGGTCTTAAACGTCTCCAGTGAAGGAGACTCCACAGCCCCCCTGGGCAGCCTGTTCATGCGGCCCCGCAGTCCCATGGACGTAAACGGCCCCAGCTGGATCAGTCCCTCCCCTGCGAGCCCGCGGTGCCCGACAGCTGGGTGACCGGCCCCGCTCTCCCCCCGCCTCACCTCAGGGCGACTTTCAAAGACTTGGAGCCGTGGTACTTGGAGCTGATGGCCAGCGCGTTCTCCAGGAACCGGAGGGACAGGTCGTACTCCATGACCCCGTGGAGCACCAAGCCGATGTTGTTCTGCAGAGAACCACAGAGCCTCAGGGACTGGAAGGGACTTGGAAAGATCATCCAGTCCAATCGCCCCGCCACGGCAGGATCCCCTAGATCCAGTCACACAGGAACCTGTGGTCAGGCAGGCTTTCAGGAACCGCATTCGAGCAGCGTGTGCTGCTCCACCATCAGCAAGGCCAGACTGGTCCTGTGCTGCAGAAAAGGCTGCAGCAGCCACAAGGCTCCCCCAGGTCTCCCTGTGGCTGCCACGGGCCAGGAGCTCAGTCCATGGGACTCTCTTCGTTTGCACAGGGGTTACAAAAACAGGCTCAAGTGAGCCACTGGCCCAAGGCCCACAGGTGCTCGAACCCCCCTTCCCACTGAGAACCAGACTCCTCCAAAAGCCTTTAGTGGCTCCACTGGCAGTGAGCAGGGAGGAGCCGCAGCGAGGGAGACTCCCTGCAGACTGGAAAGCTGCAGGCTCAGACCATTACTCACATCCAAGAGAGCCATCTCCGGGTGATCCTCCCCGAACACCAGGAGCATGAGGTAGCGTGCGCGGTACAGCAGGTTCAGCGCCGTGGAGAGCTGGCTGTTTGCGAAGCAGTACAGCGCGAGGTGCATCTGCAACAGAGGGAACCCAGCCTCAGCTGCCAAGCGAGCCAAACCCGTCTCTTCCCCACAGATCCAAGGCTTTTCCTTTCTGGTTTCCAAGGATTTCCACCACTGGGGCAACTCCAAGCCTGTTGGCTGGTGTCCAGCTCCACTGAGGTACCGCGAGAACTGAGGAAGCACTCTGCACCTCAGGGAACGCTTCCACAACCCCCAGGGCAGCCCCTGCCAGGGCTCTGGCACCGTCACTGGGAAAAGGTCCTTCTCCTGCTGATGTGGAACCTCCTGTGTTCCAGCTGACACCCGCTGCCCCTTGTCCTCCCACCAGGAATTGCCCCCGTGTGCGAGACCCTGCGACGGCACTGCCGGGGGCCCGCTCTCTCTTTGGTGTTGCCACGAGCCCGGGGCAAAAGGCAGCAGAAAGAACGGACAGACAACACCCCAGCATTCTGCACCAGGCAGGACAGGGCAGTCCTGACCCCCTGAACAGAGGCTGGGTTTGAAGAGCTGTAAGACACAGAACTCAGGACGACAGTGGAGGATGCAGGCAGGAGCCCCGCAGGAGGAGGAGGCCCGCAGGGCCATGGGGACGCAGCCGACACGCGAAGGGCCGCCCGTACTCACGTATTCTTGAATCGTGTTGGGATGCTCGATACCCAGGACCCTCTCGCTCATTAGCACCGCTTTCTGCTGATTGCTTAAGGCCTGCACAGAGCACCAGGAGCGAGTCACCACGGCGGGGCCCTGCGCCTGAGCAGGACGCCGGGGCAGGGACGGGAGGAGCGGCCCGCCGGCGCAGGGCCTCCTCACCTCTGAATAGTCTCCCATGATGTAGTTGAGCCGGGCGAGCAGCCTCAGGCAGGCACAGATTTCCACATGCATAGCACCGTACACGTTGTTGAACAAGTTTAAGGCTTCGTTGATGAGCTCGCAGCCCTCCTTCAAGAAACCTGCGGGACGTCACAGTTACGCGCGGGCGCCACGTCGCCCCGGCGCCGCCCGCAAAGCCCAGACGCAGCAGGACGGGACGCGGCTGAGAGCAGGGAAACGCGGCCCTGCACGTCCGCCTGCGCTCACTGGGTCTCTGAGGTGGCCCGAGAGCCCGCGACCCCTCAGCAGACCGGCTGCTGGTGGCATCAGCAGGCTGTGCCACACCGGGCCCGCTCTTCCTTTCACCCAAGAGGCAGAGGCGCCGTGGGTCTGTACCTTGCTGCACCTTCGCCTGCCCGCTCTGGAAGAAGTGGAAAGCATCGGAGGCTTTGGGGTTTACGTGCTTCACGACTGGGAAGATGTTGAGAATATCCTCCTCCGTGAAGGTGGGCTTGTGCCTGTTGTCAAAGTTGTACTCCTTCAGCAGGATCTGCGGGGACCAACAAGACCAGCGGTCACGGTCACTGCTGTCACAGGAACGTGGTAAGAAGAGAGAGGAGAGGGAGCTCTGAATCCTGCACAGATGATGGAGGGAGGGGAGCATCTCCCTGCTGAGGGAGCTGGGAAAAAGGAGCCTGAGGGGTGACTCCATGGATGTTGATCAAGATGTGAAGGGTGGGTGTCAGGAGGATGGAGCCAGGCTCTGCTCAGGGGCACCCAGTGACAGGACAAGGGGCAGTGGGTGTGAGCTGGAACAGAGGAGGTTCCACATCAATGTGAGAAGGACCTTCTTCACAGTGAGGGTGACAGAGCCCTGGCAGGGGCTGCCCAGGGGGGTTGTGAAGTCTCCTTCTCTGGAGACGTTTAAAACCCCCTGGATATGTTCCTGTGTGACTGGATCTGAGGGATCCTGCTGTGGTGGGGGGACTGGGCTGGCTGATCTTTGGAGGTCCCTTCCAATCCCTCATGTTCTGTGAGAATCCTGAACCTCCTTCACAGTCAAGACCTCTCCTCCGCAAGCGCTGGGGACAGTTCTGACAGTCAGGTGCAGGTGAGCACCACCACCTGTGCCAACATCACTCTGCAGTGCCAGGGCACAGTGGTACCAGCACGGAAGCCCCAACAGGGGAACCCTCACTCAGCCTAATCCCTGCACCCCACAGACTCACAGCACATTATGGATTGGAAGGGACCTCAGAAGACCATCCAGTCCAATACCCCTGCCAGAGCAGAACCACCTAGACCAAGCTGAAGGTGAGAAGGCAGAGCTGTGGGGAAGCTAAGACATTCCCTGTGATTCTTCAAGCAAGGGAAACCCCAGTACCCTGCTCTGCTCATGCACGGAGCTGCCTGTGGATGGGGAGGCTTGTGTGCAGGAACTGCCACGGTGAGTTTGGGTGGTCAGAACAAGCTAGGGACTGTGTTCAGGCTGCCTGATCCTCCAAGGGAGAGACATGGCAAGTTCTACCTACGAGGCACTCGGACTAGAAATCTCTTCCCTCAGGGGAGCCCCCATTCAGAGGTGATCAGCACAGAGCCCTTGGAGGGCTCTCAATGTCTGGCCCAGGGGCTGAGGCACCCGCACTCACCTTGAGGGAAGAGGCAGCTCTTACCTGGACTCCAGTTTTGAGGGAGATTTCTCGGAGCAGGGTGATCTTCTGAAGGTTGTACAGCTCAGCTGCTTGGTCAGCGTTCTCACTGCAAAAAGCACACGCAGGCTGCAGCTCGCAGAGAGGTCTGTGCTCAAGGACATCCCTCCCTGTGCTGTCTGCAGGTCCCCGTACAGCGAGGGGCTACCTGGAACCAGTGACTAACATCACAGTGGTTGCTAACAGGCTGTGGAAGCTGACAGAGGGGCATAACAGCACCTTCCCCTGGAATCCCACGTTCTCTTCGAGGGCCCCAGAGCTGGGGTGAGCTGGCACTGGTGAGAAGGGACCACAGCTGATTTGCCAGCCAGTCCTGGCTTTTCTCTTGGGCCGCTCTGCTTGTGCGTCCGGGTTCACGCTGCCTGCTCCTTGCTGTCCCACCTCTTGGTCTTGAGGCAGGAGCAGCTGTGTCAAAGCTCAGTACACAAGCTCCCTTCAGCCAAAACCATCGTCTACACAGACAAACAGCTGTGGACTACCCTCCTCCTGCAGCCCCCTGCACCACTGAGCTGCCCCAGCCTCCTCTGCCTTTCCCAGCTGCCTTTGTCTCACGGGTTTCACCTCATTTCAGATCTCAGTTGCCCTCCCTCCCACTGCTCTCTGCCTGTTCTCCTCCCATCATCAGCCTGTGGAGCTCCCACAAGACCACAGGGTTCCATCCAAACAGCGAATGAGTGAGAAAGGCTGGTTCTTGTCGAGAGCAGCAAGAGCCTCAGACATCTGGGGAGAGTCTGCGCTCCGCAGTAGTGGGATCTGCTCTCTTACCATTCCAGGCTGAAGTCGAAGTAGTTCTTTGCCTCCGAACAAATATTCCTCCAGAGCTCCTGCGGGGTCATGCTGGCCCACGCCGTGTTGTCAGCATTGCCAAGGTTCCTGTTTTTCCTCTTCTTGTTCTTTTTCTTCGAGACCAGCTCATCGGCAGGGAGATGGGCGATGGGGTTCGGGAAGGAGCTCAGGAAGCAGTTGAGGAAGTGGCTGATGGCTGCTGACAAACCCGACAGCTCCACACCCTGCAGCGAGACACCAGCATCAGCCACGGGAGTCAGCCTGCGTCGCACGGAGCCAGCCCCCCCAGAACAGGGACGTGTCCCCGCACTGGAGCGCACGCAGGGGGAACTAGGGCGGACAGAACCGTGCAGGTGTCAGTGTGCACCTGCACACACAAACCAACACTTCTTCTGGGGCTGAGAAGCCAGAGGGGGTAGAGGAGGCTCTGGCGTGGGATAAAGCCAGGGTACTGCTGCGCCACGCGCAGCCCCAGGGATGAGGACGCACCAGCGCTCAGGCAGCTGGAAAGCTTCTTGGAAGGCAACACGCTGCGTAAGAGGAGAGGGCACTACGAGGCAAACAAGCTGTGAGCTCACTTTTAGGAGCCTTCAGCGTGAGGAGTGAGAATCTGGGGAAGGGAAGCATGAATGATCGCGCTGGGAAAGCGATCTTCAAGCGGGGACTTGTTTTCCTCAGCGCAGGCCTGTTCCTGTTTTAGCACTAATGAGATTGCGCTTCCTGTTGCTAAGTAACCCCCGTGAGCTGCCTAACGAGAGGAGGCTCGCAGGGCTCTGCGTGTGGGAAGGAGTCACTAGAGAGGACACACGAGGCAGGAGGTGAGGCTGTGGGTCACACCTGCAGGTACGTCTTGAAGATGTGCTTCGCCGACCGCGTGATCAGTTCGCTGATTCCTATTTTCTGCCAGGAGGAACAAAGAGCAGAGACCAGAGAGTCAGCTGGCAGTGAGGATGGAAACACCCTTGGCTTTGGAAGTGGCTCTTCCCTGAGCTCAGCTCCAGCAGAGCAGCCAGGAGCTACTACAGCACCAGCCCTGCGTGCGCAGCCGCAATCCCAGTGCCTCCCAGTCCCACGCGACGCCCCGCTGGGCCTGACAGCCTGTGCTTACAAAGATGTGATCCAGCTGCGCGCGCCCAGGGGTCTTGGCGATGAAGTTGATCACTTTGCCCAGGTAACGCATGTTGATGCCCCTCTGGTGCATGGCCTCTGCCAAGGTAGCCCCGTCCATCGGGAGCACTGTGTGATCCAGGCAGTCTTTGACCTGCAGGGGGGCACAGACTCCTGTCACCGAGAGCACCCATCCACAAAGAGTTAAACACGCACAGCTGTCTGACTGGGGTGGGGAGCCCCTGCCTGACAGAGAAGGCAGCTGCCAGGGATGGCACTGACGTTACCTGCACAGCAAGAGCTGGCACGTATGGAGCTGTGCCCCAGCTGCAGTGGTGTGGGCCTCAGGGTCACCCCAAAGGCCAGCAGCAACCCCAAGCAAGGCTCTTGTGGGCAGAGTGCTGCACCAGAGGCTGCGCAGGCAACGCTCAGAGCCCGCAGCAGCCCGCACGAGCTCCTTATCACTGGTGCTGTCGTTACTCTGAGGCATCAGTGGAGAGCAGTCAGCTCCCAGTAAACACTGGGCAACTGCTGAGAGACCAGCCCCAGCAGCACGGCTCTGGCCTCAGCCAGAGGCTCCGCAGAGCGGTGCAGATGGTTGTGACCGAGCGCCGAGCGCACGGCGTCTGGCGCGGCCCAGGGACACCAGTGGACACAGCAGCCTGACACAGCTGGGCCCAGCTCAGGGAAGGGCTCCCAGTGGTTTGCCCAGAGGAACCCATCAGCAGAGCAGGGCTGGCGCAGGAACCACCTTCCTTTGTCACAGCTGATTTCACTCCTGCTGTGGGACCAGTGGGCTGGCGACCCTTCATCGCAGAGCCTCCCAGTCACCAAGTAAAGCCATTTCCGGTTCAAAGACAGGAGCTGCGCGCACTTGGCTGATCACGGGGCAGGGCCCCTGCATTTTAAGCTGTGCTGCAGCACTGATAAGAGTCACTTAACTCACGTGATGCAGCAGCAGCAACCTGCCCTCCAGCAGCACTTTGGGCTTACACACTCGTGGATCAGCTACCTCGTACAACAGCAGCCACCGAGCCCTCTGGCCACTCACTGCCCCTCCTGAACAGCTGCTCCTCAAGGCTGTGCTGACTACACAACTAGTGGGTTTAGAGTTCAGAAGCAACTTTGCAGCGAGGAAAATCCCCTCCTGCATAACACCAGCAGCTCCTGAACCACCTGGAGACCACCGGTTCTGCCCTCCCAGTTACTGCTCCTGCTCTCCCAGAGGCATTAGCCGCTGACTCGGCGTCCTGGGAAGGGAAAAGCTGGGGGCTTCTTGCCCAGCCAGGTGCAGGGGAAGAACCCAGAACGCTGCTGACTGACAGAGGCACTTTCACAGGAGACAGAAGAACAATCTCCCAGTTTGCTCCAAATTATTAGTCACCAGCTGAGTCACGGTCAGGGTCAGATAATGCACAAAGCTGTGCCGGACGCCCGGGGCTAGGGAGGAGGAGGAATGACTTCTGTGCTCTTTTACTGGCCCAGACTCTCAGCAATAGCTGTTAATTACCAGCTCTGCTGCTGGGCCGAGGTGGGACAGCTGTGCTGCACCCAAGGGGGAGGATGGAGAACCCCTCCCGCACCCGCAGCGGGGCAGGGCGCCGTTCACTGACCCTGGCTGCTGGGGCCAGAGCCCGGCTGCTGGCAGAAGGACACAGCGTCCACGCGAGAGGCAGAGCTGGCTCCGAGCAGCCGGGCTCCAGGCGAGCCCAGAGAAGGCCCCGACTGCTGCTCCTCAGCTCCTTACCAAGCCTGGGATCTGGCACGACAGCAGGAACGCGGCGGCGTCCTTCAGCAGCTGCTTCTGATCCTGCACCTCCTCTTTGCTGGACTCAGGGAAACGAACACCTGGGAGAGTGAACAACAAACCCGTCAGCCAAAGAAACGACGAGGGACACACAGAAGGCCCTCGGCAGCGAGCAGACGGTCGGTGGCTCTGCCTGCCTGCGCTCAAAGGCACTCCAGAAACTCCTCTGCACGCACGGAGCCTCCACACTCCGAGAGCAGCAGAAAGCCCTGGCTGCAGCCCTGGGACACGCCTGGCTGCAGAGCGCCCTTTCCTGCCCGTGGCTCCGCGCGAGGAGGACCCAGCCCTCTGTGCACGTACCCGGCGAGAAGATGTCCGGGTTGAACCGAATGTCGAACGACGAGTCGCTGATGGAGCCCACGGCCTTGCACGCATTGCGGATCACCTCTCTGCTTTTGGGGTCCACTGGAGCAGGAAGGAAAGCGCAGCACGGCTGAGCGTGCGGCTCGGGCAGCGGCAGGCCCAGCCACGGAGGGGTTTATTGCTCAGCCAGCAGCCAGCCCAGCACCCTGCAGGCAGGGCTCGCTGCCTTCAGAGACACTGCCCACAGCCAGCCAGCCCCCGGGGCGATTGATCTGACGCTGCGTGAGGGGCTCTGCGCTGTGAGCCAAGGAAGACTGACAGAAGCAGCCAGTGCTTGTCCTCTCTAACAACAAACAGCCACCCTGCGCCACCCCCGGGCTGGCAGAGCTCCCTCCAGCTGGGGCAGGAGGCCTGCGCTGCCGCCGCTGCTGCGGGTGAAATACCTGTTCCGTCATCAGAGGCAATGGTCTCTGCAAGCTCCTTCACCTGGTCAAGTCCAGTCACGCCATCATCTATTTTACCGTCCTCTGACTCAGGCTTCTCGCTGCCTGCAGTGCCGTTCTCTGGAGAGGCACCATTTTCCAGCACGCCGGAGCTCTCCTGCTTGTTGGCTTTCTGCTGCATCAGCTGCAGCGCAGCCAGCTTCATGAATAACAGGTACCTGCACAAGAGGAAGGGAGGAGCTCAGCACAGCGGGAGAACCCACGGGGTTCATCGCTGCTCCGCGAGGAAGAGCCTCGCCAGGCTGGATTTCAGGCTCTCGGGGTCAGCTCACGGGCCCTGCGGCCGCCCTGCGCAACGGCAGGACGCAGCCCTCTTCCCCTGAGCTTTCCAAAAGCCAGGGGAGCACACGGCAGTTATCAGAAGCAGCAAAAAGAGCAAGTGGGGTCTCATTATCCGTCGTGATGGAGCCAGTCTCCTTGTGGTGGTTACAAATTGCCTTCCACAGGCAGCCCCAGCAGCAGCTCGGGAAGCCTCTCGCTGCCAGATGCGCAGGACTAGCCACACACAAACCAGCAGCCCTTTGGAGAGGCCCGTGCTCTGCTAGCCAAGGAGCAGAGGCAGCAGCCTACGGCCACGGTCCTGCAGGCTGCTGGTCTGGAAGCTCTCCCAGGGAGCAGCGGAGCCTGCCTGCAGGCACGTGGCACTGGGAAGCACTGGGAAGGGCGCTGGCTGCAGAACTGGTTGCTCGGTGGGCAGGGCTCCGCCGACAGCAACTGGAGGGCTGGTCTTCCCAGCAAGTGGAGCACAGGCCCCAACCACCTGCGAGAGCAGAGCACCTGCAGCCCTTCTCATGGGAAGCAGGAGCGTTAACATCACCGCAGGACACACAGCTTGGACTCATCCTGCTCCCGGAGCTCCAGTTCCTTGCCTGCTCCGAGCGAGCCCAACCACCAACACATCCCGGCACAAACGTGCCCACGGCAGCTCCCACAGGAAAAAGAGGCATCTGAGGATCCAGAGAGCCTTCAGCAGAAGCACAACCCCTCCCACTCCCTGGCTGTCAGGAGCACGGGGTATCTGCAGGGGAAGAACTCGTGTGTCTGGACAGGAAACACAAAACCAGGTCTGGGCACTGGAACACAGCCCTGCTCAGCTCACCTGTGCTCTACGAAGGCATCGACAAGCTCCTGACGGAGGCAGCAAAACTTGTGTCTGTGCTGCTTGGGGAAGCCCATCTTCTTACACTCCTCTGGCATCTCCTCCCCTTCCACAGGCAGGAAGTTCAGATCTGGAGGGAAGGTGCGGAGCAGGTCCAGGATGTAGTGACGCCCGTCGTTGCCGATGATGCCTTTGCACTCCACCGAGGAGCACAGCTCCACCTCCTCGTTCTTGTCATTGAGGACCTTGTGCTTCTGGATCTTAAGCGGCCTGCTGGTCTTCTCCAGCAGCTCCAGGTACTTGGGGTGTGAGACCACTGTCTTGCCGAAGTCTATTGACCCATAGATGACGCTCTGCTCCTGCTCCCGTTCCAGGATGCCAGGAATAATGGACTGAGCTGTGACCCTGTACCCTCTGTAGTCCACCACGACAGTCCCCAGCGTGTACAGCCCTTCCACATCCACGGCATTATAGGTCCGCACGCCATTGAGGTCGTTGGTGGGAGCGACGTAGGCAGCAACGTCCCCACCAAAGTCCTTGTAGTGGTCGCGGACGTCAAAGCCCAGGCTGAAGAAAATGTTGTTCCAGATGAACATCTGCATCTTGGTCTCTTCGCTGGGGTTGATGGCCATGACGTTGCCATCAATGACAGCCATAGCACCTCTGGCTGCTGCTGCAGTGAAGTCACTGTGAACCTGGAGGGGAGAAGGCTGGGTAAGGGAGGGCTCGCTCCCAACCCACCACCTCACTCTCTGACCTCTCCCGAGAGCCTCCTGCTGGCTGTTACCTTGGTGAGCCTGGCTAGTGGCTTGGCCAGAAGCTCACCTTAGGGATCAGCGTGGCTGAGACTCAGCTCAACGCAGGAGGACTTATGCAACCGTGTGGCCCGTTCCCCCCACCCACTCGAAGCGCCCGGTCAGACGGAGCAGAGGATGAGGAGGGGGCTGCCTCGGGGCCAGCAGGGAGACACAGTGTCCAGGAGCACAGCTCATCCCCATGGGGCTGGCAGCAGAAGGCAGACACGTGAGCGAGAACAAGGCCCTCAGCCTACAAACAGGGATCTCCTCTCAGTGTCTGAAGGGCAGCCCAGGGGCGGTGTCCAGGTGTGACAGGGGCAGCAGAGAAGGGGCCGTGTGAGGAGCTGCCTGCTCGCCCCAAAATTACCTTGAAGATGGCCCGCTCTCTCAGCAGCCTCTCGGGCAGGTTCTTGCGCGGCAGCTCTCGCGTGGTCTGCAGCTCCTCGTTCCAGTCTCTGGTCTGAAAGAGTCAAAGCCGTGTGAGAAGCAGTGCATTGAGTAGGAGGGGGCTGCCCAGTCTGTGTTCCTGCTCTGGGAGGTGTTTTGAAAGAGAAGGGAGGGGAAGGGGCCAGAATTCAGGCTCACTGGGGTAGGGACGTGGGATTTACGACCACCTGAGCCAAAGTTGCTCCTCTCAGACCTTTCTGAGCTCAGGGAGCTGCACCACGATCAGCAGAGCCCCTGCAGTCAAGGGGATGGTCAAGGACAAGGGCTCCTACAAGTTTTCCTGCGGCGAGCAAAACCCTTCCACAGATCCCTGAGCTCTGCTTGCTAACAGCGCACAGCTGGCAGCCAGAGTCTTGTCGTGGGGCAGGGCAGGACGTACCTGGCCAGGTATGTGCTCCTCGTAGCCCAGTCTAGAGGTGTAAGCGTCCTCTGCCCGGACACAGTCCATGGCGTGTTCTGCCTGCGGCGCCGTCCAGCTGTACACTTGGAAAGGAGTGGCTATCCTCTCAAAGGGGTGTCTCTGAACCCTGAGGCGAGAGGAAAAGCAGTCAGCTGCGTTTCAGAGGAAGAGTTCTTTCTGTTCTAATTGTTTCCCCTCTGCTGGAACAGCGGAGCACGGCCAGGCCTCACGAGCAGCACGCTGGACTGTCACCTCAGCAGCATCACTGTCCTCCCAGCGACAACCATCTGGCCCCGGCAGCAGCTCCCAACCACAGCCTGCACACGCTTGTGTGCGCGTACGGCCACCCCAACAGACCAGCCCCAGCTCTCACACCAGCCCACAGCACAGGGCCACCAGCCAAGGGGGTAAGGAGCTTCACCGAGGCGCCTCCTGTGTCATCCGCCTGCTCTCAGTGGGCACCCCAGCTCTCATCTGTACTTGCTGCTGGCCCAAGCACAGTAGAGCAGCATCATTTTCAACTGGTCACAGTGCTGGTGGTGGCCGGAGGCCACTGTTAATTTCCAGCCCTTGTCTAGCGCCGCTTTCACCTTCCTCACGAGAGCAGCAGAGCTCCCAGAAGCTGCTGCCGTGCGCCTGCGGTTTGCACCCCGCCGGGCTGAGGCAGCTCATGAAGTGCCTTGTGCAGGACCCAGATCCTGAGGCCCAGTAAGTGGTCCCTGCAGCAAGACCAGGAGAGCAGAACAACCCACTCTGGGGGTTTATGGTAACTGGGGGAGCTAGAGGAAAGCGGGGACTGTTCACACGCACGGGCACGCGGCGAAGGATTACTCCCCCTCCGCCCTGAGCCTGCACAAAGCCCTCGTGTGTCACCCTCCCCAAGACTTCATGCTCTGGTCTCCCTTGTGGACGCAGGGGAGAAGAACCTACTGAGCAGTCACCAGCCCAGTCGGTGGCCGTGCTTCACATTAACTCTTTGCTGCCTGGCTAGCTCCTCACTGCTGTGCTGGCAAATCCTGTCAGCTCCCACAGCTCCGTGTCTTTGGGTGGGGGAAAGCCACACGTCAGGGGTGCTGCTGGGACACCGAGTCGTGTGTTCTGTGGTCCTCGCTGCAAGGTCCCGAGCGCCCCACCGCCACGTGACTCAGAGAGAGCGCTGCAACTCTCGCTGCGCCAGTGGCATCCAGTTGCCACAGAAGCCGCCACGCGGCTGAGCCTCACCAAGCCACTTCACAACAGGCTACTCGAGGCAATTAGAGAGGAAAAGGTGCTGCTACCGTTTCTTCTGCAGAGTGGAGAAGTTTTTTTTGAAGGTAGGGCTGATCTGGTTAAGTAGTTCCACCAAGGAATGACTGAGAAAACTGGGGTTTGCAGGTTTGGGATTGAAGCTGTACGCAGTAGACCTGCAAGAGGAGAAGAAACACGAGTCACAAGCTGCTGTCGTACCCGAGACTCCTCGTACCCTCTGGACATGGACCGGGAGCTTTACAGCGCTTGGAAGGCCGGTACCACGGGCCCCTGCTGGCAACGTGGAGACCACGGGGCACTTGGGCTGCAGGAGCCCCCTCCGGTCTCTCCACGTGAGCCTGTCTGCAGCTGAGGACAGAGCTTTGCACTTCACAGCGCGACTGACGGCGTAAATACACTTCAGGTCTGATCTTCTGTATTTGCAGCTCTCCTTCTCTTCAGGCAGCCCCACTCTCCTACGAGTTTCAACCTCTCGTGTCGAACCCGCAGTCACGGTTGCCCGGGCAATTATCTCGGCTGCAGGGTCGAGGCCACCCAGAGCTGTTTCTGGGCCGACAGTTGCTCAGGTACAGCGGGGTTCGCTGCTCTCAAGTTCTCTCTTGACCACCCTCAAACTCAACAGGTGTCTTGTTACAGGCTGCTGGGCTGGACGGACCCTGCAGCTCCCTCCGTGCAGCCACAGCCTCTCCCCCACAGCCTCTCCTCCAAGCGAATCACTACCACACACAGCCCAGTCTGCGCCTGGCTGAGGCAGTCCTGACAGGCTGTGCCTTTGCTCTAGGGCCAAGCGAGGTCGGAGGAAGGAGTTCCCTCCCAACTCAAAATGCTCCAGATCAGCTGATGACATTATGGGGTGTCTAAGCCTCCCCTCAAGCACCAGGAAGAGCTGCAGTTGTTGACTGGTGTTTGACTCCAGCGGCCGCCGCACAGCAGCAGGGAGCAGGACGGGAGCGATGGCAGCTACTCACTGGTTCAAGTAAAACCCTCGGGTGGACGCGGTGATGCTGACGTGCCGGTCCTCCACCGTGATGACGTACAAGTACATGAGGTCCCCGTGCATCTTCCGGTTACCCGGTGGAGGGTTCCAGCCACTCATGGTCAATACCTTCAGGCACTGCAAAGGCTGCAGAGGAGCACAGCAGAGCAAAGCACTGTCAGCAGGAATTAACTCCCCCGAGCTCCAGAGCTACTCGTACTACGGCCCAGATTCCTTCTCCTCACCACTCCTGGCTGGTTCTGGAAACAGAGCTTAAAAAAAGCTGGGCTCAAGAGCAGGCCCACTGACTTGCCCCAGTTTGCCGCCTTCCACCCTGTAAGACACAGGGGAAACAGATGCCCTGGGCCTCTGGGCTGCACAGGGCACGGATTTCTGGCTGTACTGGTTCTCACACGGCAGCTTCTAAACCTGAAGCCAAGTGGGAGGCGACGGGAGAGCTAAGGGCAATGATCTGTCTCCAGAACTGCAGGGAAACACAGCTGTCCCTTCCCTGCCACCCTCCCGACACGAGTGGCCATTCCACAGGCTGCAGGCTGCCCAGAGTGGGTGCCTGCTGTTTTGCACCCAGGCCCTTGGACTTTACTCTCTTGGCTAAGCACAGCTCCTCCAGCATCCGTTACGCCTCAAGCAGAGCAAACCCCAAAGTCCACCTCAGTGCAGCTTCCAATCCCCAAACACCCCTTTGCTGCAAGGAACATGCAGATAATCTGCTGTAAGGTCACAGGAGAACTCTACCTTCCAGTCTCTGTTCTGGGGCTGAAGGGCACACAGGGGTCTCTCTTTGCTACCTGGCAGGATATGTTCAGGAGGGGTGCAGTCAATCTGCTCCATTTCGGTACCTTTCTTCTTCCGCTTTCCACTGTCTAGACAGGACAGACACAGAAAATCAGCCCTGAGAAGGGCAGACTCCCCCCCTGCAGGATCTCCTCAGGGAGGAAAGCTGAATCCCTGAAGGACTCGGGAAGCTGATTGTTACGAAGCATTTTAGCACAGGAAGGAGCCAGGGGAATGAAAACCCAGGCCACACCAGAGAATCACAGAACATTAGGGATTGGAAGGGACCTCCAAAGATCAGCCAGTCCAGTCCCCCTGACACAGCAGGATCAGCTAGACCCAGTGGCACAGGAACATGTCCAGGTGAGTCTGAAATGTCTCCAGAGAAGGAGACTCCACAGCCCCCCTGGGCAGCCCCTGCCAGGGCTCTGGCACCCTCACTGGGAAGAAGGTCCTTCTCACACTGATGTGGAACCTCCTCTGTTCCAGTTCACACCCACTGCCCCTTGTCCTGTCACTGGGTGCCCCTGAGCAGAGCCTGGCTCCATCCTCCTCACACCCCCCCTTCACATCTTGATCAACATCCATGGGGTCACCCCTCAGGCTCCTCTTCTCCCAGCTCCAGAGCCCCAGCTCCCTCCGCCTCTCCTCAGCAGGGAGATGCTCCCCTCCCTCCATCACCCCTGCGGCTCTGCGCTGGGCTCTCTCCAGCAGCTCTGTGTCCTTCTGGAGCTGAGGGGCCCACAGCTGGACACAAGACTCCAGATGTGGTCTCACCAGTACAGAGTAGATGGGGAGGAGAACCTCTCTTGATCTGCTCACCACCCCCCTTCTGATCCACCCCAGGATGCTGTTGGCCTTCTTGGCCACAAGGGCACATTGCTGGCTCATGCAGCTGTTCTGCTCCCTACCTCCCAGGTCTCCTTCAGTGAAGACACTCAGGAAGGACAAGGAGTTACAGTCCACACCATTGAAAGCATCTGATGGGTCCAGACTCTTCAGAAGGTCCCGAATGTGACGCACGTGTATCCTGGCTTCTCGCACCGTGTACGGCTCTGAGCGGCAAAACAGGGAGGTAAGAAAGTGGAAGGGCAGCGCCGCTCACTCTGACACTTGGCTCTCCGACAGGAAAGAGCTGCCACGTGGCTCAACTGCTCCCCAGAAGCACCCCCAGCATCCCCTCCCCAAGTGTGAAGGAACTTGCCTTCCACCACTTTGAGCAGCGAGCCCTCCTGCAGCCCTTCGATAGTTTTCAGCTCGGCAAAGTTATCGAGGACGTTGCCATCCAGCTGCAGGGAGAAGCACGTCCGGTGGCAGGTGTCCTCACGGTCCATCAACACTTGGTGAATCTCTTGCACCATCTCTTGAGGAGACACCTTAAGAAGGGAAGAGCTCAGTTATTCTCAGTCCTCTTGTGTGTCCTTGTCAAGACTGCAGCCCTCTGCTGCACCGTCAGACACTTCCTCCAGCAGCTCCCAGTACGAGGCAGACTCTAGCTTGCCTTCCCAGCAGGATCACTGACCCACAGTGACCCACAGGGACACCCAAAGCACTTGGCAGGGCTGGCAGAGGGCAGTGAAGGAACAGAAGATGGTGGGGAGAAACTAGAGGCTCTTGCCTTATCCCTTCCCTGTATTTGTGGAGAGGCTCTGAGTGATGCACATGGAACACAGGTCACGTGTGGCGTGTCCGGGCCCTAGCTCCAGGGCACGCTGTGGCTAGCACACGGTTCCCATGAGGCTGCTCCACCAGGGCTGCTTCTCCTACCCCTCTGGCCACTCCAGCACCACTGACCCAGCTCTCAGGGCACTTTACATAAGCTGCTGTGACCATGCCCAGCTATTATTAGCTCATTAACCCCAGCAGCCACGGGGATTAAAAGCAGAAAAGCCCGGCTGCCATCAGGCTCGTTCCACAGGGGCTGTCATTTCCCTGCACTGACAGTCCTGCAGACACGAGGATTTCTACCGGCTTCACACTCTTCCCCAAAATCAGGGATACTTCATCCAAGCGGCCGTTGTCCCCAGCTGAACTGCAGCACCAGACACATCTGAGCCTGTCCTGCTCTGGCAGCATCTGGCACCGTCCACACGACACAGGCAGAAGGGAGGTGGAGGCTCCTGGCCCTCTTCGTGCCCAGGACGGTGCCTGAGCTCCCGGAGCTCTGCGAGCGCCTGTCGCTGCCCCAGACACACCTGAGCCCAATGCAGCAGCACCGGGCGAGCAAGGGACCTTCCCTTCCTGAGAGTCAGGCCCGGAGATCGTGTGCTCACAGCCCTGAAGCAGAAGTGCCATGCCCCCCTGCCGTGCTCAGCTCCCAGCCTGAGCTTCTTGGCCGCTTGGGCCCACTCCCCCTCCCTCGCTCCACACCCAGGATCCTGCCCTTGCAGAGCCTGCGCTGGCCTGTGCCCCTCGGCCAGTTGCTCAGGGCTTCCTTCCTTTTCCTCTAGAAGCCTCTGGCCAAGCAGCTTCTCTCCTGCACCCTCCATGCTTCGCCGACTCCTTCCCCACTTGATCCCATCAGACCAGCCAGGGACGTGTGAGCAGCCTGAAGGTTCTGCCCAGAGCAGGGGGTTAAGAGGAGCCTCTCTGGGCACAGTTCCCGCCCCACCCCACCCCGGGCTGTGTGCGCCCTGGCTCCCCACTCCTCCTCCAGCACCCTCTTGGTCCCCCCCCAGCCAGCCAAGGGTGGTACCTGCAGGGAAAAGGGCTCTATCCCTGGCGCGCAGATCTTGACGGTAAATCCCGTGTCCTGGATGACGATGACCTCCTGGTCGTTGCCGTCCTCGCCCGCGTCGGCCTCCTCGTGGCCGTTCTGCCTGGCATCCTTCTCGCCCTTGAGGCTCTCGTGCGGGCCGCTGCCATTCATCAGTGCCACACCGGACGGGTGCTCTGGGCGAGAGGGGAGGGACGGAGACAAGGTCTGAGCACACTGACAGCTCTCCCTGAGCGGCTGCACGGGCCGGTGCGGACACCACCACCATCTTCCGGACATCCCTGATGAACCAGGGGTTAAGCAGTAGCAGGTTTTACTCTGCCCTGAGTGTTTACTAGACACAGGTGTGCCTGGCCCTTCCCCTCACACCACATTCACATGCTCTGCTCCCCGCAGGGGTTGCATCTTCCACAAACCCTGGGCAGAGAGGGGAGGGCAGGAAAGCAGGAAGGATGGGTCAGTGTACAACACCCTCAGCTCAGTCTTAAGCAGCATCTTAATTAAAAGCAATGGGTGTGTAGTGCTCTGGTGCCCCGAGGCAGCTGTAACCTCTGCACCAACACGTTGTGCTGCTCCTGACATACCTCCTGGGAGCCGCTGCCCAGCCGGCGGAGAAGGGAGGGGACGAGGCGGCAGTGACACTGCCAGCCCGCGAGTCAACCGCAAGCCAGGCTACCCGCGCGGCTCCCACGCCCTGCCCGCTTCTGGCCACCCCCCTCCCTGCGTGTCCAAAACACCTCCCCGAGATCCTGATGCCAGGGCGAGGCTTGAGCAGCTTTAGCTGAGAAAAGGTGACGACATTTCTAGTGCTCATTCAGACAGATGGGGAACTTCTGCACCTCGCCACTCACTGGGGTTTGTTTTCTTTTCCAGTAAGGTGGAGTGTGGCGAAGCTGCAGGTCTCCTAGAGCTGCCCACAGCCACCCAGCTGGGCTGGGGACCACGCTAGAGAAGACCAAGGGGCTGCCCAGGTAAGCTGGAACAGTGGAAAGAGCTGCTGAGAACCTCAGAGAGAGAAGAGGCCTCCTCATCCACCACTCCAACGCACCCACTGGGAGCAGGTGTTGTATCCCACAGGCTCCACTCACAGCACAGCTGTCCTGTCCTGGTGATGGTTCCCGCTTGGAGCCCCCAGGCACCCTCTCACAGATGGAGGGGACTGGGAGCTTTCCTGGGCGCTGGGAACACAGGGTTAGGGCGGCTCCGAGCCAGGCTAACACACCCCAGGCTGCTGAGCACCAAGCTGCAGTGCTCCAGCCAGCTCCACCTGGCAGGTCTCCCTCCCTCTCCTCACCTCCCACACAGGCACCGGTGGCAGCCGCAGCTGCGCTCCGGGGGAGATGGCAGCACAGCCTCTGTCATTGCTGCAGCACAGACCGGCGCTGCAGCTGCAGCCCTTCTCACCCGGCAGCCCAGCACGGCACCCAGCCTCCGCCTCACCCCAGAGCGGCGGGGAGCACAGCGGCCGGCTGCAGCAGTGAGCCCGCCACGGAGGGTCACACTGCTGCTCCAGACAGCAACTGCCCACAGCAAACCCACCTCAGAGACCACCGACAAGGCTCAACCGGGACGCGGTGGCACAGAGCACGGAGCGCAAGGCAAGCAGAGCCCTTCTGAAAGGCAGCAGGTAACAGCCGCCTCCAGCAGCCTCTTGGCAGCTGCTGCTCTTGTTCCCTGTCGCTGTGTGTCCCCGACACAAGCTGTTCGTTTCTCTGACAGCTGAAACCACAGGCAAGAGGGCTGGCTCTGGCCCAGCGAGCTGCAGTCCTGCTGCAAAGGAGGAAGCAAAGCTGCTCGAGAAGGCTCAAAGAGACTTGGGTTCAGAAAAGCTGCACCGTGCCCAGAGGGCTGGGGAGAGCCCCTCCTCACGCCCTGCAGCCAGCACAGCCACGCTCCCGGGCTGCTGGAGTGTGTAGGGACAAGGGGGAGCAGAGAACCTGCACCCAGGGCTGCCAGCACTGCTCAGGGTGATGCGCCAGCCCGGCTCGGTCCAGGCCCTGCCCGCCCAAGCAGGGCAGGACCACTGAATTCTGCTCCTTGTCCACAGAAATACAACTTGTTTGCCATCTCCATCCCTCCTGCCCTCCCAAGTGCAGCTCTGCACCCTCTGACAGACCTGTGGAGGCAGTGCCCTCACGCCTCCTAAGCCAGGAGTTCAGGCTGAAGTGAAGCAGACCAACTGCACAGCAGGTGAACCCTCTAGCCAAAGGCCAGTAAAGATCCCCCAGTGGGCTTCTCACAGAGCGGGTGCACGTCGACGCAAACACAAGCGACGGCAGCAGGAGCTGCCCACTGGGTGCTGCTTCAAGGTGTGTGCTGTCCCCACCTGCCTCAGAGGGGGTCCCCAGCTCCCACCCCCCTGCCACAGACCAGCTGTGCCACAGCCTCAGCGGCAACGGCGAGGCACAACCATCAGCCACACCCGTGTTTCACCACACTCATGGTGGTGGGAAGAGCAACTGGGACACCTGAAAGACACCAGCAGACCCCTCGTGGAGCAGCAGGAGCTAACCTCCAGCACAGGCAGGACTCGCACACAGCGCTTAGGGGAGGAGGCAGCGCAGGCACCACCTCACCAGAGGCATCGGCCCACAGTGGCCCGGCTGCGGCTCACGCCTGCAGGGAGGATCAGCGTGGGGATTAGGTTTGATGGCTGGACAGCCAGTACCTGCTCCGAGGGACATCGCCAGCGGTGCGGCTACAGGGGCGCAGGCACCTCCCGACCTGACCGGCCAGTGCCCAACCCCAACCCGAGCCCTGCCAGCTGCGCAGACGGGGCGAGTGTTCATTAACAGCTAATTAATGCCCAGACAAATCTGAACCGAAACTGGTGGCTAATCCTTGCTGAGATTATCAGCTCAGAAAGAGCCGAGAGTGAGCCTGGTCTGCAGGGAGCACTCTGAGGGTGCCTTCAGTAACGGCAGAAGTTACCGGAGGGACAAACACGAGAGAAGGATCTGCTTTGGGAATGAAGAGAGACCCGAGCAACCCCGCCTGGGCGTTTGCTCTGCTCCCACGGCCAAGGCGCAGACACCCCAGAGGTGCCTCACCTCCTCTCTTTGTCCTGCCCCATCCCACGGGCACACACAGCCACCCACCCCCGGCCTGGGCAAGCAGTGTTGGGGGCACAGGCAGTGCCACACTGAGCACCTAGAACTGGGAGCTTCTTCTTCTTCCTCCTCTTCTTCTGCTGCTGCTGCTGCTTTGAGGACAGAGCCTGCGGGTCACAGCCTGACCTGCCGCCAGAACTTGCGTCCTGAGCCGGAGGGGAGTCCTCCCTGGTGGGGACAGGCACAAGTGCCCTTTGGGCTGGGGAGTGGGTTTCCTCGCGTGCTGGCAGAGTGGAGGAAGGTGTCCCAGGGCTCCCCAGGGAGGGAGCAGCACCCTCCGAGCCCACCGACACCGTGTGAGGACCCAAGGCTGCTGGTCCCTCGACGGGGCCCTGGCCAGCGGGACGTGCTCCGGGGGCTGCATCCCCGCCGCCAGCTGCTGCCGCGTGCTCTGGGCGGCGGGGTCCGTGGGCTAAGCCACTGTCCTCAAGTTTCACACAGCCCTGGCAGGCCTCGAGCAACTGAGCATGATCGACCAGCCCCGCCGGCCCTTCCCCAAGGTCGGCTGGAAGGACAGGCGGCGCGCGGGATGCCTCTGCCTGCCAGAGCGGGCCGCCAGCACCCACGGCGGGTCTCACGCCGCTCTTATCGCACTCCATCGCTCCCTCCTTGTCCTTGGACAGGCCTTGGATGCACTCGGTGCACAGGCCTCCCACGGCTGCCTCGCTGGGGATGATGTCTGGGTACGGCCCGGCACGCAGGGCAGCCGGCGGCACCTCCGGGCAGCTCGTGGGAGCCTTCGGCAAGAGAGGCGACCTCTCATCGGGTGAGTCAGAGCTGCGCGCCGGGAAGACGAGCTCGGTGACGTGCCTGCAGCAGTTTGCAAAGAGGCCGTTGCCCATGGTCTCGCGCAGCACCGGGTCAGACAGTTAGTTCTGCTGGCACACATAGATCGGAGCCCCCGCGAGGCCAACGCCCGCGCGGCAGCCCTCGCCCTCCGCAGCCCGGACCTGCTCGCCTTCTCACGCAGCCAGACGCCCTCTCCAGGGACGAGTCCTTCTTGGCCCTGCGCTGGCAGGAGGCAGAGGACCAGCAGCTGGCTCCGCGCGCCGTCCCGTGCGCCCTCAGCTCGCCACAACCGGACGCCGGGCTCGGACGGGGCCTCTTCCAGTGCTACCCAGTGACCTTCACCGTCCGCGTGCCTTCGCCCCTCGCCCTGACCGCCACGCTCACACCATCACCATATCCACGCAGCCCAGTGGCGGCTCCCCAGCGCTGCGGCTCTCCTCTCCGTGCCAGGACAGGACCAGACGTGCCTCTAACAGGCTCGTGGGGTGCTCTCGCAGGGGGATGCCGGCCCCATCGCCCCGGCCCAGACGTGGTTATAAATAACCCCGATCTCAGCGCCGCAGCGGTGCAGCATGGGACGAGCGCTGGAGAGCGTCCACGCTGCCAAACCTGCGCGCGGGCGAGATGCATTGAATTACAAGGCGAGGGCAGTTACTATGGCACGCTGGGCCCGGGCACAGCCATCCATACCAAGCAGGCCAGCACAAAACAGCCGGGCAGCCCAACAGCCAGTGGTTTGCAGACGGAATTTTCTGTCCTTACCCTGCTCTGCCATAATCAGGCACAAACCACAAACCCAAGCACGACCCCCCCAGCAGCAGCTCCTCTCTCCAGGCCGGTTTAAGAAATCCCAGGGACCGCAGCAGATTTCGGCAAGCAACGGCTGCCCGAGCAGGCTGCGGCCGAGCAGGCCACGGCACGTCCCCGGCGAGGCCACGCCACCGCCACAGCTCCTCGCCTTCCCCGGCAGCACCGGCTGGGCATCACAGCCCCTCGGCATCCTGCACCCACTCATCCTCTGCCCGGCACTCAGCTGCCTTCCGTGGAAGAGCTGCACCTCTCAAACACACAAGGTGATGCTGAGGAGCTGCAGCATCGGGGCGGCACGGGGTGTGCCTGCTGAGCAAACCCGACAAACCCCCCTGCTCTCGGGGGGCTGAGTGTGGGCACGGTCTCCTCAGCAAACCCCGGGGCGCTTCACCGACAGGAAGGGGCAGAACCCTGCAGCGAGCAGCAGAAAAACACATGCCACATGCCCAGCTCTCAGAGCCAGGAGAAAGCGAAGACCGCAGAGCTCACGTCATCACTTGCTCAAGGCCAACAGAACGCACACAGAGGAAGGGCAGTCCCTGCTCCACAGAACCCCGGAGCCCCCGTGCGAAGAAGGCAGAAAGCAGCTGAAAGCCAGCCAAAGGCTCTCTGCAGAACACCCTGACTGGCTGCTGCTGCCCTTGGAAAGGGAGGAGGACTCGCAGGAGCGAGCATGTCTGGAGCAGCGCGCTGTGCGCTGGCTCTCACACATGGAGGCGGGTGTCACTACAGCAAACGCAGACTCACTCTTAGCTGACTAATAAATTAAGCAAAATAAACAGTTTAATGAGTGTAAATCACTGGCTAAGTGAACAGGAATTAGCTCCAGAGATGGCCCTGGTGGAACTGTTTCTGCAGGACCTGCCCAGGAGGTGGGAGATGCGGCAGAGATGCCTCCCTCCACCTCCTCACGGAAACTGCGGCTTTCCAGGGACCTCCAGCACTTCAGGGGCAACAAGCACTTCTTTTAACGAGGGCCCTTGGAGCTGCTCTGCTGCCCTCATTAAACACAGATTGGTTGTAACCCGTCTGTGGGCTACACAGCACTTATTTCCAGCGGTTTTACACCACCGAGGACCCACACGGAGAGCACACAGGGCTGTGGCGTGTGGCTCCCAACAAGAGCCCCGGGCTCGCTGCTCCCCAGCGTCTCTCCTGCAGCACTAATGGCCCCTGGATGGAGACATTCATCACTGCCAGCTCCTGTGCATCTGCAGCAGCGCCTGGCTGGACAGACCTAAACGAGTCAAGCCAGGCTCCAGCCCACTCACGAGTCCCAGGCTTTTCCTGAGCTTGTGCTGATCCCGGACGCTTGCATCGCAGCCCTGTCCCACAGCAATCGCCGGTCCCACAGCTCGGGCACAGGCACTTCCAGCATCACAACACCCTGCGCTCCGCACGCGTCCCCAGTTGCCCAGCCTGCGCTCTCCACAGCCAGGAGCGGCACCTAAACCAATCTGTAGGCTCTCTGCCAGGCCACAGCTTCAGAAACCTCGTCCTGAAACGATCTGCCTGAGTGATCCAGACATCACAGAGAGCGGGAGCAAAGACTAGGAGCTAAGGCAAAGTGCAAAGATCAGCACCAGCAAAACACCGACCGGCAGAAGAGCACGTTCCTCGGATGGCAGGAGGGCTGCAGAATCACAGGCAGTGGCGAGCAGCCGTCTGTGACTTTATTCCAGCACACATCTTAAGTTTCAGAAGGCTGCTGAAACAGCACGAGCCCAAGAGAGGGGACTACCCGGCCAGGCTCTGCACGGGGCCACCAGCAGAACACTGCACTTGCAGACAGAAGTTGTGGCAGGGAAGACTCCAGCTTCACCCCGTGCTGCTGCTGCTGCCTGTCACTACAACCACAGCAGCTCTAGAGAAAACTCCACACAGCGTGAGCCCAGAAAGACCAACTCTGCCAGTCTCAAAAGCCCTACATAAACGCTCATGTGGCTGAGAGCACCAAGACCTGCAGAGGTGACGGCAGGGAGCTCCGTGGAGGGTTTGCAGGGGAGATCTTACAGCAGCCGTGGCATCTCCAGCAGCTCCCACTTCCTTCCTGCATCCTGTGGCACAGATGAGCCCATTACCCTGCAGCCTCCCACCCCGGCAGCCCTGTGCCAGCCACCCACAGCAGCCCCAACAGCCCTAGGGAAACCAGCTAGGCAGCCACTCCCCACAGCTCTGCAATTCACCCGTCCCACGGACACAGAGCATCCTGTCCTACCTCGCACAGGGCTACAACCTGAGCCAGCACCAGAGCCCAGTTTAACCCCAGCAAACCCACACGCTGAGCCTCTAGGCTGGAGGGGCTTCTGGTGCCACAGACAGCCTCACCCCCTGCACCCGCTCACAGCGCACTGCTCGCCACAGCCGCTGACAGGCAACATCCTGCTTCCAGTCTCAGCCAGCTGCGACAGCGCGGGGTTAGTGAGCAGGGAGCTGGGAAGCAGGGCTGCTGGCAGGTTAACGTAGCCTGCAGGAGCTCCAGGTCAGCAGGGCAGGAGTCACGATCCTGCAGCTTAATGTTGGACAGTAGCTTCACAAAACTGCTCCGAGCCCGCGGGGCCTAGTGAAGGAACCACCAGGCTCGCTAACGCCGAAGAGGTGGAACCAACCAGAGTTCAGCTGGAGATCGGGCACACCGAGCACCAAGCACGTCCTCGCAGGAGCTGAAGAGCAAAGGCTCAGCTCTTCAACAGCCTGGGCGCTGCTGCTGGGAACCCAACCTGCTTCCAGCCGCTGCCACCAGGGGAGCAGCCACGCTCCGGGTTGCGTCTCGGGCTCTGTCCGAGCACTGCCCCAGGGGCCGGTTTTACTTCCCCAATGCAAATAAAAAAACGGCATGAACTTCAGCCCTGTCAAGCCTCTGGAAATAACAACTCTCCAGTACAACCAACAGACGGACCGGAGGCAAGCGCAAGCCAAACTGCGCCAGGGAGGGGTGTGCTGCCAAGTTTAGTCACTGACAGAAGACAAGCGCTGCATCCTGCCTCACGACACCGTTTTTACTGTGCGTGAGCAGTTCTGCATCTGGATTGATCCAGGTGCGTGTTCCTGACCTACTTCCACTCTTCAGCTGGGAAGCCCGTGAACAGACCTGCTCGGGCACAGCAGTGAGCTTCCAGCAGGAGCTCCCGCCCGGGTCCCGTGCCCCATCCTGTGATCACACTCCCTTCCTCTTCTTAACCTTGTAGTGCTGATCAGGTTTCTCTTGCGCAATATTCCCCCCAAAGCCTGTTAAAGCTGCACATTAGAAACCCCAACTGCCAGCAGTCCAGTCCTTTTCAAAGCACCAGCAAACCTCCAAGGTCGGGGGACAGACAGCAACAACAGATCTGAAGATTAAGAATCACCCTGACCTTGGCCCTACTGCACAGCTACTCTTGCCTCCACAGCAGTTTTCCAGCAACACCTGCATCCTCCACTCTGTTAACAGAAGCCGTGGCTGAAGACACGGGTGGCCGGGAAGAACAAGGACGGAGGGACCGAGCTAGGAAAAGCCAAGTTCTGGGCAAGGCAGGTGGAAAAGCATTTGACGGTAGTTTGGGCACTGCTAAACTTACACGAGTCGAACTCAGCGACAGCTCTAGAGACAGAAACAAGCCAGGGGTGAGCGGCCCCAACAGTTTTGTCCAGCTCGGAGGCAGAGCACAGCAGTCGTTGCCCTCATGCCTTTCAGGGTTGGGAAGCACAGCTCTGTGTGTCAGTGCCTGGTCCTGCAGGAGGGTGTCTCCTCAGTGAGAAGCTCCCTCAGAGCGTGTCCAAGGCGGGTGCTCTGTGAGCTGCGCCGCCAGCAGCGGGTACACCAGAGTGTGGGCTGGTTTTCCCCGGCAGAAGGAGAGGCCTGTGCACCAGAGCTCACTGTGCTGCCTGTGCCCTGGCAGGCAGACAGCCCCCACCTGCACAGCACAGGACCTCTGCCTGGAAGCCACGCACCGCTCCAGTCCCAGGCAGCAAAGGAGCCGTCCTCCGCAGCCACGCCAGGTGCCTGAGCAACGTGCAGTGCTGAAACACCAGGAGGATTTTTCCACCTCCCGCCTCCCTGGGCAATCAGCTTGCGCCCAGTGAGGCAGAGCAGGGATTACACGGCGTAACTTTTTAACCCAGTCGCTGGCACTGCTGCGGATCCGGGCGTGCAGGGGGAGGAGAAGGTGTTGGGCGCCTCGCTCCCCACTCCTGGGCTGCAGCCAACCTGCCCCAGTGAACTTTGCTTTGGGTGACAAACTTCAAAAACCCACCTCAGCACCGTAAAACCAGGGGAGGGAGAAGGTGGCAGGTCACTCACCCCACACATCCATGTGCTCCAGGCCCGGGCCAGCACAAACCTCGTGGCTTCCTGGCTTTGTTCTTGGGTTGTGTTAGGGATCAGAGAAACGGGCTGAGCTTGGCACTCAAACTTCTTGACGATCCAAGGGCCCAAACAGAGACAGGGGCGGCGGCCCTGGGCCTGTGCCCAGCCCAGTGCCCTGACAGAATGGGAGAGATCGGGGGGGGCTGCCCCTCGCTCCTGGCCGGGCCTCTCCACCCAAACCGAGTCCTTGTCTGCGCGGCCTCGGTGCGGGCGCCGGCACTGACCGGGCTGGGCTCCGGTTCCAAACGGCCCCAAATGCGCCCGCGGCTCCCGCTGCCCGACCGGCCCCGGACCGGCCCGTCCGCAGCACCACGAGCAGGGTCCGCCCCGAACCCCCGGGGCCTGCGGCCGCTCCCCGCACCGGCGCTGGCCACGGGCTCAGGACAGCGGGTCCCGGCAGTGGCAGGCTCGGCGGGGAAAGCTGCGGGGCCCCGAGCGGCCGCTCCACCTCCTTGCGCGGCGCGGTGGTGCGGCCCGGCTGAAGGTGACCTTCACCGGGCCCGGGGCTCCCGATCCCCCACCGGGCCCGGGGCTCCCGATCCCCCACTAGGCCCACAGGGGCCGGGCCCCGCCGCTCCCCCGGGGCCCGTTCCCCGTTCGGCCTGGCCGGGACACGGGGAGCAGCGAGGATCCCCCGGCCCGGTCCCAGCAGTCACGGCCTCCCTGGAACGCGGGGCCCGGCCAGCTGCGCGGAGCCTCCCGGAGCCACGGAGCGGGTGCGGGACCTGGTCCGACCCCCCGCGAAAAAGGGGGGGCTCCCTGGGCCGAAAGGAGCCGGGGCACGGTGGGGCAGGCCCCGTTCGACCCTACGGGTCCCCAGGACAGTGGCAGTACATCGATCCCCGCCGGGCCCGGCACAGCGCCGGGGCAATGGGCGGCGGAGTCAGCCCGTCCGTACGGGCACCCCCCGGGACGAGCAAACGCCACCCCCGAGACAGGCACCCCCGGCCCCGCCAGGCCGCCCCAAGCCCGTCCCGCTCCGCGGCAGCCCCCGGCCTCACCCTTACCGGAGCGCTGCTGCGGCTCCGCCGACCTCCTGCCGCGGGGTCCCGGTGCCGGCTGCTCCCCGCCCTGCGCCGGTACCGCGGCCGGCGCCATCGCGTCTCCCCGGATGACCATGGGCCGCGCGAAGGACAGCGGCGGCTCCGCGTGCTGCTGCGCCCGACGGCGGCCGCGAGGGACCAACCCCCGCGCGCGACGGCAGCGCCTTAAAGGGGCCGCGGCCCGCGGTCTGCCCGGCCCCGCGCCAACCGCAACCCCCGCTCCCCAGCCCCGGCCGCCCCGCTCCCGCACGGGCACCGGCACCGCGCTGCGGCGAGGGACAGCCCCGTGAAGGGTCCCGGCTGCCGCGGCCCCTCGCTGCGGGCGACCTTCCCGGAGGCCGCAAGGTCACCGCGGGGGGCCAGTGCGGGCCGTCCCGCTGCCGTCGGGGAGCGGGGATCGGCCCCTCGGGGGTCCCGTGGCAGCGGGAGCCTGTGAACGCAGAGCCGCCACAGTCCCCGGTGAAGGTCGGAGCGGGGAGAGAGACCGGGGGGGCACCGCAGCAGGCAGAGCAGGGCAGGGACCCCCACCCTGCTGGCACCTGTCATGAACTGGTAGGGACGGGAGAGACCTCAGTGATGGTCCAGCTGCACCCTCTGCCACGAGCAGGGACCCCCCTCACACACACGCACCAGACCAGGGTGCCCAGAAACCCCATCCAGCCTGGCTGGGACGACGCCAGGGATGGGGCATCCGCAGCCTCCCGGGGCAGCCGGTGCCTCAACACCCTCACGGTGAGGGACTTCTTCCCTGTGTCCAACCTAAATCCACTTTCTTCCAGTTCAAACCATCACCCTTCGTCCCGTCACTGCCCTCCCTGCCTGTGGTTGGACTCGATGACCTTTAAGGGGTCATCGCTGGGGTTTGGATCCCTCCCAACCCAAACCGCTCCGTGACTGCGTGATCCTGCGATAAGGAGTTGCTCCCCGTTCGTAGCTCCCGTTAAGCACCGGGAAGCCACGACCAGAGCTCCCGGGAGTCGCGGAGGGTCTCCGGTGGCCAGGCAGGAGCTCGGGGTGCCCGGCTCTGTGGCTGGAGGTGCTGGGGCAGGACAGAACAACCCTCTGCGGGTTTCAATCTCTTTATTAAGAAAAAGGCATCTTACAAGGGCTGCTACGGGAGGCAGGGCTCCGCGCCCCGGCGTCGCCGCGCTTCAAGAAGCACTCGGTTACAAAGCGAAGTCGACAGGAGCGCGGTCCGGGCGGATCATGGTGCCAGGTAGGAGAGGAACGCTGGGACGCAGCGGAGCGGCATCAGGCCTCTGGCAGCGGTCCCACCGCCAGCTCTCCGCGGCGCGAGGCGCAGGCTGTCACTGCTCGCTGAGCCTGGCCGACCCAGCCAAGGAGAACAGTTCTGCTCCGACCGAGCCGCAGCTGCTCCAGGCCCAGGAGAGCTGCTCCCTCCCTCCAGGATGATGTCCCTACCTAAGGAGGCTGCGACACCCCTGGCGAAGCCTGTGGTGACACCGACCCTCTGCCTGACCTTGAGCCACCCGAGCGAGAGCAGACGGTGCAAAGGCCGGGGGGTTCTGGCTCAGCACCAAACCCAGGGCTGGTTTTTCAGCCGAACAAAGACCTGGGGGATTCCCACAGCCTGGCAATCCCGCTCCTGCTGCGGCCACAGCGACGGGGTCGGGGACCTTGTCAGAAGCTGCAAGAGCAGTGAAATCGATCAGAAAGAGCCGGGAGGCACCACCAGAGCCCCCGGGGGAGCCCGGCGCACCCAGCAGAGGCAGGAGCCCCGCCGTGGGGAGCAGCGGTGACGGGGACACGGCGCTTTCATCTCTGTGCTTCACGTCTGGCGGGATCCTCTGAGCGCCTGTGCCCGTTGATCCCGGGCGCCTCTCGCTCACCAGCCTGGCACGCAGGGTTGCTGATCTTATCTACGGTGTGAGGCAACCCACGGGCGGGCGCGAGGGAGTTTTCTTCCCCCTCCTATCACGTCCCCCACAGGAGCTGGCAGCCGGGCGCCGACGGTGCAGGAGGGTGACAAGAACAGGCGTGCACCAGTGGGCGGCTGCGGCGGCACCACAGCAAGACTGGCGGTCGGGAAAGCCGGGAAGTGAGGGCAAGGTGCTCCTGGAGAAGGGCGGGATGCTGCGGCGCCAAGAGCCCGTTCATGAGCTGCACACGAGAACCCAAAAGTCCACGGACAGGCTGCCCAGGGGAGTTTGGGAGTCTTCTTCTCTGGAGACATTTCAAACCCGCCCTAATGACTGGATCTAGGGGATCCTGCTGTGGCGGAGAGATTGGACTGGGGGGTCTTTCAAGGTCCCTTCCAATCCCTAATGACTGATCTAAGGGATCCTGCTGTGGCAGGGGGATGGGACTGGGTGGTCTTTCAAGGTCCCTTCCAATCCCTAATGACTGGATCTAGGGGATCCTGCTGTGGCAGGAGATTGGACTGGGTGGTCTTTCAAGGTCCCTTCCAATCCTTGATGATTCTGTGCTGCTGCTCTGCCTTCCCGCTGGGGAGAGCCAGGCGGGAGCGCTGCCACGACTCCTGTGGGGAGCTGCTGCGTGGAGCCGAGCAAGCCGTGGCCATGGCTTGGGGCAGGACGTCCCTTGCTGTGTCGTGGCAGCACTCCTGGGCACTCAGGGCAGAGCACCCTCTGCAGCCCCCGTCAGCGGGGCGCTGCGCCCGACTCCGCTCGCGTTTAGAGCAAGCCGGGGGTTTTGCCTCAGGAGAAGCTCCCCAGGGCAGCAGGGTCAGGCCCCTTGTGGCCAGGTCTCTGTGCAGTGCTGGGGGAGTCACGCAGCCTCCTGAGCGGGTTTGGGGAGCGGCTGGGCTGCTTGGGCTCCCCCAATGGCCCCCTCGCAGCGGGGACGCAGCCGGGAGCGCTCAGAGCAGCCCTGGCAAACACATTCAGAAAATATGGCTTTTTAATTAACGGGGTCAGCAGGGAGGGCGTCCCGAGAGCTCTGCTCGGCGCTGGCACAGCTAGAGCGAGGGCAGCGGCTGCCCCTCCTGTCCACCCACCGGTCACCCCGCGCCGCCCACTGCCGGCTGGAGACGCCGCTTTGCCGGAGGGAAACAAACTGGGCGCATCCGACCCGGGGTGCCTGCGGAGCCGTGGAGGGAAGGGGAGCAGGAGGGGGTGCCCGGCCGCGTACGCTGGCAGCTCCCCGCACGGTGGGGTTCCTACACACCCGGCCGTTATTGCTGTGCATCCGCTTCCAGTCTGACCATTAGCTTCACCAGTCAACACTAAATGTCGCTACAACGCACATTGGTGTCAGGGGGTACCCATCACAGGTCGGAGCTGGGAGCACCCCAGGGAGCCCAGCAGCACCCACAGGCCCCAGTGACACCTCGCAGGCCAAGGGCTGACTGACCATCTGCCCAGGGAGAGGGGAGGCAGGCACTGCCCGCTGCTCCTGGGGGCCGCCGGGGGCTAACGGCAGCCCGCTGGCTAAAAACTAGGAACGCTGCCTTTTTTGGATGATTTTATATACAAAGGTTAAAATATTCATCTCTCTGGCCACCACAGAGTGTTTTCCCTTCGAAACAAGCGCCTGTGTGTCTGTGGCTAGAGAAGGGTGCAGAGACGATCCCAAGAGCTTCCCCCGCAAAAAGCAGCAGCAGCAGCAGCTCATCCTTCCCGCCTCCGACAGCTCATTTCCAAGCAGCGGTGTCAAGGAATGGAATGAGGGAAGGAGGCTGCTCCCCGCCACCCCCTTGGGAAGCCCTCCCGCTGCAGCCGCTCTGCCTGCGCGCCCAGGGCTGCGGGGTCAGGACCTGCCCGGCTGCCCGCCAGCACCGCGAGAAGGGAGAAGCAACGGGGGCACCGGGGATGAGATCGATCCTCGAGCTAGCGGCTAGTCAGCGTCGGAAGAGGGCAGCTTGGACGGGGTTGCTTCATGTACAGACTAGGCACTAAAGAGGAGCTTTGCTAGGCAGCTATGTACAGGGAGGAAGGCTCAGCGCTCCCCTCGCGGCGCTCGGGTCAGTCACAGACACCCTGAGCCCATCAAGGGCTTCGTCACAGAAACTGCCACGCGCTCGGCGTCAGGATTGTCGGGGAAGGAGAGGGGAAGGGGCACGCACTGCCCTCGCCGCTGCCGAGAGGGAACAGGCACGAATCCTCAGCAGAACCTCTCGAACCTGAGACAAACAGCCACTCCAGAGCTGCCGGTGCCGCCTCGGGGACTGGGTGCTGCTGCGAGAGAGCCCGGTGGGGTGGAGCAGGGTGCCCCAGACACCCCTAAACCGCTTTGCAATGGGGAACAGGACAGAGGCCTCCTGCAGCCTCGCCCCAGAACGGCAGGTGCTAGGAACCCCACCAGGCTCCCCTTGCAACCAGGGCATGTGGAGCCTCTCTGCAGCCTTCCAAGGGGGTGTCAGTCCATGATGGGGGCAGGTGGGAGCTGCTGGGGCTCTTCGCTGGGCTCCCTCGCAGACTCAGGGGGTCCTTAAGAGACCATGGCGGCAGCAGCAGCAGCGGGGGGCTGGGGGTCCCAACGCTCGAGGGGTCTTGCCCTCCTTGTCCGTCCCCATCACAGCCCAAGCAAAGGTGCAAGGGCCACTCATTTCAGTCCTGCTAGTGCAACTCGTGCGCTCGGGGCTCCGCTTCCGCTGGCCCGGGGACCGCCGCTGGGAACCTCGTAAAAGCATCTTGCGTCATATAGAAATGTCGAGCTACAAAAATAGACACCTCTGGCTGCGCGGGCACGCTCCGGGCGAGCTGGGGTGGGCTGTGAGCGCCACGGGTTTCGGGAGCTTTCAGCTGAATTTGGAGGAAATAGGGTCTGGCTGTCAGGCACAGCACCCTCCTGCCCGCAGCGGCAGTGGCAGCAGTGGGGTTGTGCTGGAGGCTGCCAGGCGGGGTGCTGGCTCTGGGCAAGGGGCTCTTGGCTGGGCATCACTGCCCCAGCACCCCTGCACGGGGCTGGCAGCCAAAGCACTGGGGCCCACCTGCCCCTCGGTGTCGCCTGGAGCAGCGAGACCATCGCCCTGCCTGGCCGCGAGAGCCCTCCTCTCCCTGTTTCTGCTGTTTCACAGCACCCGAAGCCGACGAGATGGGGCACGGCTGCCGCACCAGGTGCCGGCAGGGATCGGGGGGCTCTGGGGGTGTGACAGAACCCAAATGCTGGTGCCGGGATAGAGCTGAGCACAGGGCACAGCTCGTGCCAGGGATCCCTCCTGCACCCGCAGGACAGATTGACACTCAGCTGCCTGCGACCCGACGACCATCCTGGTGATGTCTAGAGCTGGCAGCCGGGTGGAGCCCATCCCGTGTGCCCATAGCCCACTGCTGCACCCCCAGCACCCGCTCCGGGGGCCAGCAGCAGTGGGAAGATCTTCTCACGGCAGAGATCCTATTTTCCTTTCTTTTTCTTCCTTCCTTCCTTCCTTCCTTCCCTCAGAAGCTCTGGGCAGGTGCCTGGCTGTGTTCCCTGGCAGACCCTGTGCCGGGCTGCCCCATGGCACCCCCTGGCTCAGACCCCTGGGGCAGGGCAGGGGACCCTCCGGCTGCCTGCGGGCAAGAGGTTCGAGCCCGGTGTCCGCTTCCCTGCTGCCCCTTCCCCTGCGAGGAGACGGGAAAGGCAAGTCAGCTGGTGCCACCCCAGTGCCGGCGGGCTCAGGCCTTCCCGTCGGGGCTACCTTACTCCCGGGTTCGGGGGGCACCGTGGGCCCCCTGCCTCTTGCCGGGCTCGCCCTTGGCTGACCTGGCCCTGGCCGCTGACTCCTGCGGGGGCTGCCGGAGTGGCCTCTGCGAGCGGGGGGCCGTCGCGGCGGTGCCGGCGTGGGTGGGGGTCTCCGTCGTCGTCGGTGGGCGCTGCGGACCGTGCGGCCGCCCGGCGTAGAGGAAGAGGGCCGGGTCGGGCATCGCCTCCAGCTCCTCGGGCACCGCGTCCCTGGGCCGGGCGCCGTCGGCGGGCGGGCGCCGGGAGTGAGCCCGATGGCCGCGGCGCCGGGACCTGCCGTCGGGCTGGGGGGCTGGTCCATCGCGGGGCTGCTGCGTGCCCGGCCGGGGGGCCGGCAGGCGCTGGGCCGTTGCGTGCAGCTGCAGCGAGAGGTAGGCGGCCGCCTCCGTCTGCTTCTGCAGCTCCGTGTCCAGGATGGTGACGCGGTGGCTGCGGCGCTTCAGCTCCTCGAGGAAGCGCCGCTCCTTGCTGCGCAGGCTGGAGCGCAGCGCGGCCACCAGCGTCTCCTTGTGCTGCAGCTCCTTGCGCAGCTCCAGGTTGTCCTTCTCCTTCTCCTGCAGCTGCGCCTCCATCGCCCGGCACTTCTCCTCCAGCTCCCGGTCGAGGACATCTGTGGGGACAAGGCGCAGCGAGAGCGTGAGGATCCCTGCTGCCCACCAGGAGCTGGTGCCAGCGGGGCTCGGCAGCGCCGGCGAGGCTGCTCCGGGGCGCTTTCGGGGCCAGGACAGGCTGGAGAGCTGGGCGGGGAGACATCGAATGGGCTGTAACAAGGGCAGCGTAGAGTCTGGCATCCGGGCAGGAACGACCCCAGGGACCAGGACAGGGCGGGGACCGACCTATTGGAGAGCAGTGCGGGAGAAAGGGACCTGGGGGTCCTGGTGGCCAGCAGGATGGCCAGGAGCCACCAATGAGCTCTGGTGGCCAAGAAGGCATGCTAGGGTGAATCAGAAAGGGGGTGGTTAGCAGATGGAGAGAGGTTCTCCTCCCCATCTACTCCACCCTGGTGAGAGACCACAGCTGGAATCTTGTGTCCAGTGCTGGGTCCCTCAGCTCCAGAAGGACCCAGAGCTGCTGGAGAGAGCCCAGCCAGAGCCACAGGGATGATGGAGGGAGGGGAGCATCTCCCTGCTGAGGAGAGGCTGAGGGAGCTGGGGCTCTGGAGCTGGGAGGAGAGTGAGGGGTGACCCCATGGCTGGTGATCAAGATGTGAAGGGTGGGTGTGAGGAGGATGGAGCCAGGCTCTGCTCAGGGGCACCCAGTGACAGGACAAGGGGCAGTGGGTGTGAGCTGGAGCAGAGGAGGTTCCACATCAGTGTGAGAAGGACCTTCTTCCCGGTGAGGGTGATGCAGCCCTAGAAGGGTCTCCCAGGGGGTTTGTGGAGTCTCCTTCTCTGGAGAAGTTTCAAACCCGCCTGGAGATGTTCCTGTGAGACTGGATCTAGGGGATCCTGCTGTGGTGGGGGGACTGGACTGGCTGATCTTTCCAGGTGCCTCCTGATCCCTGATGTTCTGTGATGCCGTGATTACCCCGGGCTGTGGTGCACAGCAGGATGCCCAGCACCCCAGAGCTGGGGGCTAGTGAAGGCAGTTTGAGCGGAGGACGCTGTTGCCATGGAACTGCCGCCTCTGCCTCGCTGCAGCCCGGTGCTGCAGCTTTTAAATTTCCCAACATAACCAGTTTCTCACTCTAGAAGGAACTTGCTCTGGTACCCGGGCACATCTCTGCTCTGCCAGCAGCTGACTGCCGGTGACGGGTGCAGGTGGGACTTGTTCCAGCAGCGGTGCTGCATCGAGCAGCAGGTTCCCCTCAGCTCCCACAGCCCTCCCTGCCCTTCCCACACCTTGGCCGGTGACAGATGTCCTCCCTGGCCCGGCCCTGCTGAGTCACAGCACAGGCATCTGAAAGAGTGTGACTGCACCTGCCAGCTCCCATGGGCTCCTGTCTGCAGGAGAGCGCCTGGCACCCATCTGCCCCACTGCCCGTCCGTCCATCCATCCATCCACCCTTCCCCACAGAGGCATCAGGAGCCTACACTGGGCCAACCCCAGCAGAGGAATCTGGGCAGCAACACCTCGTGTTCCCCGAGTCCCTCCCACCCCATGACCTTGGGAGGCTGCAGAGGTGAGGGATGGGGGGGCTGGGGCCGAGCTCTGCGGGCAGCAGCGGGACAGGGCTGTGATTCAGACTCCTGCCCTGGCAGCCCCGCAGGCTCCCGCTCCCAGCCCTTGGTGGGGCGCAGGGAGGGGAGCAAACGCCCCGTGCTGAGGCTGGCACCGCTGTGCCCAGCCCTGCCTGCCCAGGCCTGCCCCGTCGTCTGCAGCAATCCCTCCGCAGCCACGTCCTGCCCCAGCTCCTTCTGCCGGGGGAAATCACTCCCAGTGGGACCTGGAGGGAGGCGATGGCACACGGCGGGCGTCAAGAGTGGCCTTTGAGCAGCGGTCCTCTGGTGGCACCTGAGCTCAGGCACTCGCCCCATAAAGGAGGCAAATGTGACTCTGCTCTTCACGAGCTGCCAAGAGGTGCAGGATGGGCAGAGAGCTGTGGGTGGGCTCACTGTGCTGTGCCCGTGGCTTGGCACGAGGACTCAAGGTGGGAGTGGGGGTCTGCTGGGGACTGGGGTGGATGGAGAGGGGCTGGGTGCTCACTGCTGCTGTGTGCCCCCCGTGCTGGGGACAGAGCTGGGAGTCCCAGGTTGCCCAGGAGGCAGCTGAGGGACGAGAACCCTGAGAGCCCTGGTGAGAGCAGCCCTGTGCCAGCCCTGGTGGGAGCAGCCCTGTGCCAGCCCTGGTGGGAGCAGCCCTGTGTCTGCTCTGGCACTGCCAGCCCCACTGTGAGGATGAAGCACAGGCTGGGGCTCTGTGCCAGGGACTGTGCCCAGGCAGTGCCAGGGACGAGTTTCAGCTTCATCCCCGGGACAGAGGAGGAGGAGCTGGGCTGCTCACAGAGCATCCTCTGCTGGCCACGGGTGCCTAGGTCCTGCTGGGGTGACCTGGAGCTTTGGGGTGACACTCAGGGGCAGCAGGAGCTGTGTGATGAGGGTGGTCTCAGCCTGTGGCACCTCAGAACAAGGAAATCCTGAGGGGAGCACCCTGCTGCTGCCCAGGGCAGAGCCCACTGCCCGCAGCATTGCCCAGCGCGGCCCGGCCAGACTCTGCTCCGGGGTCAGGGCTGTGGGTAGCAGCAGGGAGAGGCAGGGATTTGCCTCTAGATGAGGACTGGGGGCAGAGATGCTCCGGGAAGAGGGAGCAACTAAGCACCATGCCAGGGGGTTTGTGTGCATCCAGGTGCCCATGGCCAGGACCCCTGCCCAGCTGGGCATCGCTCACTGCAGGAGAGGAGCTGAAATCAGAGCAAACCCAGAGCCAGCTCCCACATCCCTCCGCATGGGTTCTCAGCTGGAAAGCTGCCCTGGGCCCTTAGGTCACAGGGACTGGCACCGAGGGACCCCAAAGTCCACTGCTGTGCTGGCCTGGCAGGACATGTGCTGGTGCCCCGTCTCTGCCAGCCTGGGCACAGACAGGGGAGCCCCATTCCCAGAGTCCCAGGGCTCTGAGCCAGGCAGCGCTGCCCAGGAGGGCCTGCAGGGCAGGGCTGGGGGCTTGCAGGTTTGAGTCCTGCCCTGGGGGGTTCTGAGCTGCTCTCGGGGGTCCCTGCCAGGCGCTATCAGGGCTGATCTAGGGCTGCTGCCTCTCATGTGCAAACAGAACCTGCCTGAGGCGGCTGTGGATGTGGGCACAGCCCTGCCAGCCCGGCCCTGCCCTGCAGACAGGGGCCCTGCCCCGTCCTGGGCCCCTTCCACTCCCTTATCTCCAGCACCTTATCTCCTCTTACCTTGCTGTCGGGCTTCCAGCTCTTTCATTTCCAGGTCGTGGGTGAGCTCTGCGAGAGAAACCAAACAGGGCTGAGCAGGAGCATCCCGCTGGCCCGCCCTCCCTGTGTCCCCCCTGCTCCCCCAGACCCCGGCCGTCACCCTGCCTGGGGTGCAAGCGAGGCCACCCCCAAGCACCAGCCCCAGAGGGACCCAAACCCAGACAGTTCCGGCAATTCGCTATTGAGGACCCTGGGATCGGTGTCTGCCCCCTCCTGCCCCTGGGTTGTGGCCAGGCGGCTCCCGGGCCCTCTGGCAAAGCCTTTCCTTTTTCCAAGAGAGCCGCCGAACCCTTTTCGGTGCCTTAAACCAGGACGACGAGCAGCGCAGGGGACTGAAAACAGACCAAAGTGCAAGCTGCCGCGCCGAGGATTTCATCGTTCGCTGCTTCCAGGCTCATCCCTGCGTCTGATGCGAGCGGGGCGGCCGCGTCCCCTCCCCGGGTGCCCACAGGAGGTGCCACCCTGCTTCGGGAGCTACCGGCGCCCCGGGGCTGAGCTCCCACTGCTGCAGCAGCTCAGGCCGGGCAGCCCGGAGGGACCTGGGGGTGTCCTGGAGCTCCCTGCACGACCCAGTCTGGGAACGGACTGGCGGAGAGGGGTGGCCGCAGCAGCACCGGGTGGTTTTGGGGCTACTTCTTCCCCTCTGAAAAACGAGTTCAAACGGTTAATCTCTGCCCTACATTTTCCTTTTAATCTGCTTTGGTGCTGACTGTAATCCCCGGCGCTGCCGCCCCGCAGCGAGGCGCTGGGCTCAGCCCGCTCCGCCCCGCACGGCGAACCCGCACAGCTCCCGGGCGGCGCTCGGCGCGCCCGGCTGGCGACCGGTGACCGCCCGGCTGGCCTTCTGCAGCTACACTAACAGGCGTGTGGTCTCAGGCTGCCTCGAAGGAGAACCACAGCAGCTGTCCCGAGAGGACACTGCCCTGCTGCGTGGGGATGAAGCACATCCCGGGGTCTAGGATCACTGCTGGAGACCCCTCGGGGACCTGCCCGAGTTCCACCCCTGTGAACAGCCAGGGCCAAATCCAGACGAGACAGACACAGCTGGTCTGCACCTCCGTGTCCCGCTGGAGCCTCTGCAGGTCCCCGAGTAGTCCTCCCACTCAGCCTCTGGGTGTGGATGGGACATGGCCGGGTGATGCCCTTCAACTTGCCTGGTGCCAGACAAGGAGGAGTGGTCTGTGTCCTCTGGCAGGGGGATTGGACTGGATGATCTTTCGAGGTCCCTTCCAATCCCTGATGATTCTATAATCCTATGATTCCCTGCCAGGGGCTTGTGACCCTCTTGGAGGTAACTCTGTGCTGCCCAGAATCGCAGAACATTAGGGACTGGAAGGGACCTCGAAAGATCACCCAGTCCAAACCCCCTGACACAGTGGGTTCCCCTAGGGGGTCCAGACATTCATGGGCCAACTGGAAATGGGTTTATTTAAGACACAGCTTGTCTCCACACATGGGGCTTCCCCCTTTGCTGCCTGGGGGGACTGTGCTGGTGTCCCAGTATGTGAGAGCAGGACCATCGGCCCAGCCCGACCCGCAGAGCTGCCACCCACGGCCCCACCTGAGGGACCCCCGGTCGCCGCTCTGTTCCCGCTCCACCCTCCCTCATGCCCTGGCACCACTAATTACTGCCACAGGGCTGGGGCTCATCTTCTGGGAAGAGCAGAAACACCGGAGCCAGAGGAATCTGCTGTTTCTGCTGTGTCCACATCTCGGAGTGAGAGGGGAGCGGGAGGGAGGCCAGCGCTGCGCCAGGCTCCTTCCAGGACGTGAGCGGCGGCAGGGCTGGGGCTGCTCCCTTCCTGGAAAGCTCTGGCTGGGGTCACTGGGCTGCGGGGCTGTACTGGGGCCTCCACTCCTCCTGCCAGGCTGCGATGAAGGGCACCAGGCTGCCGGGGTTCCGGGAGGCTGAGCACACGGAGGCTCCGTTCTGATTTGAGCCCCCTGGTGTGGGAATGGCCTGAGGGCGCGACCCTGGTCCTCTCGTGTGGGAATGGCCTGAGGGCGCGACCCTGGTCCTCTCGGACTGGTGGGAAGGGGATCCCTGACGACAGACTGCAACAGGCTCCTTTCTGCCCCTGGGGGACTCAGAGCTGACCCCTCAGGAGAGGCTGCACTTGGCCCTGTTGGAGCAACAGAACGAGCAGCAAGAGCTCAGCAGGGCTGGGGAAACCAGGCAGCTTCCTGAACGCAGCCCTCGGGGGCTGGAAGATGAGGCTTAATTAGCTGTGGCTGAATTATTGATGAGACCAGGGGGACCCAGGCTCAGTGGTGGGCACGAGGCAGGGGGCTGGCTGAAGGGCAGGGCGACCTGGCCACAGCAGGGCCGTGGGTGGGGATGGTGGCTCTGCACCCCACAGACGGGGCAGAGCCCCGCGCTGGGCTGTGGCTGCACCCCCAAGGGCTGGCTGTCACCAGTCTGTGGATCCCCACTACCCCCTGTTCTGAAAGCTGCCGGAGCGTGGTCCCACAGAGCCTCTGATCAGTGGTAGTCAACCAGCTTCTACCAGCAGTTCAACCCCTTCTGCAACCCCCAAGTCTGCTGCTACCTGGGAGAAAGGAGCTGCTTCCACTTCCACAGCCAGAGTGCCTCTGTGGGCACAGTCACAGAACCATCAGGCTTGGAAAAGACCTTCAAGAAGTCCAACTGTCTGTCCTAAGCCCCCAAAGCACTAACCCATCCCCTGAAACAAATCAGACCATGGGATGGAAAGGCAGAACCTTGCTGCCTTCCCTCGCCTGCCCTCAACTCGCCTTCTCTCACCTTCTCTTCCCCTCCCCAGCCCAGGAAACCCCTTGGGGCAGCAACTGCCTTTAGCCAAACTGCAGCCAAGGCAGCTGGGAGGGCTCTGAGCCACTGGGGCTAACCCCAGTTGAGGAGGGTGGCCCCAGCACCCTGTGGGAACAAAGGGAGGAGGGCAGTGCAGGACTATCAGAGCAGGCTCCTGCCTCAGCACCCGCCTGGCCAGCTGATGCCCAGAACAGATCCGCTCTGGTTCCCGGGTGTGTGGCTCCACTGTGAGCGACTTCAGGGGACTCCCTCCACACACCAGATCTAGTGGCCACCAGGGAGAGCCCAGTGGCACCTGGGCCAGAGGCGTGCAGGGGAAGCAGAAGAGGATGGAGATGCCCTGATCCCACGGCGAGCAGGATCCCCTGTGGCTCGGAGCCCCGTGGGCTTGCAGCTCCCGTGCAGCGCGGCCAGCCCAGTGCTCACCTGAGCAGTGCTTCTGCAAGCGGAGGATCTCCAGGTGCAGGTCATGGAGCAGCTCCATCTGCTCCTTCTTCAGGAAGGCGATGTGCCGCTGCACGCTCTGGATCTGGTGCTCCAGGGACACGGTCTCCATCGCAACCAGATTCGCGGTCCAGGCCTGTGGGGAGGGAGGCGGCGGCTCGAGACCCGTCCTGCCTGCGCCGAGGACCGGGCTGTGCGAGCGGCAAGCGCTGCCGCGCGGAGCCTGGCCGCGGGCCGGCTGGTTTCGATTCTGAATTGGGCCCTAGGCAACGTGTTGTCAGCGAGCGGGACCGCATCTGGGGCTGGACTGCTCCCGCGTTCCCCAGGTGGGAGCCGCGCTGGGGCCGATGCCGGGGCCGATGCCGGCTCCCACCCGGCAGCGTCACGAAGGCACCGCGGGCTCTGCCTAGCCCGTCAGTGTCACGCGGCGACAAGGGCCGCGTTGTCTTCCAGAAGAAGACCCGTCATCCCTGCGAACTCGCCCGGCAGGGAAGAGCTCTCCGGTGCTGCAGCGGGTGCTCGGCCTGTGCCGGGGGGTCTGTGGGCACCCGGCAGTTAACGGCTTCGGCAGAGCAGCGGCGGAGCTGCCTACCTGTGCTGCTGCACCACGGAGATAAAAATAACCCCTGGAAGAACGCTTAATCCTGGGAAATACTGTTCCACATGGAACCCGCCCCTGCTCCCCACCCCAGCCCAGGGAGATCTAATGGGTTTGGGGTGATTCCTGCAGTGCCCCACAGCACAAGGGGACCCTTCCCTTGGCAGCCAGCTCTGCCTTGCCCTCGCAAGCCCAAGGCCAGCCATCGCCCTGGCTTCCCCCGGGGATGTACCCCAATGCTGAGGGGTTTGGGAGCTGCTGTTCCTCTCCCGCAGCGGGGGCACCCCAACGCACGGTGCTGCCGGTGATTAAGGAGGTCAGGCCAGGCTGCCAGAGGGGTCTGGGGTCTGGCCTGGCCGTCCCCCTCGAGGCTTCGCTCTGCAGCTCAGTGGGCCCCAGCACAAACCCCAGCGTCAGACCGTGGGTGACGGGGCCAGGCTTCGGCATCGGTGGGCGGTGGTCGCCGGGGTTTGACCGCGTGCAGGGAGGCCGCTGCCAGAGCCGCGGGATCTGGGGTCGCAGGATGGCTCTGCCACCCAGGGAGCGAACGTGCTCCCCACATCCCCCTGGAACGCGGTGGGAAGGCAGGAGAAACCCAGCGCGGTGCAGAAGAGCAACAGCTATGGCGGTCCTGCTTCCCGCTTAAGGCGCTTAACGGGGAGCGGCGCTTCAGAGCGGCTTAGAGCTCCCCTGTGGAACGATGTCGGGGAAGAGGAGCCGGGCCGCGGGGAAGCTGTGCCAGGACACCGTGGGCACCGCCAGCAGCCCCGGGGATGGGCAGGCCCCCAGCGCCGAGCGGTTTCACATGGCACCAGGGGAAAAGGAGCGTGATCTTGAGCTCTGGACTCCAATCCCTGATCATCCCTGCTCCTCTGAGGGGCAGGGTGGTGAGTTTAAGGCCCCGTAAGTCACCGTCCTTTCCTGGCAGCCGTAATTAACGGAGCGGAGAGCTGGCACTTGCTCTCCGTGCCGCAAGAGCTGGCAGCGATGGGATCCCTTCGAGGTGTGAAGGGGCATCGGCTCGTGCCAGCCCAACAGCTATGGAACTGCCAGGCGTCTGCTGCCAGCCAGCAACAGGAATCCCACCAGGGCACAGACCCTCCTGCGGGGCTGGCGCGGCTCCTTGATGGGAGCTGTGGCACCTCATCTTGGGAAACGTCAGAAAGTAGGTTGGAGGGAGCCTGGGGGACTTGCACTGCTATTTTCTAGCACTTTGTTCTGTCTAGTTGAAAAGTCTTCAGCAGAGATGGCTGCAAATTTTCCATCAAACTTCCCCTCCCTCCTTTCAGCAGGAAATTACCCCTTTTCTACCAACGTAAGTGTTTTCCCTTTACAACTAATTAGTTTACAAGCATCAAGCTGTAAAGGGTGGAGCGGAGATCTGTTGGTTGTCTCTGGCTGGGAAGAGACAAAAACCTGCTTCGTGTTCCTGGGGGGAGGAGGGAAGTGTGCGCTTCCCAAAGTGCCCGTGGGAAACCCTTGGTGGCTCTGGACCGGCGTTGCCTCTCCAGTGTCTCTTCCACCGTCTCCCTTGAGAAACGGCTCTGGGAGACAGGTGGGGACGTTCAGAAGTGCCAGAGGCACGAGAGCCCAACCAGCGCCAGAGCCGTCGCTCCCAGCGGGGCTGAGAAGCCCCTGGGCCCACGAACTCCCGAAGGGACGGCTGTGAGCAGGGATGGGCTCCGCTCTGATCCCTCCCTTGCTGCCATACTGGCACCTTCCTCTTCGACTTGCCAAAAGAGCCGGCGGTGGAAGCCTTTGCAGCGACCGGGTTCTCTGAGGCTGTGGGGGTGGCGTGTGAGGTTACAGCCCCAGGAAACACCACCGCTGGTAATAGAAGCTGGGGGTAGGCGAGAGCCCTCTCCAGCCCGAAGGATGCGCTTCCCGCAGCCGTAGTCTGCACACGGAGCCGAGCAGGAGGCAGCGACCCGCTCAGCAGTGATTGCTGCTCTGCTCCCGCAGTCTGAGCAGCCCCCTCCTCCTGGCTGAGCTGGTTTTAGAGACGGGACACCTGAGGGCCTTTGCTCCATGGCCAAAAGCTTCCAGGAGAAGACTCCCTTGCGTGAAGCGTGGGCGAACATGGGCCAAGGCAACCGAGAGCTGACTTCCTTCGCACAGAGCGAGAACTTGCTGCCAGGGCAAAACTACGCTGAAGTCGGTTGTTTAATGCCAGAGCCCCAACCCCTCAGCTCCCGAGGAGCATCTGAAAGGCCCTGCGCGTACACACAACACCTCGCACCCCCACCCTAGCGGCCTCATCCACGCAGTCGCTTTCCCCGCCACGGATGGCAAACGCGCCAGGAGTCAGAGGGCACAAACGAGAACGGGTCGATGGCTTTTCGTGCTGTGGTTGCCAGCAGCCCCCTCTCCACGGCGCTGGAGCCTACGCAGGAACGAGCACTGATAGGTATCAGAAATCCATGCGGCTCCGCGGCTGCCGTCTGGCAGAGAGCAAACACAAACTTCGCAGCGGCTCCGCGCAGCAAACGTTTCACGGAACAGACGGGCAGCAGGATGCCCGGAAACTCGCAGAAGGTCACCGGGGTACCGGCGGTGCCAGCAATAGAAAGTGGAGGTGAAACCCTGGCCTTGGGGAAGTCTGCAGGGGAACGTCCCCCGATCTCAGCAGAGGCTCCTGCCAGAGCCCCGTCTGCTGCTCGTTAGCTACCGACAGCTATTCACAATCAGAGCGAAGGCTGATTATAGATCACTGCGTTTTCTCAGCAGTTCTCCCTGGGCACAACCGCCTGGTTATCAGCCCGGGCTGGAGCTCGTCATGCAGCTGCAGATGCTGACAGCAAGGCCGTGCTACCTCCTGAGGTATCGGCAGATCGGGCTCTCTGTCGGGAGCAGCACCTGGCCAGCCACCAGCGCTCGGCATCAGCTCTTCTCAGCCCAGCGGCCGGTCCCCGGGGAGCAGCTCGGAGCGATGCTGCTGGTCCCCAGCCCGGACCGACCGCAGGCGCCTAGCTCCGGCGCCCGGCGGGCACGGGCAGAGCCCTGGGGGACCCAGAGCTGCTTCCTGCAGCGGGCACCGAGCCCGGGGAGAACCGAGCCCGGGGAGGACAACCGAGCCACGCAAGGAGAGAGGAGCCAGAGGACAATTGAGCCAGGGGAGCAGAGTCGGGCCGGAGGGAGAACGGAGCGGCGCTACCACGGAGCCGGGGGAGCAGAAGGAGCAGGCGCAGGTCGCGGACGGGGTGAAGCAACTTCTAGAAGAGGCCGGGGGGGGCAGTGGACAGCGCCGGGAGGGCCAGACCCAGCTCGGGCAGCCGCCCTCATCCCGGGGGGGCCCCGCAGCCCTCCCAGCTCTTCCCGGCTCCGACCGAGCAGCGCCGGCGGGGGGGGCCCGGGGGTCCCCAGCACCGGGGACATCCCAATCCCTACCTCCCTCCTCCGCAGCCGGCCGGGGCTCCGCTCCGACCCCTCATACCGGGATGGCGCTCGCCGGGGACCCCTCCGACAGGCCGGGGCTCCGCTCCCCGTTGTCCCCCCGCAGCCATCCCGGGGCCGCTCTCCCGGGGCCCCCCGTCCCGGCCTCGCTCCGAGTCCTGGCCGCCGCCGCTGTCCGCGGTGCTGAACCCGCCCCGCCGGAACCGCCGCCGCGGCCGCCGCCCCCGGCGCAGCCCGGTGGGAACCGGGGGCCACGGGGCGGGGGTGGGGGGAATCATCCGGGATAGGGGCACGGAGAGGTCGGGGTCTGCTGTGGAATCGGCGGCCTTCGTGTCCCCCACGGGTTTTTGAGTGTCAGGGGGACGGGAGGGAACCGAGATCGGTGGGAAGAGTGAGTCAAACAGGAGCGGTGAAAGGTGGGTCACTGGTGGGGTCACCGGTGGGGTCACTGGTGGGGTCACCGGTTCTCGGTACCCTTTTGTTTGAGATACCCGCAGCAGCCGGGGCTCAGCTTCCCAAGATGACTGAACCCGCTCCCTCGCAGCAGGGGAGGCTCAGCGCAGCGGCCTGTTCCATGTTGCAGGCAAATGGTAGCGCCCTCCCCGTCAGCTGACAGTCTGCTGATTCCCCTTCCCTCAGCCCCAAACCCGTTACAGGGAGGACACAGTCCCTGCTCTCATGCTCAGCAGGACTCCGCTGCCGTCCTCCCATCAAAGCTGCTGCTGTTCTCCCAGCATTATCAGCCTTCAGCACACAAGCGGCGCCTGAGTGCGTCGTGAGGCAGCCCGCAGGACGTGGGCTGTGGTATCCCACATCCTTTCTTCCCCTCGGACATTTCCAACCTCTGACTGAGGGCTTCTGCTACCCGAAGTGACGGAGGGTATCCGTGGGAAATGGTCCTGCCTTGTGCAGAGCGGAAAAGAATCCCGGTGGGTTTGGCTGAGCTCACGGCTGAGGCTCCGGTGCGGAGAGCGAGTTGGATTCACGGTGAAAGAGAAATTGTTCTATCAGGAGGGAAGGTGGCCGGTGAGGTCTGGAGCTCTGCACATTCACACTCCAGCCTCTGATTCACAATGAATTATTTAGACGCCTCTGCCTAAGGCCCCAGCCAGCGCCATGAAGAGCTGCAGCACTTGCCAGTGCTCACCCCGTCACACCAGCTCCTGGGCAGGTTTCCTCTGGAAAACAAGAGTCCTTCCTGCGATGGCAGGTTGCTAGGAGGTGAAGGATTTCTGTGTGAAGGATCTGAGCACTGGGAAACTCTCAGAGCAGCCTGCTCTGAGTGGGGAGAGCAATGAGGATGAAGAAGGGAGGAGAACACCTCCCTTATGAGGAGAGGCTGAGGGAGCTGGGGCTCTGGAGCTTGGAGACACAGAGCCTGAGGGGTGACCTCATTAGTGTTGATCAATATGTGAGGGGTGGGTGTCAGGAGGATGGAGCCAGGCTCTGCTCAGGGGCCCCCAGTGACAGGACAAGGGGCAGTGGGTGTCAGCTGGAGCAGAGGAGGTTCCACATCAGTGTGAGAAGGACCTTCTTCATGGTGACGGTGATGCAGCACTGGAAGGGGCTGCCCAGGGGAGTTGTGGAGTCTCCTTCTCTGGAGACATTTCAAACCCACCTGGCCATGTTCCCGTGTGACTGGATCTGGGGCATCCTGCTGTGGCAGGGGGGTTGGACGGGATGATCTCTGGAGGTCACTTCCAATCTCTGATGTTCTGTGACTCTGTGAACTCTACTGCTTTGCCCTGACTCTGCTGCGGACTTGGGCAGCAGCAGACTCCAGACAGGGAGGAGGAGGGGAGAGGGAGGGGCCACTGCCCAGAGCATCGTGTTTCACCAAGTTTGTACCATTTGCATTGATTTTCCACTGATGAAAAGACAAGGCTGCGAACGATCAAGGTCAGGCGCAGGGGACAGAGCTGCGGCTGTAAATGAGGTCATCGCTCGGGGATGCAGCGAGGGAAGGGAGCGCAGAGCATCCTCCGCGCCCGGCAGCGGATTCGGCAGCGGATTCAGCAGCACCACGCACAGGCCGTCAGCATCTCCCATCACCTGTGCTCGCCCATCCGCGCTGAGCTGCTGTCACTGGCAGCGTTTTGCTCGGGGGGCTTTGCCGGCGTCATGACCCCGCAGACCCTTAGCTGGTGCCTCCAGCAACCCCCGTGTCCTGCACCAGTTACTTCGTGACCCTTCGCCGCTCCCACTTCGCTCCGAACCGCTGCTCTGACGGCTCTGAGATGGTTTGTGATCAAATCCTCAGGCAAAATTAGCAGGGTCCCTTCTGTCAGCCCCAGCCCCCCTGCCTAGGCCACCCCAGCTGGGAGGCAGCAGCCACGGCGCCAGCTGGAAGGTGCCAGCAGCCTCTGAGCGCCGTGGGCACAGGTTTGGCAGCGCTTCCCCTTGGGAAAGGGAGAAACTCCTGCTCCCCTCCCTAAGTCCTTGGAAGCCGCCCTGGAGAGAGGGCGGTGGGACCCGTGTGGGACCGCAGAGCTGCAGAGACTGCAGAGAGGCGGCACTGACCTCTGCCGGCAGCCGAGCAGGCAGCGGTGCAGGCAGGGGATGCAGGCAGAGGGTACCGGGTGCGGTGCAGGCAGCTGTGCAGGCAGAGGTGCAGGCAGAGGTGCAGGCAGCTGTGCAGGTACTTTAGCAGGCAGCGGTGCAGGCAGCTGTGCAGGCAGAGGTGCAGGCAGCAGTACTAGCAGCTCACACAGCCGCCAGCCAGGCTGAGTCTGCCCAGGGCTGGGCTCCATCCTGGGTGCCGGGAGGATGCTGGGGGGCCCACAGAGCTCTGGGCCCAGATCTGCTGCTTGAGGTGACCCCGTACAAGCACCCCAGAGGCCGTGTGGGTGTTCAGGGGTTGGGGCAATCCTAAGCCCCCCGGGAAGTGTTCAAGGCCAGGCTGGACGGGACTTTGAGCAGTTCCAGTCCCTGCCCGTGGTGGGGGTGGGTTGGAACGAGATGGTCCTTCCAACCCAAACAAATCCGTGAGTCCCGGATTCCCTACGCGGACAGCGTCAGGTCAGAGCAGCTCCCATCAGTGGTGCCGGATCACGGGGATCAGACAGGAGATCCCCAACTGGACCCCCAGCTCCGGGGGTGGAAGGAGGGCTTCAGCCTCTCCTGCACCTGCATCCCCACAGGGTCCCACCGTTGGTGCCCACCCCTCACCTCCCAGAGTGGGTGCAGCACTTGGGCACCCGTGTGTCAGGACCAGCCCCTCTCTGAGCCCGCTGCGGCTGTGCAGAGCAGGGATCGGACTTTTACCTGCCCTTGGCTCTGGGTCAGATGGCGAGTGACATCAGCCCCGGCAGAGCCCCGCGGTGCCTGACGGCTGCAGGCAGCTGATAACGGGCCCTGGCTGCAGGGTGAGCAGCTCATTAACACCTGATCCATCAGCACCGTCCTGCTCATGATTTCAGCTGAGGCTCCCAGCTGAGGACCAAGAGTCGGCACCACCCAGCTGCCCAACCGGTGCGTGGCCAGGGCTCCTCTGGGGAAGGTCGTTCCTGCCCAGCCTCCAGCCCCTAACTCGTGAGAGGTGACAGAGGTCACTGCCTGGAACTGGGGAGACCCCCACCTGAATTCCCTCTGTGAGACCCTGGGCGAGGCCTGGCCTCTCCCCACAAGGGCAGGGCACCCGCCCTCGGCTTCCAAGTGAGGGGCAGCTGAGCTGCAGGGGATGGTTTGGACCCTCCAGGAGAGGGGCTCCAGAGTGACCCGTGAAGGGTGTGTCTGTGAGTAATTAAGGTCGTTTGTTTAAAGGAAGCTGGGGGGTGCAGCTCCGGGGGTTCCTGAGTTGTGACATGAAGTCCCCAGAGGTCTTTGGACTTTAGGGCCAGAAGGTTCCTTGTGAGACCCTGCTCTTTAGTGGGAGCCGAAGCTCCTTGAAGTGACACCTACACGTGCCCCTGGGTTGTTCCCCGGGCACTGCGGGCTGCCTGTGCCTGAACCCACCCACAGCTCGCGTGGGGTCTGCAGGGGACCCCCACCCAGGTTTCAGCTCGGAGGCGACGGCAGGAGGATCCCCCAGACCCGCACAGGCAAGTTCTGCCGGGTCCCTCGTTGGCGCTCGAGGGGGGGCGAGGACAGGGGGGCAGAAGCTGGTTCCGGGGGTGGTCTCCAGCCTCCAGAGCCTGCCCCTAGCCCCGTGCCCCGCGGCTGCAAGGGGTCGGGGGGTGGGCTAGGGCTGGCAGGACCTCGCTGCGGCGCTGGCTTCTCCCAGTAAAGTTCCTGGGCGACTCTGTGGCACCGGGCTCACGCCTGTCCGAGACCCTTCTCCCGGAGGCTGCGGTGGGATCCGGTCGTGAGGAGGGTCCCGCCCCTTCGGAGCTGCAGCCTCCCCCCCACCTCCCCGTCCCTGCGGAGCTGCCCCGTTGCGTAAGGCTTTACATAACCGGGCAGGTGATGTGACCCCTCTCCGGGCCGGGTGTCCCCCTCTCCGGGCCGCGCCCCCCGGTGCCGGAGAGGGCGGGAGCGCGCAGGAGCCGCCGCAGCCGCCCCAGCCCCGCGGGCTGGTGCCGGGGCTGCCGCTGCCCAACGCCGGGACGGGGCGGGGTGGGGGGGTCGGTTCGGAGCGGGGCTTTGCCGAGGGGATCCCCGTTTCCTGGCCCCACCCTGCGGCAGCGCTCCCGGCCCCGGGATGGCCTCGGGTAAGGCCGGGGGGGAGCGGCGCTGGGAGCTGGTCCGCTGGTGAGTGGGACCCCGGACGGGGTTGGGGGGGGCTCGGGTCCTGGGCTGGGGAGCCCGGCAGCCTTGGGGAGGGGGAACCGCGAGAGACCGAGCGAGGGAGAGCGTGTGAAGGGGTCCCTTTGGAGTGGGGAGGGGGTGCGGGTGCTCCTGTCCTGGCTGCTGAGTCGGGTGAAGAGGGGGAATCCCGGGGGGGAGTTTTCGGGATGGAGGGGGGTGGACCTTGTCCCAGCACCCCGGGCCTCTCCAAGTGTCGCAAGGTGGTCCCGAGTTTGGGGGTCTGGGGGCCCCCGTGGGGTGCCTGCCGCGAGGGGGATCCTCCCCTGCATTTGGGGTCCCATAGAGGTGGGAGAGTCAGACCCCAAAGTGAGATCCTGCAGCTGGTCCTGAGGAGCAGCAGTGTCCTGACCCCGGGCACACGTGGGGCTCCAGGGCACCCTGGGGACACCCTGGCTGGTGTCGTGGGTTGGAGGGTGCCCCGAGGTTTGGCACGCTGGAGGGGACCCACTTCTCCCCGCAGGGGCCAGAGCTGGGCTGACCCTGGGGACAGAGGCTGCCTGTGTGCTCCTTGTTCTCCATCGCGTGGTCTGTGATGCCCGCGGCTCGTGACTTTTGAGCAGGGCTCTGTCCCGATGCCAGGCTGTGACTGGGGCGACTCCAGCTGCAGCTGATGTAAGGGCTGGGATGGGGCCCAGGGCTCGTCCCCGGAGAGCAGGGCCAGGCCAGTGCTGGGGCTCTGGGCGAGTGGGATCCCGCTCACCCAGCTGAACCACCGGACTGGGGATCACCAGAGGGTGGGTCACTCTAGGCTCGTGAAGTTCTTGGCTCCTCGGCAGCCTCGGGCACCCTGAACTGCGACAGTGGCCACCTGGCTTGGTGGTTCTGCCACCCTTAGTGCCCCCTCAAGCCCCCAGACCCCGGCAGCCATCCTGGCAGTGCTCTGTGTGATGTGCTCTGTGTGATGTGCTCAGGAGCTGCAGGGGAGCCCTGGAGCCGCAAGGTGCTGGGTTGTTTTCACTCAGAGAACGAGGAGGTCGGTCTGTGCCGGAGATGCTCACGGAGCCTTTCGGGTCCCGACGCCTGCGCTGGGAGAGGGCTGGGCTGAGCGCGGCCGCAGCTCTGTGTGGAGCGTCTCCAGCCAGCACCACGGGGGCCTTAAATGATTCACCGTTGGCTGATGAAAAGTCATGTTCGGGGCAGCCGTGCGAGCAAAGTGCTGCTGGGGTGGAGGCTGGCGCGGGGCTGCGCTCTGGAGGACGGAGCAGCGGCGGCTGCGGGCGTTTCGCTCGGCTAGTGCAGGGCCTGCACTTCTTGAGTCGCAGTAGCCATCAGTTCATCACTCAGCTGCTCCTTAATGAGCCCCAGCATCTGCCCTGACATGAAGTCAGCAAGGCGCTGGCCTGCTCTTGCTGATAACACTGGGGCTGGTGGGGGATGGCCAGTGGTGGCCACCGGAGATGGGCAGCGGCCAGGGTGAGTGATGGGGTCTGCTGCCCCGGTGTCCTCAAAGGGAGCAGGGAGAGATGGGGACAGCGCAGGGGTGCAGGTGAGCAGGGGTGGGACCCTCTGCTGGACCAGTCAGTGCTGGTGCCGGCCGCGCGTCCTGCGGCTCCCGCTCCGCTCTCCTGGGCTGATAAATATTTCAGCCTTTCCCGCTGTTATTTTTAGGTACGTGCGAGAGGGCCGCTTTCGCATCGAGGAGAGGACGCTGACGGCTTTCCAGTGGCTCTACTCGCCCCACCAGCACCGCATCCTCAGCCGGGCGGACCTGGGCTCACCCACCAGGTAACGGGGTGGGGGGCCATGGGTGCAGGGCCAGGGGCTGTGGGGTGCACCAGCACGTCCTCTGCCTGTGCTGCCAGCAGCCTGCCCTGGAGTGAGCCCTGTGGTTGTGACGTGGATCTCCCAAGCCTCTCTGTCTGGAGAGCAGAGACAGGCTGAGGCTCAGGAGATCCGTGTCCCAGTGGATCTGGTGTTCCCTTTAAAGGGGGGCTCTCTGACGCGGGGGCTGCCGCCAGGAGCTGACATCCCACGAGCATCCTGCTGCTGTAGAGCAGTGGGAAGGACAAGATCCCAGCTTCTGTTTCTGACCCCTCGAGCTCTTGCTCAGACCCGTGATCTGTTGGGGACCTGCCTGAGACACTCGAGATTGAATTAAACAAGAAACGGGGAGTGAGGAGCTGCCTGTGCCCAGCCGTGAGCGACCTCTGGGAGGCCACTTGTTCCCATAAGCTGAGTCCCTTTGGTGCCTGGGCGCTGAAAAGCTTCTCCCTGCCTCAGCAGCCTCAGAGCCCTTCAGGGCCTCAGCGTTTACCAGCCTGCAGCCACTGGTACCAGTAAAACAGCGGCAGGAACGGGGTGTCTGGAAGACGAGGCGAGTGCAGGGTGTGGGAGCTCTTGAAGTCTCCCTGTGGGGTGTGGGGGGACAGTGGTGCTGCAGAGCCCCCGGGCTGGGTTGGAAGGGGCAAGATGAGGGGAGAGCATCCCCCATCTCAGAGGTTTTCTGGCTGCTTCCCGAGGTGACAAGTCCTCCTGCAGCCACAGGGGCTTCCTGAAAGCTGGAAGGACCCTGCTGGTTATTGGTTTGAACTGGTTTTTCAATCTGCTGTCGAAGGCTGCGCTGACCTCACCCCGATGCACCCCATGTGGGACCTACACGTGTGAGGTGCCATGAGTCCCGACGGGGTTGATTCCGTTGGATCCACTCGATGGGCTGGGAAGCTACCTGGTGCGTGTGTGGGAGGTCAGTGGGCACCTGCATCGCTCCTGGAGGGGCTGTTGCTCGGGACAGCCCAGGGACAGGCTCTGGCTCAGCACGCCCCAGCTTTTCCTGACCCTAAGGGCAGCTGAGAGGGCGTCCCGTGGGGCAGTGCCACGGAGCCCTGCTCGGGGAGCAACGCCGTGCGGTGCCGTTGGCTTCCGCAGCTGCTCTGTGGGACAGGAGGAACTTCTCCATCCAGCAGAAGTTCCCATCCAGGGGTGTCGCTGCCTTTAAGCCCCTTGCTTGTCCCTGCAGCCCCCTGGCCCGGCGTGTCCTCTCCATCCACCGCAGAGCCAGCGCTCCCCTCGGTCGGGCGTGTTGCTCAGGGAGGTTCTAGTGCCTGGGGAGACCTGCTGGCACCGGGGAGCTCTGGTGCGTCAGGCTGTCACCTTCATTCTTCGTCACGTTGACTGGATCGCTGCCTCTGCCGTGCTCGCTGCTCCCCCTTGGCATAAGGGCAGTGTCACAGCCGGGAAGGGTGATGGCTGCCCTGCTGGAGGGTCGATCTGACAGGTGGCTTTTACGAGTCTCTAGACGTTAATGTCCTCAGTGGTCCCCACTGGAGCAGCGTTTCGCAGAAGGATGAGCACTGGGGTCCTGACTCCTGCTTTCCCCCGGTCCCACACGATGCTGAGTCTGGAACCAGCCAAGCTGCTCTGCTGGGATGGGTTTCACCTTTGGCTCCAGGAGGCTTTTGAGCAGCTGGGCTGCCAGGCTGTGGGAGAGACCGCGATGGCCTTAGAGTTGCATGGCTGTTGGTCACCAGTGGGCTGCTGGGCTGGCCAGGCAGGGTCTGCCTGGGCACCAGAGCAGAGGCAGCTGGTTGGGGCGCGGGGGGCTACCCAGCACAGCCCTGAGCACTGTTGGGAGATGGCACCACTGCTGTCCACGGAGGGCTGTTGGATGGGCTGACTGCAGGAGTGGGAGTTCCGTGGGGCCAGCTGCCTGGTGACGCTACTGCACTGCAGCCCTGGCCCAGGACCCCAGCCCACCTCCAGCCTCCCGTGCCCCACTGAGCCACCCTCTAGCCACCTCCCAACCCCTGGAAGGGGCTGTCAGGAGGCTGGGGAAGGCTGTTCATAGGGGCAGGGAACGGTGGGGCCAGGGGTCACGGTTTGAAGGTGGAAAAGGGCGGAGTGAGGCTGGATGGGAGGAAAAAGCTGTTGAATCTGAGGGAGGGGGATCCCTAGAACAGGCTGCCCCGGGAGGGAATTGTGGGCCCCATCCCTGGAGCCATTCAAGGTCAGGCTGGCTGTGGCTCTGGGCGACCTGGTCTGGGGAGTGCTGGCCCTGCTCGGTGTCCGGGAGTTGGACTGGAGGCCCTTTGGGGTCCCTCCCCACCCCGTGATTCTAGGATTTCCCACTTGTGACAGGCTTCAGCCGGACCGAGCTGATCCTGACCCCTGCAGGGGTGAGGTGCTGGGGGGTGTCTGGGGCTGAGTGCTGTCGGGCAGGGGGTGCGGGAGGCGGCGCAGCCCCCGCGTTCGGGGCGCGGGGGCNCGACTGCGAGCGGGGCCGCCCGTGAGTACCGGGGGCTCGGGGTGTGTGCGTGTCGGAGGGGGCTCGGTGGGGCGCGGGGGCTGCTCCGCGGGTCTCGGCTCCGCCGGGCTTTGTGCTGGGGTGGGGGTCGCACCAGGGGACACGGTGCTGCCTCTCCAGCTGGGAGCCCCAGTTCTCCGCATTGGACAGAACTGGGGCGCAGAGATGGCTCCGAGCAGCCTGTTTGCTGGAGGGGACCCCCGTCTCGCAGTGAAGGCTCTGTGCTCCCGGAGCAGCGCAGAGATTGCGTCCCCCAAGGTGGGGGCTCCTGTCTCTGGCCTCTCGGGGTGACCCCACGGCGCCGGGATCCGCAGCTCCACCTGTCCCTGGGACCCGGCGGTGGATCCTGCCGGGTGCCGCCTCATCCTCCTCCCCTCCCGCTTCACTGGCGAGCGCTGGCTGGCTGAGCAGCACCGGGGACATCCTACCTGTCCCCACGGCAGGGCTTGGTGGGCTTGGACACGGGCCGGGGGGCTCAATTCAGCCAACAAGCAGGGTGATCCCAGCCCTCAGGCTGGGGCTCCGCACACATCGCCTCTGCTGCACACATCTCCCTCTCCCCACGGGGCAGCTCGTGGAAACCGGGGCAGCAATGCTGCCTTTTTTTTTTCTGCGCTGGTTTGTTTCATCCTCCCTCCCTCCCTCCCTCCTTGGTCCCCCAGCACATCCGCGTAGTCCTGGGGCGCTGCGGGCAGAGCCCCGCCGCCGCTGCCTGTTGTCTACCTGCGGGGAGATGCTCTGGTTGTCGCTGGCGGCTGCTGTGGAGACAGGAGCAGGACTCCAGCAGCAACAGTAGGCAGAGCTGTTTTTTCCCTGTCCAGGAGCTCAAAGCAGCTCCTTCTCCCCGACCTCTTCCCAATTTCGTGGGGGCAGATGGATCCCTCTGTAGAGTGAACATCTGCCCCCGAGCCGGGTGCCAGGAGCTGCTTGCGGGTTCCGCTTCGACCGCAGCCCGGCTCCTGCAGGGAAGCACCCAAAATGGTGGAAGGCTACAGGTGGTGGCAGGTTCTGGAGCCCAAACGCCGCGTGCCTGGCTGGCCCGGTTTAGCTGGAGCCAGGCACAAGCTCAGCCCTGAGTCAGAGCCCTGGCTGCTGCCTGAAGCCAGTCCTGCGCCAGCCCAGCTTGGCTGCAGGCGGCGGCCGCTCATCCTCGGGGGGCTGCTGGGCAGTGGGGCAGCGCAGAGGGGTGCGAGGGCATCCCCTGGGAGAGGGGGCTGCGTGAGGAGCTCCAGTGCCCGGCTCCCTGCTGCTGCAGGCGCCGGCTCCTCCAGTGTCTTCACAAACAGCCCGAGGGCCGGAGCGGGGCTCTTCCTCCTGTTATCAGGAAGCTGTTCCAGAGACGGTTTGTGTTGACGACCAGAAGCCTCCTAACCTGCAGCCAAAGCGTGAGCAGGTCTCGCTCCCATACCCAGGCTTTCCTCCCACCCCCACGCCTTGCCAGCCCTGGTTTTGGAGTGGAAGCAGTTCTTTTTCTGCCTCTCTCCTGCTCCCTGGAGCAGCAGGGCCGAGGGGCTGCGGTGTGGGCTGTGCGGTGGATGTGCAGGTAGCCATGGTGACAGTGCCCAGGGACCTGGCGCTGGGCACGGCCAGCTGCCTGCTCACCCGCCTGCCAGCCTCTGGGTGAGGCAGCCCTGCCTGGTGCCAGGCTGCCTGTGGAGCATCCTGAGCAAGGGACCCCACAACTCGGCACATAGATACCTCTGTGCTGCATCCTTGGGGCAGGCACTGTGTGTGTGGGGTGGGGGGACACGTGTGGCTGCTGCTTGTCTGAAGCATCCTCGGCTCGTCTCAGCAAACAGGGGAAGGGACGTGGCTGGAAGAGGTAGGGAGTGGGAGAGAGCCGTGTCCTGCTGCAGGGAGGAGCTGGGTTGTGTGATGCTGGGAGAAACCAGTGGCTAATGTGGGGCTGGGTACCCAGGCACCTTGTGTGTCCCCCCCAGTGTGGGGCTGGGTACCCAGGCACCTTGTGTGTGTCCCCCAGTGTGGGGCTGGGTACCCAGACACCTTGTCTGTCCCCCCAGTGTGAGGCTGGGTACCCAGACACCTTGTTTGTCCCCCCAGTGTGAGGCTGGGTACCCAGGCACCTTGTTTGTCCCCCCAGTGTGAGGCTGGGGACATTCCCAATGTCCAGCCCCGCTGGTGCTGGGTGCAGTGAGCTCTGGAGGGATGGGGCATTGCTCGCTCTGCTTGGCCCTGCTCCTGGATGTGCAGGACTGATCCTTCCTCACCTCCCCCTGCACTGCCCGTGAGGGATGCGATCGATGCTGCGAAGAGAAGACAAATTAGCACCGATGGCCTTCAGACCCAGAAACAGTTAAACACATTGATTTCTGCCGGTATTTTTGTCCCGAAGCAATCCTGGCTGTGCCGGTTCAGCTCTGCCTTCGCTGTGGTCCCCCCGCAAGCGTTTGTGTCTCTGCTGGGCTGAGCTCACCCCAGCATCCTGCTCCCAGCTGCTGCTCACCAGGACCTGTGTGAGGGGCAGCTCGGGGTCCCCTTGCTGTGCTCCCCCACCCTGTCTGATCAGACTCTGCCTGTTCCCACCTCATTTGGTGCCTGACTGCCGGCTCCGTGTGGTTTAGAAACCCCTTTACTGGGGGCAGTAACGCTACCCTGCTCCTGCTGCCCAAAGGTGCTTGGAGGGGGGGGTCTCTGTACGTGTGACCTGGGTGTGGGGGTGCCTCTGGAACAGCCTAAGGGGTCTCTGTGTGTGAGACCTGGGCAGGGGGATGCTTCTGGGACAGCCTGAGGGGTCTCTGTGTGTTAGACCTGGGCATGGGGATGCCTCTGGAACAGCCTGAGGGGTCTCTGTATGTGTGACCTGAGTATGGGGATGCCTCTGGAATAGCCTGAGGGGTCTCTGTGTGTGAGACATGGGCAGGGGGATGCCTCTGGGACAGCCTGAGGGGTCTCTGTATGTGTGACCTGGGCATGGGGATGCCTCTGGAATAGCCTGAGGGGTCTCTGTGTGTGAGACATGGGCAGGGGGATGCCTCTGGGACAGCCTGAGGGGTCTCTGTATGTGTGACCTGGGCATGGGGATGCCTCTGGAATAGCCTGAGGGGTCTCTGTGTGTGAGACATGGGCAGGGGGATGCCTCTGGGACAGCCTGAGGGGTCTCTATGTGTGTGACCTGGGCATGGGGATGCCTCTGGGACAGTGCAGGGAGGAACTGCTGCTCTCCCCTGCGATGGGCTCATCCCGTGAGGTTGCCGGGATGGCCACGGGTTGCCCTTCCCTGTCAGTCGTCCCTGCAGGACAGCGCTGGCTGGGCTGTTGGCAGGAGCCCGTCGCCGTGTCCCCTGCGAGGAGACGACGGGCCGGCTCGCAGGCCCCTGGGAGCTCTCCTTGGCTTCCCCTTCCCGGGCTGGAGCTCCCGTCTTGGGTGACGCTCAGCGCGGTCCCTCCCCAGGCAGCGCCTTGGGGCTGGGGGGTGCCCAGGGCTGTGGCAGCCGCTCCTGGCAGCAGAGTGGCCCTCGTGGGGAGCGGCTGCTCAGGCGCCCAGTTTCTCTCTCTGCGGAGAGCGCTGGAGGAAGAATTCCCAGCCCTGAGCAGGGTTGGCTCCAGCAGCGTCCTCCTCGCGCGTCGGGGCTGGCGAGCGCGGCGCGTCCTTCCCGCCGGCACCGAATCGAATGCCTGTGGGTGCCCGCAGCCTCCACTGGAGTCCCGGTGAGGAGGTGAGCGCCCCGGCACGCCGCGTGCGGTGCGAAGGCGCCGGTGATGCAGTCGGCCTCTCTCAGCCCCAGCAACAAAGGGAGGGACTGCGCTGCCCTTGGTGGCCGCGATTCTGCTCTCTGCTGTGGGCTAACGGGTGCCCGCGCCGGCCTGCTGCCCGCGAGCCCTGCGAGATGTGAGTCGTGTCTGGTGCAGATGGTGCCAACAGGAGCCCTCCCTCAGGCCTTTGTTTCTCCGTTTTGGCTCGCGGGCTGCGAGCTGGCTCTGAGCGGAGGAGGGCTGGGCTTTGGGTTTTTGCCTTCAGTTTTCGAGCCCAACTGTGTGAGGAACCTTGTGGGGAGGAGGGGGAGCGGGGAGATGTCCCTGCAGACAGACCACCCTGTGGGTGAGGGGGTGCTGGTGCCGGACCCCAGGGACAGGGGGTTGGTGCTCTCTGGGGAGCTGTGGTTGAGTCCCCAGTGTATTTTAACCTGGTTCCAGTGCTGCCTGTCACCCGTATCTGTGGAGGAGGTTGATGTGGCCCCAGGTATCACAGAACGTTGGGGATTGGAAGGGACCTCGAGAGATCATCCAGTCCAGTCCCCCCAACACAGCAGTATCCCCTAGATCCAGTCATTAGGGATGGGAAGGGACCTCCAAAGATCATCCAGTCCAGTCCCCCTGCCAGAGCAGGATCCCCTAGATCCAGTCATTAGGGATGGGAAGGGACCTCCAAAGATCATCCAGTCCAGTCCCCCTGCCCCAGCAGGATCCCCTAGATCCAGTCACACAGGAACACCTCCAGGCAGATTTGAAACATCTCCAGAGAAGGAGACTCCCCAATCCCCCTGGACAGCCCCTTCCAGGGCTCCGTCACCTTCACTGGGAAGGTCCTTCTCACATTGATGTGGAACCTATAGGAATGGGGAGCCGGGGAAGCTCTGATGCCCCGTGGGCACCCCTGGGTGCTGGTCCTGCTGGCGCAGAGTGAGGTGGGCACGGAGGGATGTGGATGGCTCGTGCTAACAAGGCAGGAGGAAGGACTGGCCAGAGCAATTCTGACCTGCTGGCTGTTTTCTCCTGCCGTTGACGGGGTGTCTGGCCCTGCCTGCTGCTCCTGCGTTGCCTCTGACAACCGCAAGCTCACGCTGGGGCCGAAGCAGCAGAGGACCCTTGGTGAGCCGAGGAAGAGCTGGCTGTTTCCCTGGCACTCTCCGGGCTGTGGCTGGGGTGGTGCCAGCTCTGGATCGACGCTTCCCACGGCTCCGTGTGTGTGTGTGGGGCTGGGCCGGAGCTGCAGCGGCCGGCGGCTGCTCGAGGTGCTGCAGAGCCCGGCTGCGCCGGCAGCTCCCTGCTGTTATTTTCAGCCGTGTGAGCCGCGAGCAGCTCGCTGGTGCTGGGCAGAAACCAACTGGTGTGAGTGTACGAGAGACGTGACCTGGGGGAAGATGAAGTAGCGTCACGCTGCCGCTGCTGCTGCTGTGACACAGGGCAGGCAGGACAGAGCCAAACGCGCTCCGCTGCAGATACCTGGTGGGACCTGCGCTGGGGCTCCCTGGCGTCTTTTAAATCACGTCCTCAGGAGCTCTGAACCACAGAGGGCTTCCATCGCTTCGTGCCTTTAAGGAGAGACGGCTGTGGGCAGGGGAGTGGGAGTTGAAGAAGCTGGATTTCAGTCCAAGCTCTTTCCCTGGAGTTGAGTGATTTCTCTCTCCAACTCTTTCCCCCCGCCCCGCTTCTTTCACACCTCAGGCAGGATCCAAATGTCTCTCAGTGTAGAGCTGTTGGGTGCTTGGATGAGCCTCTGACTCCTGCAAGTGCTGAGCGCTGGGCTGAGAGCTGCCTGGTGGCCTGCACCACGTCCGGGGGGTCTCTGCTGTGTGCTGGGTGTCACCCCGCATTGCCGGAGTAGGAGGTGAGTGTCCAAGTAGCTGAGTCGGTAGGAGATGTTCCTGTGCCACTGGGTGGTCCTGCTGTGGCAGGGGGATTGGGAATGAATGATCCTTTGAGGTCCCTGATGACTGGATCTAGGGGATCCTGCTGTGGTGGGGGGACTGGACTGGATGATCTCTCGAGGTCCCTTCCAATCCCTGATGTCTGGATCTGGGGGATCCTGCTCTGGCAGGGGGATGGGACTGGCCGATCTTTCGAGGTCCCTTCCAATCCCCTAATGTCCTGTGACCTGGTCAGTGGGAGACTTTGGGAAGCTGCCCGCTGCAGCTCATCCCCCTTCGCAGCCAGGATGCGGGGTGAGCCCCCGGGCACTGTGGCCAGCGCACGGCACCCGCCAGGCTCCCCGCAGGCTGACGCAGGTCCCTTTGATAGCCCACATTCTTGGGACTCTGGCTGGTGGAAGCTCATACCCAGCTAGAGGTCAGCATTTCCATTTAAATGGGAGCCCCGGGGCCGGGCTGCCGGAGGGCTGCCGGAGGGCTGCCGGGTTTGGGCGGCGGGCTCTGCCGCTCCAGCTGCGCGGGGTCCGGGTGGCAGATGCCCTGCCGGCCCCGGGCCGAGTGCGGTCTGTTGGCCACGAGAGATGAGCTGGTGGGGTTTGTGCTTGTTGAGGTTTTGTGCTTTCAGTGAGAGGTCCCGGGGAACACGGGAGGGTCGGGTGGAGAATCCGCTGCCAGGGAGCCAGCCCGGTGCGGCAGCCACCCGCGTGGCCACCTCTGCACTGGGCTTTGGTGGCCGGCTGGGCTGTTTGGGGGGCCTGGAGGGCAGCCCCTTGGCCCTCTGCTTGTGGAGGACGCGGTGCCTGCTGCCCGCAGCTCCTGCCATTAGGGGAAATACGACAGCTGCAGGGGGAGGTGGTGAAGAGCCTGGAGCCACAAAAAAACCCAGCCCAAACCGAAAAGGAAATGACTTTTCTCCGGGTGCCCCTGTGCGCCTGAGCGGCTGCTGCTGCTGCGCTGCCCCTGCCCTCGCAGCGCTCCCTGCACCCTGGCGCTGGCCCGCGGCTGCTGCCACCCACCCGCTCCGATGGCCGGAGTGTCCCGGCAGCGCCGAGCTGCCACCATGTTCCAGAGGAAGCGGAGCGTCTCCTTCGGCGGCTACGGCTGGTGGGTGCCGCTCCTTCCCTCCCCTCCCCTCTCCTCTCCTCTCCTCTCCTCCTCGTCGATACCAGGGGATTTCTTCCCTCAGGCTTCGGGGGAGGAGGCACCAGGTCGCTGCAGCCCAGCAGCGACGGGACCTTCCCGGGGACTTGTGGTGGGTTGCCGCGGGCTCGTTGCCCGCCGGAGTGTCCTTTGGCTCTCCCTCGCTTGGTGTGGTGCCCAGTGCCCTCCAACTTGTCGCTGCCCCATCTGTCTGTTGGCAGGGGACCCTGGCTGCTGCCTGCACCCCGGGTTCAGCAGGACCCTGCTGCTTGCGCCCCTTCCTTCCGAGAGCTGCTCACCGACGGGGAAACGGTTTCGGAAGCTGCCCCTGTTGTCCCCGAGCCCTTCCTGCGGTTCCCCTTTTGCTGAGTGACTGCGATCCGGCCTGGGAACCCGTGGCTGAACTGGTGTTGGCTGTGTGGCCCCGGGGCAAGGGTCACCGCGAGGGAAGTGCTGGGTAACCGACGGGCCGAGCGACGGCAGGAACGCGCTGCGGGCTTTGGCGAGGTCTCCGGGGCGCAGCAGCTCGCTGGGGCCAGGCGGTTGGGGGTTCTGGTTTCTCCTCGCACGAAAATGGGAAGGAAGCGCCCGGTGAACTCGTGTGCAGCCGAGTTCCGAGACGGTGGGCGCGGCAGGGAGCAGCGGAGGCTCCGGGGCAGCCCTGCCCCGCGGCGGGGACCGCACACCCGGCGCATCCTGTGCGGAGCCGTTACCCGTCGTGGGGCCGGCGGGGCTCTGCTCGGTGGTTTTTGCCCTCGGCAGTTGCAGGGAGCAGATAACCCCGAGCTGGAGTCACGCAGGAAAGTGTGGTTTCTGGCCGTGGGGGCTGCCGCGCTGGTGGGGGGGAGCGGGCACCGACTCTCCTTTAGACGTCAGCGTCTGCCCTGTGGGAGAGATGCGAGGGGGTCTCTGTGCTCTGGTGGGAGCTTGCGGGTGGGGCTGGTGAATAGAGGGGTCGGTGGGGACCAGAGCCCTCCCTTCCCTGGGTGTTTACAGGAGAGGAAGGACCTGCCCCGGCACATACCTGCATCTGCATCTTCTCACGGTGGCCGGGCGAGTGGCCGGCACACCCTTCCTGCGGGCCCACGCGTGGGGCGCTGGCACACCCAGCCGCGCTGTCGCTCGCTGCAGCCACTGCTCCCAGCTCTGCTGGGGGGTCCCTTGGGGTTTTCCACCCGGTGTGTCCCTGGGAGCAGCCCCTGGGTGCCTGCTCGCTGGGATGTGTGTGGGGAGGGCCGGGATAGGGTGTGGGGTGTTTCGCTTCGCCCCACCTCGGGACGGGGCACAGGGCAGGGCTCTCGTGACTTAGTCACACAGCGCCTGTGGTTTCCCTGGCAGCGGCTGCGCTCGATCTCTCGTGCGAGTGCTCTCGTTTGCTGCCTTGTTTTCTGCCCAAGAGGCCAAATACTGGCAACTGAATCTCTTCCTGGGTGCACTTGCTGGGTGCAGCTCCGTGGGTCCGGCCCCAGCCACCCGCTGGCCCAGTGTGGCACCGTGGCCCCCTGGGTCTGGTTTCCGGAGCACGAGAGCTGGTGTTTGGGAAAACGCCTGGGATGAAGCTTCTGTGGCCTCGGGGTTCCTGATTGAAGTGTCCGAGCAGGAGGAGGACCCGGGGAAAGGCTGATGGGTGGGCTCCAGGTGCTGGGTTCCTCACCCCTGGCGGGGTTCCTGCCCCAGTGCTCAGCCTGGGGTGGGTCTGTGCCCACCGCGTCACCTGCGGGCGCAGCCTCCCCGTGATGGAGGAGTCCAGCCTGGCAGCAGCGGGTAAAGCTGCCAGTAGAGGGGAAGCAGCTTTTCCGCAGCCCGGCCGCGTCCTCTGTGGTCCCGGTGTGAAACAAGCGGGGCCGGGGGGTTGGTGCTTCAGGGGTGTGGGGTTGGCTCCTGGGTGCCCGTTTGCAGCAGCTGCCCGAAGGCACCGCTCTGCGCTTGGAGACGCTGCGGTGTTGGTGCTGACCGGTGCGAGAGGCGGCTCTAACCACAGCGCTCCCACGGCGATGGGAGCGGGACGGTGCCAAATAAACGAGCGACTGGGGCTCGTGGTCTGGTGCCAGCTGCTCTCTGGTGTTTTGGGTGAGGCGGCCACAGTGCTCCAGGGGTCACTGCAGTCAGTAACTGGGGGGATTTGGTTTTACTGGCCACCAGGCTTCGCTTTGGGTTCAATTGTGGAGGATTTTGATTCCTGCTCGAGTCGTTCCGTGGTGGTCACGGGGTCAGCTGGGCTGGCGGCCCCTTGGTGGGGCTGCTGGGGCTGGGCTAGCCACTGGTAGCCGGGCTGGGAGCAGGGTCAGCCTGGAGCCCTGCACTAAGCCCTCTGCTTTCTCCGCAGGATCGACAAGACGATGCTGGCCAGCCTGAAGATCAAGTGAGTACCTGCGCTCTCCTCTCGCGCGGAGCCGCCCCCTGCGCCACGGCTTCGAGCGCGGCGGTGCTTGCACGCCAGCTGCGCTGGTTTCCCAGGTCCTTCCAGATCTGCCCGTTTCTGGGGGGTGTGTGCCTGCCCCACAGCTCCCCCTCCTCCCAGTCTGAGGCACTGGGTGACTGCAGTTAGCCCAGTGATGCAGTGGATGCGGTGCTGACAGAGCAGCTGAGGGGCACCGGCTCTGCCCTGGAATCAGCGGGACAGGCCACCAGCCTGTAACTTCAGTAGGATCTGGAGGGGTTTTGTTTTGGTTTTGAGCCTTGCAGTCTGACAGGGGGTGGGTGTTGGTGGGCTACCAGGTGCCTGGGCTTGTTGCCTGCCTCCGTGCTGCCGAGGGGAGCTCTGGGTGCTGCTGAGGAAGGGGTGAAGATGCTCTCGGGGTGCAGGAGGGTCTGTGCTGTGTGTGCAGCTCTGGCATCACCAGTGTGCTGTTATAGAAAAGGCCTGGCCAGGCCTCCCTGGAGCCGGGATAATGTTCGTGGGGGTGGCCCGTGTGGGTTCCCTCTGTCGTCACCTCTTGTGCAAATGGAAAAGTCCACAGAGAGCCTTGGGGGGACCGGCTGGAGGAGCCTGTGAGTGCCTGCTGCTGCTCAGCTCCTTGCTCGGGGTCTTGCTGAGCTAATGAGCAGTTTAAATCAGCGGCTGGGGAGTGGAGGGAAGTCTCAGTAGGGTTCCCTGTGGAGCTGGGAAGGACAGAGCTGCCCCTGTACAGAGCTGCACGCTGTGCCCCGGGTTCTTCCCAGCAGTTCTGCTGCAGAACTACCACGGACCCCCTCTGCCCACCTCGCTGGGCGGTCCGGGCCGCTCTGGGAGCGCGGTGTTGGGCCACAGGAGATGGTGCTGCTGTGCTCTGGCTCAGGGTGGAGTGAGGGACTGGGGATGCACTTCTCTCCTCCCTCCATCCTGCCTTGGCTGCAGGAGGGGGTTTGCTCAGGGCATTGGGTGGTCTGGAGTCGGATTGTCCCTGCTGTCACAGAATCACGGAGCGCTAGGGATTGGAAGGGACCTTGAAAAATCACCCAGCCCAATCCCCCACCGCAGCAGGGTCACCCAGATGCTGCTGATGCTCCCCACAGCCTCACGATGCTCCTGTTTGTTAAACACTTCTGCCCCCAGAGCCACACCAGACATCTGTGGAAGCTCCTGCAGTTAGGGTTGTGGCTTCCCTACCCGCCCTTGCGATCGCCGCAGCCTCCCGGCTGAGCGGAGGATCCTCTTCCGCAGAGGACCTGGTCAGCCAGGGCATGAGCGGCTCGGAGCGAGCCAGGGAGCGCTTCGGGACACCGATCGTGTCTGCCTGCCGGGTGCAGGGGTCCCAGCGCGACTGGGGGGCAGCGACCCCGGGGCCAGGGCGATGGCCGGGTCCTGCGCGGTCGGTGCCGCAGCCGGCTCGGGCGCGCAGGTGGCACCAGAGCACCAGCGCGTTTCCCCTCTGCCCGAGTCGCCTCTCTCCCGTTCCATTTGGGTTTCACCAGTTCCTATGGTAACCGCGGGATGTCTGCGGGGCTCGCTGGAGAGGAGCGGCCGCTGCGGGGTGGGAGTGCCCGGGGGCGCTGATGGATGGGGCTCCGCTGGGGCTGGGCGGGGGGTGCCGAGGACCGAGCAGCCCCAGCTAGGCAGCCCCATGCCCTGCACGGCCGCCGACGTGCCCGGGAAGCTCTGGTGAGTTTGGGTTTGGGCGTGCAGCTGGCAAAGGGGCCGTCCTGGCTACTGGGGTGGGAGAGGGCAGAGCCCCAGCCGCCGGGGCTGCTCTGGGAGGGCTCTGGTAGCCTCACACTGGGATAGCTGGGGGCTACTCTGGGGAAGCTGGCAGAGCACCCAAAGGCAGCGTCGTGGGATGGAGGGTTGGGGAAAGGGCTGGAAACCCTCTGCTCGCTGCTTTTGATGGGGGCATCCTTGGGGGTGGCAGCAGGAGCTGTTGCTGTGGGTCTCGTGTCTGGGACCACCAGGGTGCTGGTGTTTTCTTGTGTCGCTGCATCTCTGCAGGGGACCAGCAGTGTCCCGGGGACTGTGGGGTGCCCCTGGGGTACCCTCCAAGCTCCTTGGGGCACGGGTTCGCATGGAGCTGGTGAAACGCGGTGGTTTGAGGTCAGGCTGTGTGATGCTGGGGAAGGGAGGAGCTGAGGCAGCTAAAGCCACTTCCTGAGTGGGGAGGTCACCCAGGAAGAAACCCTCAGCCTGTCAAAAGGGGGGGCTTTGCCTGTGAGAACTCAGCCCCAGCCACGCAGCGAGTCTGCTCCCTTCTTGCAGCCACCCTCTGCTGGCCCCAGGCAGTTCTGTGGGGGCCCAGGAGGGACCCCTGAGCCCTCTGCTCCAGGAGACCCTTGTGCTGGGTGTGTTTGAGCTGGGAGGGTGCAATGGGGACGAACCTATGGGCCCCTTTGTCCTGCCTCCAGCCAACATTCAGGGATGAGCCTAGGGGTGATGTTCCCAGAACAGAGAAACCACGGTCCAGCAGCCACCCGGGGGTGGGCAGATCCCCAGTCCATTCCCAGCTGTGGGGCAGAAACCCCAGAGCACTGGGCCTTCGGGGCTGTGTGTGAAGGACACCTGGGCTTTGGGGCAGTGAGAACTGGTGCTGGGATGGAAAGGCAAGAAGGCCAGTGGCATCCTCAGGTGGATCAGAAGGGGGGTGGTTAGCAGAGCAAGAGAGGTTCTCCTCACCCTCTGCTCTGCCCTGCTGAGACCACATCTGGAGTCTTGTGTCCAGTGCTGGGCCCCTCAGTTCCAGGAGGACACAGAGCTGCTGGGGAGGATCCAGGGCAGAGCCACAGAGATGATGGAGGGAGGGGAGCATCTCCCTGCTGAGGAGAGGCTGAGGGAGCTGGGGCTCTGGAGCTGGGAAAGAGGAGACTGAGGGGTGACCTCATTAATATTGATAAGTGTCTGAAGGGTGGATGGAGCCAGGCTCTGCTCAGGGGCATCTAGTGATAGGACAAGGGGCAGTGGGTGTGAGCTGGGACAGGGGAGGTTCCACATCAATGTGAGAAGGACCTTGTTCCTGGTGAGGGTGCCAGAGCCCTGGCAGGGGCTGCCCAGGGGGTTGTGGAGTCTCCTTCTCTAGAGACATTTCAAACCCACCTGGAGATGTTCCTGTGTGACTGGATCTAGAGGATCCTGCTGTGGCAGGGGGGTTGGACTGGATGAACATTTGAGGTCCCTTCCAATCCCTGATGTTCTGTGATTCATGGTGAATCACAGAGTGTCGTTGGTTGGAAATGACCTGTAAGGTCACCAAGTCCAGCCTTCAACCCGGCGCTGCCAGGTCACCCCTTGGTGATGCCCCTCGGCACTACCTCTGGGTGGCTTTTAAACACCACTGCGTGGCTGGGGCTGCTCTGGGTCTGAATTCACAGACTTGTGCTGTTTTGTGGTCCAGGCTCCACACTGGCCAGGTCCAGGACCAGGTGGTACCATCTGATCCTCTTCCAGGAGAAGGCGATGGGCTAGTGTGGAGGACGCAGGGAAGATGCAAACTGGCAGGGAGAGGTGAGGGGTTGCTGTGCTGGGGGCCCCTGGGGGCTGCTTGCCAGCTCGGCTGCTCACCGAGCCCCGGCCAGGTCCTGGCTGTGGTGTTGGATGGGGCTCAGCGGGTCCCAGCGCCCCACAAAGGGCCCATCCCAGCCCCAACCACTTCTGTGAAATCTGGGCTTTGCCCTCCGGGCAGTGCCGGCTGCTGGGCTGCGATAGGGACAGCGGCTCCTGGGTGGGTGCTGTGCCAGGGCTCTGCCCTGACCCGGGGTGGCCCAGGGACACCGCTCTTGGGCCCAGAGCGCCCTTCACTGTGGCTGAGCCCCCGCTGCCACATCCTCACCCCTGTTCGGGCTGCGCTGACCTTCTGCACGTGGGGTTGGGGTGGTGGCACTGGGCTCACCCTGTGTCCTTAGCCAGGGCAGAAATGGATCTGGGGGCTGCTTTTGGCCGGTGTCTCTCCTTTGAGACTAAAGATCAGCCCAAGGAGGGCGAGTGCTGGGGCAGGGGGGTGTCTGCCTCTGCCCATCGCCCTCCTGCCCGCTGCGGGGTGAAGGAAAGGGGCCCCTCCCCACGGAGGGTTGAGGCAGGACCCCAGCAGTGCTGGGGTGATGTTCTGGGCTGGGGGTGCAGCGGCTGGTGGGGTGCTCGTACCGGGGGGCGAGTGACAGCGGGGCAACGGCTGCAGAACTTTAGGGACTGGAAGGGACCTCACAAGAGCATCCCGTGCGATCCCCCTGCCACGGCAGTCAGCCCTGCCGGGGGATTTGCAAAATCCAGCCGGCCCCAACGTCTCCCCGTTATCTCCGGTGAGCAGGCAGGAGCGCTTCCCTCTTCGCCGCAGGGCGGTTATCGCCCCGCAGCATCCTGTGCCCGCGCAGCATCCCCGCGGCACGTCCCACCGCCGCCCGGGGACCGAGGGTGCCGTCCCGGGAGGGGGAAGGTGCCGCTGGCCAGGAGGGCCGGGGGGTCGCAGCCGTTTGAGCTGGTAAGCCCCTGCTTTGGAGTCTGGGGGGGATGTACTGGCACAGCTCCTGCCGGGGGGGGGCCTCCCGAGGCGATCGTCGGGGCGCTTTCTGCTCGGCGCCTTGCCGTGGGTGTTTGAGGTCTTTAGGGGTTCGTTTCTGCAGGAGAGCGGCAGCGGGTTGGGGCCTGGGGGGGCAGAGACGGGCCCGGGTGGTGCCGTCGGGGTGGCGCTGCCCCCCGCTCGCCTGCGCTGCCCCCCGCTGCCCCCCGCTGCCGCGGGAGCAGCCGCCGCGCGTTTCGGAGCTGGATTATCCGCGGTTACAGCTGCCCAGAGGACTCGGCGGCCCCGCGGGGCTCTATTTTTAGCCCTGTCTCGGAACTAATAAACCGCTGGGTTATGGATCTCTGTGTTCACAGCCCGTCGGAGCCCTTTGCAGGCGGCGGCGGCGGCGGCAGCAGCAGCAGCAGCAGCAGCCACAGCCCTGGGGGAGCAAACGCTGCTGTGGGGAGGGGCAGGAGCCCCGTGGGTCTGGGCTCGTAAAAACCGCGAGGCCGCCTGCGAGAGCCGTGGGTGCGGGGTCCCGCTGCCGGAGGTGCGGAGGGGCTCGCTGTGCCCCGCACCAGTGAGCCCCGCGGCAAGCGGGGAAGGGCAGCTGCTGGCCCCTGCACGTGGTGCCTGAAGGAGCTGGTCCGGGGCTGGCAGAGCCCCTGGTCAGGTCAGGAACAGCCCCTCTGCATCCGGGGGGCAGGCTTCCATCAGGGGCTCCAGCACGGTGGGGCTGATCGGGGGGTTCACCCTGTGCTGGAGCTCGGGGAGTTCTGAGCTGACAGGCACTAGAATGAGGATGTGATCAGGCTGGGGATCTGTGTTCCAGCACCGGTGAGCCCCAGCGGGAAGACACACAGATCCGGTGTCCAGGGAAGGGCTGGGGCACGGCACACTAACAGCTCCATCACTTTCCACCTCTTTGGTCCAGAGCCCCAGCAAGAAACACCTGCAGAGCACCAGAACCCTTTTCTGGGTGGCTTGGGCCCGTTCGAGTCCCTTGCAGTCCCTAATGTTCTGTGATTCCCTGCTTGTGGATGTGTCCCTGGGGCTTCAGCCCCACTAGTGATGACTCTTAACCTGCTCTGGGGGCTGGGTTTGCAGCCACCAGCAGTTTAGTGGCTCTGCCTGGCCCACAGCCTGGAGCCCTGCCTGGTGCAGTGTCCTTGGGAAGGGGCATCACTGGGTTGGGGTTAAAGCCTGGTCCTGAGCTCCTGGCTGGATGCTGGTGGGGATAGGAACTTCAGGGACGGTCTGTGATCTGCACAGGAGCTGGTGGTGGGGATAGGAGCTTCAGGGATGGTCTCTGTTCTGCACGGGAGCTGATGGTGGGGATAGGGATGGTCTGTGATCTGCACGGGAGCTGGGGAAGGGCTGAGGGGTGCTGGTGGCACTGGCAGCGCCCGGCTGGTGCTTGCATCCTGCGCCTGGCGTCGTTAGCCGTGCGGGTGATGAGTGATGGCAGTTGGCTCCCCGATCCGCTGGCGCAGGGGTCTGCTCATGCCACACGGACAGATTTCCTCTGCTGATTCGCTCTAATGCAATTGAGTGCTGGAGTCTTGGAGCTCATCGCCCCAGCAAGCCTGTGCCCAAGGGGAAAAGCACCCCAAAACATCAAGAGCGCAGTTCCCTCACGGCTGTGGGGCTGCCGCAGGCTGGGCCACCTCGTGCTGTGCTCGACTTTTGGAGCCAGCACCAGCTCCCTGCCCGCCCGCGGAGTGCCAGTCGCCTGCCCAGTCCTCTGCCCTGGCTCACTGCCCACCCTTGGCACCGCCTTGCGTCTCCCCCGCCGGCGCAGCAGCTCCGGTGCCTCACGGCACCTGTAGCCCGCGATGTGCCGAGGAGCCGGGGCCGGCGCCGCTTTGCTGGGTGGGCTGGGCACCAAGGCACGACTTGACAAGTCCCACGTGCGCGACGGGAAGGTGCTTTCAAAGAGCTGCTCCCGGAGCCGTGTCTCTCCGGAGGCTGCCGAAGGAGGGATGTTCCAAAAATAAGCCCGTCAGAACGTGTAGACAGACACCTCGACGCGTGTGGCGCGGCGTCGGCAGCCGGGGAGACCCGTGGGTCCTCCGCGCGGAGCGGGTCTGGCTGCCCGGGCCCCCCTAGACTGGCCACCAAGAGCTTGTGAACTGGTCCCAGTTGTGTTTTTGGTGGCTCTGGGCTGGGTGAGCCCTGTGCTGGGGATGGGGCTGCCTGTGCCCAAGGAGCCCCTGCAAAGGGGGTTGGTGAAAGGGGGGGCACTCGGGTTGCCAGCCACCAGCTTTCCCGGTGCCAGTCTCGTGGTGCCCACCCGCTTGCTGTGGGTGGAGTGGGGCTGCCGGAGGGAGGGAGGGAGGGAGGGAGTGGAGAAGGTGCAGCTCCTCTAGCGAGGAGACTGCGATTCCCGAGGCTGGCAGGGAGGATGAGGATTGGGGGGCTGCTCTCAGGGGATGAGCTCCCAGACCCGGCGCTGGCAGGAGCCGAGCAAGGGGCTGGGGACGGTGGGCGTCTGCGGGCAGGGGGGCTCTTGCTGGCGGGGCGGGCACAGACGTGACCCACTGTGCTCGGCGGAGCAGATCCCAGCAGCTCTCGCGCCTGGGCAAACAGCCTTCGTTTGACCTCTGCCAGCCCTGCCAAGCGGGCAAATATTTGCCACCTCCTCTCGGCTGCAGAGGGGAAGGGGCATCGTGCCCGGCGCACAGCGGGCAGGTCCTGCAGCCCGGCTGTGCTGTCAGCGGTGCTCTGGTGCTGGTCCCCTCTCCGTGGGCAGAGGGCCGGGTGGGACCCCCGTCGCTCTGCAGGGTGTCCCGGCTCGTCCCCTGGGAGCTGGGTGGCGGTGACGAGGGGCAGCGCTGCCTGACCCCCGCCTTGGCAGCAGCCCTGGCAAACTCGTGCGCCGGGGAGCTGCCGGGGGCACCAGGACGTTCCACAGCCAGGAACACGGGTCCCTGTAGGGAAATGTGGGTGCTGTGCTGCCCCGAGGGCTTGGCCCTCTGCCTTGCTCGTTGCTCCCTTTCTTTATTGTGGGCACTGGTGCCAGTTCTGAGGTGCTGGGGGGAGCTGTCGGTGCTGCTGCCCGTTCGTTTCACCCCGCTGCCGTGCAAACAGCGATGGGACACCCCGAGATGCAGCAGAAGCTCTGCCCCATGTGTCGGGCAGCAGAGGGTGCAGCCAGGACAGGGCTGGGGTTTGCTGAGGCTATGATTGCTTTTAGGTGGCCTCTTGTGATTGGGTGTCTTCTCCTCAAGCCTCACTGGCCACAGGGCCACCATGTGCAGGGTGGGTGTGAGAAGGATGGAACCAGGCTCTTCTCAGTGTCATCTGGTGATAGGAGAAGAGGCAGTGGGTGTGAGCTGGAACAGAGGAGGTTCCACATGAATATCAGAAGGACCTTCTTCATGGTGAGGGAACTTCTTCCCTGGCAGGGGCTGCCCAGGGGGGTTATGGAGTCTCCTTCTCTGGAGACATTTCAAACCCCCCCGGCCATGTTCCTGTGTGACTGGATCTAGAGGATCCTGCTGTGTTGGGGGATTGGACTGGATGATCTTTCGAGGTCCCTTCCAGTCCCTAATGATCCTATGATCCCTCAGACCTACTCGGTTCACTGGGCAGCAGGACCTGGCTGAGCCCTGGGACCTGCTGGGTTCCCGGGAAGGCTGATAATTGCACTGGGGAGATGGAGCATCACAGGCCCCAGGTCAGGGAATGCGAGCTCTCGCGATGGGAACGGGCTCTGGGCCGGGGACGAGCCCTTTGCGTGGCTCCTGCTTGAGCCAGGCAGGTCAATTCCTCTTGGCACGTCCGCCCGGGAGCCACAGTCCTGGGGTGCAGGGGGCTGCTGCGGTGCCGGGTGGGATCTAGGTCTGCCCCACGGCTCAGAGCACGGTGATCCCTCTGCTGGGGTTTGGCTGCTGCGGTGCCCGGTGGGAGCTGGGTCTGCCCCACAGCTCAGAGCACAGTGATCCCTCTGCTGGGGTTTGGCTGCTGCGGTGCCCGGTGGGAGCTGGGTCTGCCCCACAGCTCAGAGCACAGTGATCCCTCTGCTGGGGTTTGGCTGCTGCGGTGCCCGGTGGGAGCTGGGTCTGCCCCACAGCTCAGAGCACAGTGATCCCTCTGCTGGGGTTTGGCTGCTGCGGTGCCCGGTGGGAGCTGGGTCTGCCCCACAGCTCAGCACACTGCTGATCGCTCTGGGTCGCCGAGGCTGCTGGTTACAGACAGGGAGAGAACCCACCGTGCTGTGTCTCTGCCTCGCCTGCCCCCGGGAGCAGCTTCTCGCTTCCCCGGCGTTTCCTCAGTGCCCTTCTGGCAGGGGGCTGCGCTAGATGATCTTGTGAGGTCCCTTCCCATCCGTCATGTTCGGAGAGTCTGTGGTTCCAGCTGAAGCCATGAAATCAGCCTCTAATCAGATTGCCCGGGGCGGGCTGCAGCGCACGTTAAAGCCCCGTTTCTTGCGGTGCTCGCGTTAAACCCGCACGCATCCTCGTCCTCTCCCCGCAGCGCCGCCGCCGCTTCCTCCTGACTTCGCAAACTCCCGAATCCTCCTCTCCCGGTGCCAGGGAAATGGGAGCGCGGCCGCTCCTTTGCAGCTGCTATTTCTGTCGGTGGGTCGGTGGCTCCTCTTGCTCCTCCGCGGCTCCCGGTCGCCGGCGGTGCAGCTGCCTCCAGTCCCGGCCCTCTCCCACCTGGGCGTGCGGGTGCCTCTGCCTGCTCGGGTCGGGGGAAGCTCCTTTGGCTGGGGGGGCTCTGTGCGGGGTGAGGGGTCCCTGGGCAGGGCGGTGGCTACCGCCCTGCCGCGGCAGATGCCTGGCATAGCTGGTGTATTTCTGGCCGCATCCCTCGTGAGCCGCGGGACCAGAAATATCCCTGGCAGAGGCGGAGGGCGTCGGGGACGCGTCCTGCACCCCCCGGCGAGGCTCTGCGGCTCTGGCTGGAGAAGCCCTGAGTCACCGGAGCCAGTATTGGCTGTGCCCAGTGCTCAGGTGCGGGCCACGGGGGAACCGCGGGTGGCAACGTGCCTGGGCAGGGGAGGGGGGTCACGGCTGCTCGCCGGTGGGTGGCCTCCCCTCCCTGCAGCGTTAACGCAAAAGCCCCAGTTGCTCCATGAGCAAACCTCTCCTTCACGACGCTGGGTGTCGTTTACTCACGGGGGAGTCAGCAGGACCGGAGACGAAGGGTCGATCCTGTCACAGCCTGGTATTTTCAGATCCCTCTTTCCCTGCGGGAAAATGCCAGCCTGTGCTCAGGCGAGCCGGCCACCCCGGCGACGGGCTCGTCACTGTCGCTGTCCGCACCCGCCACGAGCTCTCCCAGCCCCGCGGGACCCCGCCACCCCCTTACCTGCAGAACTGTCCTCTCTGAGGTGAAAAATGTCAGGGTGCTCTCCAGGAGAGATTTATCTCCTCATAAAACAGCAGCGTCGGCTGCTGGACTCGGATGCTGTTTGGTCGCTGCAGAGGATGGAAACTGGGGAGCCCAGAAGTGCTGCTGGGAGGGAGGGAACTCAAGGTCTCTGGCTCAGGTTCCCTCACAGAGCTCTAGCTGAGCCCAGGAAGCCTCCGTGAGTGGGGAGCTGGCAGCGCCTCTGGGAACCTCTTCCAGGGGGGCTCCAGCCTCCTCAGTTTCCCCCGTTTCCAGTCTCAGCCCCTCAGGTTGCAGCTTTCTGCCTTGTGAGAGCCCTTTGGGCCAGCTGAGGACTCCTGCAGACCCTGGTTCCTCCCTCAAAACCCAGGAGGGTGATGCTCTGGTGGCACCACTGCAGGAACTGGGACTGGGGTCACCCTGGCCCCATGGAGCTGGGGATCGAGGTGTGGGGCTGGGAGACGGGCTGCAAGAGCTGCCGCTGAGCTGACAGGGGTGTGGGCAGAGCACCTGCCCCTGGCTGGGAGCACTTTGGTAGGATCCTCTCTTGAGGACCATCAAGGCTGCACTGGGGCTGCACACCGCAGCTGGTGCTCTGCAGGAGCCAAGAGACCTGGCTCTGCTCCTGGGTCACGGTGTCCCAGTGGCCCGTGGCACCGTGCCCACGCAGGCCGTGAGGTCCCTTTGCACAGGGGCACCCATGGATGTCGGAGGGGAGAACAGCAGGTGCTGAGGACGGCAGGCAGGGCTCTGTCACCTCCTCTGTGTCCCTTGGCATCCCTGGCATCTGGCTGCAGCCCATCTTGGAGCATCTAGTGATGGGACAAGGGGCAGTGGGTGTGAGCTGGAGCAGAGGAGGTTCCACATCAGTGTGAGAAGGACCTTCTTCCCAGTGAGGGTGCCAGAGCCCTGGAACAGGCTGCCCAAGGGGGGTTGTGGAGTCTCCTTCTCTGGAAATGTTCAAAACCCACCTGGATGTGTTCCTGTGCGACTGGATCTAGGGGACCCTGCTGTGGCTGGGGGATTGGACTGGCTGATCTTTCAAGGTCCCTCCCAATCCGGGATGCTCTGTGATTCTGTGGTCCTCCCGAGCCTCCCTGCCCGCCAGCCCTGCCTGCAGCCCCCCACCGTTCCCCGTCCTGCCCTCACCCCGGGAGCTGCGATGGGGCCCGGCAGCAGCGCTTGCAGCGCAGGCTCGTTCGCTGTGTTTGGGTGGAGAGGAGGCTGCGGCTGAGCTCGAAGCGCTGCTCTACTTCCGACTGCGAGAGAAGGGAACAGCTCTGCAAATCGATGCAGAGCCACTTCAGCATAAAACCAGAGGAGATTAGTCCTTAACTCATCTGGCAAAGGGGACGCGAGGCGGTGGCAAATGTCTCCAGAGAGACTCCAGGAAGCTCGGAGCTGCCTGTTTCATGTGAGGTTTAAAGGGCTGAGAATGAAACCTCCTCCCCCTCGGTTAACTGGGAGCTAATGAGCTGCTGGGGAATCGGTGTAATTTGGCAGGGAAATTGGTTCCAATTTCTTTCCCCTCCTTTTGTTTTGCTCCACGAGGAATTTGTCAGGCTGATGATTTCTGCTTGAGAGGAAGCAGCCAGGTATTTTCTGCGAGAACAAAGCGATCTGTTGGTCCAACAGAAACTTGATGAAAAGGCTTCTTGGTGCGGTGACGGCTCTTCCCTGCCAGCCGGGATGAGGGCAGCACCCAGCTCTCACGGGATTCTTCCCTCCAACCCACCCACGTCCCCCCACCCTCCGCACGCGGTTCGGCATCATCCAGAGCCGTGCTGAGGAGGCTTGGACCGGGGGTGCTGAGCACGGGCTGGGCTTTGCCTTGCGAGGACGTGGGGACCTCAGCGCTCCTCTGCTGGAGTCGCCTGCTGGAGGAACCTTCTGCCGCTTCAGGCTTCCCGGGACCCGCCGAGGGATTGGCAAACGCTAATCTTGGGTTTAAATGCCGATCCCAGCTCTCTGCAGAGCTGCCCGTGTTGCTGGGGAGGGCCCCGCGGCTGCTATTGGTGACGGCTGCAGTGCTCTCGGGGTCTTCCGGGGTGAATTGTTGGAGCCAGCGCTGCCTGCGTGGTCGCCTGACCCGCAGGACCCCTCGAAAGATTAGAGTGGCCGTGGCGGGGCGGTGGGGGCCTGTTGAGTTTGCAGAACACATCCGATTAGAGGTTGTGCTGAAAGGCTGGGACAGACGAGGCCGGGGCCGAGGTCACGTCGGTCACCCGCGCGCGGCAGGCGGGGCGGCAGCGGGAGCAGCTGCTGGGCGCCAGATGTGGTCTGCGGCCTCCTCCGCGAGCAGTTCGCTCCTGAGCAAACACATTTGTCACGGCCTGTGCCCGGAGAGCCCCGCGCGCTGTTAATGATTGACCGCCCCGCTTGGGGTTTCCAGGCAGCTCCTGCTCGGCTTCCCGCTGTCGCCCTGCGACGGCCTCCCCGCGGCTGAGGAGCCGAGGGCTCTCCCCATCCCTCCCCAGAGCTGCTGGGGGGCTCCTGCTGGGCGGGATGCTGGGGGCGGGATGCTGGAGCGGGGACTGGCCAGCCCTGCGCGCCCCCAGCAAGCTGCCAGCTTGCAGCAGGATCGCCCCAGAAGCCCTGGAAGGGCTGCTGTGGGTCTCGTGCCCAGAGCGTGCCCACTGTGCTCGCCCTGGGCTGCTGACAGACCCTCCCGTGGCGATGCTGCGGGATTATGGAGGCTTCAGAGGAGGGAGCCCCGGTGGGCTTGGGGCAGGGGCTGGTGTCTTGGTCCTGGTGGAGCTCTGCAGGCGTGTTCCCCGCCCTGCCTGCAGCACGGGGCGGGTTGCATCCCTGCGAGCAGGAGCATCCCTGCGAGCTCGGAACGCTGCAGCTCATCCTGTGTCTGATTCCTGCGAAAATTAAACTCGCAGAGGAGGAAGGTGAGATGGAAGGAGGGGACGGGGGGGGGGGAACAGCGAGACCCGGGAGTTTTATCGCCATGGCAACAGCGACTTCCAGGGGAAGGTGCTGGGCTGCCGAAGTAGATCATTTACAGTTTACTTAATGAAAAAAAAAGGAAAAGACTCCTTGCTGGGGCGAGCCGTGCGCCAGCGCTTCCCGGTGAGGAGAGGGGATGCTCGGTCGGTCCTGCCCCTCCCGCACAGCCCGTGTCCCACGTGGGGAGGGGGCGCTGGAGCCTGGGAACGGCTGGAACAGGGCGTTTGCGAGGCAGGAGCGGCCCCCGCCCTCCTCTCGGGTCTGGGGTCCCTCCGCCCGTTAAATCCCCCGGGGGAGGCGGGGGCGGTTTCCTCCACAATCTCGGGGCCGGGGCGTCGCTGCGGGGCCGGGTGCGGGGTCCCTGCCCGGGGCAGCGCTCGCTCGCTCGCTCGGTCCCGCCCGGGTTGTGGGGCCGGGAAGGAAGGGAAGGAGTCGGGGGGTGGGGGGGCGCCCTGAGGATCGCTCCTCGTTCCGCAGCTGCTGCCCGCGGGGCTATCTCTGCGCGTCCCCGCGCCCGTCCCCGCGCGCATCATCACCGCGCTGCCGGGAGCGCNGGGCTCCCGGGGTCTGCTGGTCGGCTCCCGCCGCTCGGTCGCGGGGGGCTCCCGGTACTGGGTCCCGGTGCTCGATGCTTGCTCGTCGGCTGCCGCCGTGCGCTCGTGGGTCCCCCCGAAGTCGCTCCCGTGCTCCCGGCGCCCTCTCGTCCTCCCCGCGCCGGCTGCCGGCGCTCTCGGTGCGGGGAGCAGGGCAGAGCCCTCGGTGCCGCTCAGCAGCCGTGGGTGCTGGCCCGGGGCAGGGGGCTCTGGGCGAGCTGGTGGGAGCACTGGGCGGGGGCTTTTTGGATGGAGCCTGTGTATGTGGGGGGGGGGGAAGCCGGCAGCACTTCCCCTGGGGCCGGGCACTGGCATAACTGTTTGGACGAGGTGTCGGGGGATCTGGTTTAGGGGCGAACTTGTAAGGTGGGCTAGATGGTCGGACTCGACCATCCCAGGGGTCTTCTCCCCACCGGAGTGATTCTGCGACCCTCTCCTGGGGGGCACGTTTACCTGTCCGTGTGCACATGCCCCGCGTGGGGTTCAGCCAGGCGAACCCCCAGAGCTGTCGCTCGGGGAGTCAATCTCGGTGCTCGCAGAGCTGCCCGAGCTCGGCCCCACAGCCTTGTCTCTTGGCTGGGAACAGCTGACAAATGGTTTCTCCTTCCATTGACTAAGCTGCGCATCGTACTCCGTGTTCAACTCGCGCTCGGAGGAAGTAGCCTGTTTGGAAGATGGTGCCGGCTGGCATCTGCTCCGCTTCCCCCGGCTCCTGTTCCCTTCGCACACTCGCCCGGCGCTGCTTTACGCCGCGTCCTCGGCCGGCGAGGTCTCTCTTCCTCCAGCACTTGCTGCTCTGGCAACTTTCTCCTTCGAGACGGCGAGAAACATGGACCCAAACCCGTGCGGGGACAGTGCCCCCGGCTCGGGGTGGGAGCCACGTGGGCCCTGCTGCGGATGGAGGGGGTTTTCCTTTGGTTCAGCTCGTGGTTTTGTGCCGAAGCCGTATGAATGAAGAAGTGGTTATCTGGAGTCGTGGTAATTCGGGGGCCTTCCCCCACTCCCTGAGCCTGGAGGTTCAGAGCAGGATGATTTGGGGTGAAGCTTTAACTCTTCCCTCACAGCATCCGTACCCCAGTTTTTGAAGCCTGGAGGTTCAGAGCAGGATGATTTGGGGTGAAGCTTTAACTCTTCCCTCACAGCATCCGTACCCCAGTTTTTGAAGCCTGGAGGTTCAGAGCAGGGTGACTGGGGTGAAGCTTTAACTCTTCCCTCACAGCATCCATACCCCAGTTTTAGAAGCTGCTGCTGCCTCAGGGTGCTTTACCTCAGACACCAAGAACACCCTTGGGAGCAGGATTTGGCGGTGCTTCGGCAACCGAAGCGGCCCTCACGGACCGTTCATGTGTTGCTGTTGTTGGTTCGGGTTATTTCACCCCCCTTCACTGGGGTTTTGGGGAGATCATCAGAGCTGAACTGTTGGAAAACCAACCCCCGCAGGCCCTGCTGGTCCTGAATGAACAGCAGAGGTGGGTGCTCACCCCGAGCTGAGCTCTGCTTCTCATGGGGTCCCCATCCTTCCACATCCTGCATCTGGGAGTTGGGAGAGGGGGCTGCGCTGGGACACCCCACTCCCATCCCCACTGCTGCCCCTTGGGTTCAGTCTCATGCAGCCCAGACCCGTCACTGCCATGACTCTGCCCGTGGGCTCCAGCCGTGGGCCAGCAAGGGGGTGCTGGCTCCATTCTGAAGGGGCTGGCCGGCGTGGGGGTGGCCAGGACCTCAGTGCTTCGTGGTCAGGGACTCTTCTCCCGCCGTGTGGGGAGCGTCGGAGCGCTGGGAGGTCTGTGCCAGCGGTGGGGCCCCGGATGCTTCGCCGAGTGTTGTCCCTGCTGAACCCCCAGGCCACCCTGCGCTGGAGCGTGCCAGGGAGGCAGGGGTCGCCTCGGGAGCGGTCGCCCCGAGCAGGACGTTTCGGCTCGGCGCTGGAGGGCTGGCAAGGCTGGCTCTGAGCTCCCGCAGAACCCGGCCGCTCGGGTGCGAGGCTGGGAACCCTTTCGCTTGTTCCCCCACCGCCACGCCGAGCACAAGCCCTCTCAGTGTTGCTCTAGCCGCGGGGGCTCGCTGAGGACAGCAGCAGTCACGCAGGCATCTCAAGGGAGAGCGAGGCCCCGAGGAGGTCTCTTGCTGCCTGGCAGCTGCGGAGCCCGGCGCCTTCGTGGGAGCGACTGCGACGGCTCGAGTGGTGCTTTACGGTGGCCGCCTCGCCTGACGCAAGCTGCCGGGGCCATCGCGGTGGCACAGTCTGGGGGAGACGAAGGGGCTGCTGGCGGCGGCGGCAAAGGGGCCCTGTTCCTCCACCTGCTCCTATTTTCTCGCTTTCCTCCTACATCCGCTCTTTGTTCTGGGCTTGCGGTTGAGTTTCGCTTGCCACGAGCCACGCGCAAGCCTGGCGGGGCCGGTGGCAGCGGCAGAGTCCCCAGCGGCCGACGGCACAGGGCTGCTCATGGCTCTCCTGGAGCCATCGGCTGGAGTCGGTGCTGCTGCTGTCGGTCGAGTCCCCCGATGGTGTCGGCTGGACAATCACCGGAGCCGCGTCCCGCTGCCCACCCTGCTGCGGGTGCTGGCTGGTGGGGACAGCGTCCCCTCAGCCTTCGGCGTCGGCTCCGTCGCTGGGTCCTGGGGGCTGCTCTGTGCTGACTACAGGGCTTGCTGGCTCGTGTGTGCCAGGGCTGGCTCGTGTGTGCCAGGGCTGGCTCATGAGTGTCAGGGCTGGCTCATGAGTGTCAGGGCTGGCTCGTGTGTGCCAGGGCTGGCTTGTGTGTGCCAGGGCTGGCTCATGAACATCAGGGCCAGCTCGTGTGTGTCAGGGCTGGCTCGTGTGTGTCACGGTTGGCTTGTGTGTGTCAGGGCTGGCTCGTGTGTGCCAGGGCTGGCTCGTGTGTGCCAGGGCTGGCTCATGAACATCAGGGCCGGCTCGTGTGTATCAGGGCTGGCTTGTGTGTGCCAGGGCTGGCTCATGAGTGTCAGGCATCGGATCAGACGAGCCTTCTGGGCTTAAGAAGTCTGAGCGAGCTGCGGCTGATCCACCCCAGTGCTGTAGGAAATCTCTGCTCCTGAGGATGAGATCACCCCGCAGAGTCTTCCCAGGGAGGGTGCCAGAGCCCTGGCAGGGGCTGCCCAGGGGGGTTGTGGAGTCTCCTTCTCCAGAGACGTTTCAAACCCACCTGGACTGTTTCTGTGTGACTGGACCTAGGGGATCCTGCTGTGTCAGGGGGATTGGACTGGCTGATCTTTTGAGGACCCTTCCAATCCCTGATGATTCTATAAAGTCTATAAATGATCAAAATCCCCTTCCACGAAGATTTGCCCTGTCGAGCCCTCATTTCCCAGCCAGAGCCAGCAGGAAGTCTGTGGCCAGCAGGAGCCCCATGACAGAGGGCTCTGGGAAGGAGCACGGGGCAGTGTGTGCAGCAGCAGTGACCCCGCAGCTCTTCCCTGCACAGAGCAGTGATCACAGCCGCTGTCGCTGGCAGAGATGTCACCTTGCTCTGCTGGGGCTGTGGCTCCCACCTGCTCTGCATGTGAGCGAGTGTGAGCGTGCACACGGGTGTGAGTGTGAGTGCGCACGGGTGTGAGTGTGAGCGTGAGCGTGCACACGGGTGTGAGTGTGAGTGCGCACGGGTGTGAGTGTGAGTGTGAGCGTGCACACGGGTGTGAGTGTGAGCGTGCACACGGGTGTGAGTGTGAGCACGCACACCAGGGCAGGTCAGGAACTCATGGAACTGGTTGCAGGAGCTCCAGAACTCTGCTGGCTCTTGGGCTCCGATGCAGCCATTGATCTAGGGGATCCTGCTGTGGCAGAGGGATTGGACTGGGTGGTCTTTGAGGTCCCTTCCCAGCCCTAATGACTGGATCTAGGGGATCCTGCTGTGGCAGAGGGATTGGACTGGGTGGTCTTTGAGGTCCCTTCCCAGCCCTAATGACTGGATCTAGGGGATCCTGCTGTGGCAGAGGGATTGGACTGGATGATCTTTGAGGTCCCTCCCCATCCCTAATGACTGGATCTAGGGGATCCTGCTGTGTCAGGGGGACTGGACTGGATGATCCTTCAAGGTCCCTTCCCATCCCTAATGCTCTGTGATCCTGCGAGGTGATGCTGCCAGGCTGGGGCAGCCCAAGGCCAGGGCACAGCCTGGTAAATCAGTTCCCTCAGGAAGCTGCTCCGTGGCTCTGCCTGATGCCCGTTCCTGCCCCGGAGCGGCCGCAGCGTCGCTGAGCCGGGTGTGGAGCCGGGGGCTGCCAGAGCCGGAGGTGCCTTGCAGCAGCGCGTGTCCTCTGCCGATGTCCTCCCCACCGCGAGGTGATGATGCAGCGCGATCTCGCCGGCTGGGAGTCCCCGGGCTGGACGGGGAGCCGCTCAAAGTCAGGGCAAGGTGCTTCGCTCCGGCGCTCGCTGCGGGTTTCCAAGCCCCGGGTCCCAGCAAGGTGCCCTTGGCTCTGCTGCAAAACCCCCTGCGTCTGGGTGGGTTCAGCCGCCGACCAAGGGCTCCTGCCCACCTCTGCACCCCGGGCATGGGCGGGTGCCCCCCAGCATCGTGGCTGGGTCCAGCCGTGCGGGGTGCAGAGAAGCCCCCAAAGGGTGGGTGGGCAGAGCAGCAGAGGCTTCGACCTACAAGACCCCTCTGGGGTGACGTGGGGGTGAAAAGCAGCAGAGCGCAGTCCCTGGTGGCAACTGGAGGCACCGGGCACTGGATGATAAATAAAGGGAGAAGCAGCAGCTGGCAAGGTGAGGCCCTTCAAGGACAAAAAAACATGATGAGTCCAAAAATAGCGGCAGTTAATTTACAGGGTAGTTGTCGCCGTCCTTCTCAAGGATGCAGCATCCAGACAAGCTGAACGGACTTGTTGCTGCGAGAGTTTTCACCTCCCTGGGCCAGGTTCGTCCTGCCATGAGAGGCAGCCTGCGGCACTCACGGCACTCACGGCCTGCGATGCTCCGTGCTCCCCCTGGGTGTGGTCAGGGATGCTCTAAGGAGCAGTGATGCTCCGTGCTCCCCCTGGGTGTGGTCAGGGATGCTCTAAGGAGCAGTGATGCTCCGTGCTCCCCCTGGGTGTGGTCAGGGATGCTCTAAGGAGCAGTGATGCTCCGTGCTCCCCCTGGGTGTGGTCAGGGATGCTCTAAGGAGCAGGCACTGTGACGGGCTGCCCAGGCAGGCGGCTGAGTCGCCATCCCTGGATGTGTTGAAAGATCATTTGGATGAGGTGTCGAGGGATCTGGTTCCGGGGTGAACTCGTAGGGTCGGACTCGATGATCCCAGGGGTCTTTTCCACCCAGTGGAGGATAAGAGAAACACTTGGGGACTGGAGAATCAGTCTGATGGAGAGAGCTGGGGCTGGTTAGTCTGAGGAGGAGGAGGCTGAGGGGAGCCCTCATCGCTCTCTACAATTACCTGAAGGGACACGGTGGAGATGCTGGTGCTGGGCTCTGCTCACAGGTCATCAGTGACAGAAGCAGAGGGAAGGGCTTCCAGCTCCAACAGGGGAGGGTCAGACTGGCCATCAGGAAGAGATTCTTCCTGGAGAGTGGTCAGGCACTGGGATGAACTGGTCAGGGTGGGGGTTGAGTCCCCATCCCTGGGTGAGTTTAGAAGTCACTTAGCTGTGGTGCTGGGGGATCTGGTTTAGGGGTGACCTTGCAGAGCAGGGTTGCTTGTTGGACTTCATGATCCCGGGGGTCTTTCCCAACCTGAGTGATTCTGTGAGTCTGTGATTCCACCTCAGCTGGGAGCTGGTGCTGGGAGCTCACCCACTCCAAGTCAGGGGGAAACAGCCCCGTTTGCCCCCTCTTTTGGGAGCAGCCCTGCCCACGTGGGCTCTGCCCACTGGAGGGGATGGGACCCACGCTGGGGCTGATCTCAGCGTCTCCGTCAGGAACCCTAAGTGCATTAAGGTGTTTCCTTGATTCGATTTACGGAGGATGCAGGATCCTGATGCTGCCTTCTCCTCCCTCTGGGTTTGCCTGATGAGGAAAACGAGGGACTACAATGCCAAAAACGATGTCCACGTCGCCTGTCAGAAAGGCCACGTCCCAGCCCCTGTCTCCGCTGGCACCAGTGCCGAGGCTGCGCTGGGGCACCGCAGTGGCCGGTGCCTCTGAGGATGGGGCTGGTGACGGCACGGGGCTGGCGTCACCTTCAGCGCGATGCCTGGATCGGGACGTGCTGCTCATCCTCGTGAGTCACCCCTCATCCCGTGAGGATGATCCCTCTGGGAGCTGGGCTGGCAGCCCCTGACCCCGCAGCTGCCGGCGGGGCTGAATCACCACAGCCAGCACACGGAAGGGGCTGACGGCGAGCGGGGCTCTCCCCGGCGTCGCGGGAGAGCGGCGCCGGGCGCGTGACTGTGGCACACATCGTGCAGCGGTGCGGGTCCCTCGGCAGTGCTCGGGATGCGGTACCATGGCAACCCGCCGCAAGCCCGAGGCCGGCTGCGTTTGCCGCCCGCGGGGCCGCGGTGCCGTCGCCGTTGGGCAGAGTGAGGGGAGAGCAGGATCCGCCCGTCGCTCCAGATGGGGCTGCGCCTCGGTGTCCTAGAAAGTCAGGGAGGAGCGGCGGGAGCCCGTCAGCCCCAGCGTCTCGTCAGCGGAGTCCTGGGGACTCTGCACGGAGGGAGGGAGCTCCACGGGTGATCCCTCCATGGGGAGGGGGCTTGACGTGACATCTGCTGTCCCCACACACCGGCCCGTGCTGGGCCAGTGCAGTTCTTGTGGTCACAGGATCACAGAGCATCAGGGATGGGAAGGGACCCCAAAAGATCCTCCAGTCCAGTCCCCTGCCAGAGCAGGATCCCCTAGATCCAGTCCCACAGGAACATCTCCAGGTGGGTTTGAAACGTCTCCAGAGCAGGAGACTGAAGGCTGCTGAGAACACGCTGCCGCAGCGCGGGGCGAGCGGGACGGCTCTGCTCTAGGAACAGCCACCGGCTGGTTTAATGTCAGAGGTCAGGCCAAGGTTCACGGCACAACCCGCCAGGGGTTTCCCTGGTGACCGGCTGTGATTCAGTTCCTGGTGGAGCTTGGGCAGTGCTGCAGCTCTCAGAGGGCCATGGGGAAGGGTTTGCTGGTCCTTCTCCTCTCACAGCTACGTGACCTGCTGTGCTGGTCTCACATCGCCAGGACCTCTCTTGTGAGGAGAGATGGAGAGAGCTGGGGCTGGTTAGTCTGAGGAAGAGGAGGCTGAGGGGAGCCCTCATCACTCTCTGCAGCTACCTGGGAGGACTCTGGAGAGATGCTGGTGCTGGGCTCTGCTCACAGGTCATCAGTGACAGAAGCAGAGGGAAGGGCTTCCAGCTCCAACAAGGGAGGGTCAGACTGGCCGTCAGGAAGAGATTCTTCCTGGAGAGAGTGGCCAGGGACTGGACTGGGCTGCCCAGGGTGGTGGTGGAGTCTCCATCCCTGGATGAGCTTAAAAGACACTTAGATGTGGTGTTGGGGGATGTGGTTAGGGGTGACCTTGTAGAGCGGGGTTGCTGGTTGGACTCGATGGTCCCGGGGTCTTTCCCAACCCGACTGGTTCAGTGATTCTGTGTCCCCCTGCCCTGCATGTCCTCCAACACCGATGTTCTCCTGGCCACAGCCGATGCCGGTTAATTCTTGTTCCTCAGTCGCTGAGTAACAAGTGTGATGGATCCGTGTCCTGCTGGTCCCTCTGCCCCGTGGTCGGGGCGCGGCAGCCTCTCCCATCCCCAGACGTGCCGTGCAGTAGCAGCACGGGCTGGCAGCTGGCAGTGCCCAGCATCTCAGTCCTGCTCTGCCCCCAGGACCGGCGGTGGGGCTTTACAGCAGTGGGCTCGCAGAGCACCGCCTGCAGTGGCCGCAGCACCCCTGGTGAGGAGGGCAGCGGGTGGCTGGCGGAGGCTGCAGGAGGTGGGCGCCCACCCTCCGCCGCCGGGCCGCGGTGCCTGGCGCGGGGCTGTGCCGCGCCGTGCCATCCCCGGGCAGGCTGCCATGGGAACCAAACCTCGTTACTGGGAGATAAACAGCGGGCGCTTTGGCCCGGTTTCCGCAGGACTAACCTGCCAGGGACGAGAGGAAGCAAAATTAAATCTCAGATCTTCTGACTCCCAGGGGAGCATCTGGCAGCGCGTGGCTGCTTGTTGTCTGCCTGGCGAGCTGCTGGCGCGGAAGGGACGGGCTGTTTTGGTCAGATACCCGGCGGAGGGGCGAGGGTCTGCGCTCTGGGGTGTTTTTGTGGGGGACATCTGCAGCAGGTTGGTGTCTCCCTGGCTGCTCCTCCCTTCCCCGGGGTCTTGCATCGTCACGATGTGTCTCGCTGCCTCCAAATGCGGCACCGGTGCCCTGAGAGCAAAGGGGGTCTTGGCTGGGCCCTGCCAGACCCAGGCTGCAGTGTCCCTGAGTGTGGCACCGGGTCCGGGCTGGGGGAGGCTGAAGGGCTGTGGGTGCTGCCCAGGTGTGAGAGGGTCAGATGGAGGGAAACTCTGGGGATGGGTTGTCATAGAAACCCAACCCTGCTGTCCCCAGCATCATGTCCTGGTGCCACACCTGGTACCACTCTGTGCCCTGGTGTCACACCATGTCCTGGTACCACTCCGTGCCCTGGTGCCACACCTGGTACCACTCAGTGCCCTGTGGTGCCACACGATGTCCTGGTACCACTCCGTGCCCTGGTGCCACATGATGTCCTGGTGCCACTCTGTGCCCTGGTGCCTCTCTGTGCCCTGGCACCGCTGCTGGGCCGGGAGCCTGGGCACTTGCTGTGGCAGCAGGGGGTCCCATCCTGCCCGGGGCGTGGGGCTCTCAGACGACTTTTGTCATCTCCTCCCGCAGTCTGTCTGGCCGTTCCCCAGCCCGAAGGTGCTGTTCTGCCCGCAGCCTCCCGCGGCTCTGCCCGGTGCAGCCGTCACCTCACCGGGTGCAGGGAGCTCACCGGCTGCCTTTGGCTTTGCAGGAAGCAGGAGCTGCTGGGCAGTGCCGATGTGACCGTCCCGGAGCGGCCGCTGTCGCCCCCGCTGACTGCCCCGCCGAGCATGAAGGTGAGTGTGCGGGGCTGCGGGCACGGGCCGGCCGGGTGCCCTTTGGCAGGCAGAGCAGGTGCGCGGGGGCACTGCCAGGGTGGTGCTGCCAGGGCGGCGCTGGGCCCGTCGGGGCTGCTCCCCAGCGGGCAGGGTTGTGTGGTGAGGAGCCCGCGGTGGGCTCAGGCGCCGGGTGCTGAGCGGGGTGCAGAGCTCCACAGCTGTTTTCCTTCTAACTGCCCCGGCTGGGCACTGCGGCGGGTGGCTCCGTGCCAGCGCCAGGCAGACGGCACCTCCCCGGCAGCAGGTGATGCCGACAGGGCACGACCCGCCGCTCGCTCCTGCCGGGGCTGGCCGGCTGCTGCCTTTGGCCTTTTCCCTTTGTCCCGCCCGGCCAGGCTGCTTCTGCCCGGCTCTGCCCATCTGCCATCCCCTCAAACCATCCACTGTCTCCCCCGGATGGAGAAGGTCAGGGGTAACCTGGGCAGAGCCGGGGCTGACTGGGGGCCTTGGCACAGGGGGTGCCCAGCCCAAGCCCAGCAGGGTGACAGGGGCTGCGGCGCCTGGTCGGGCTGCAGGGCAGGAAGGAGGGGTCTGGAAGGGAGGGCTGGACCTGGGATGGTGGGAGGCAGCAGGGATGTTGCCCGCGCAGCATCACTGGGGCTTGTCCTGCTGGACTGGGGACACTGGGGGACCAGTCTCTGTCAGCAAGGCTGGAACCTCCTGTCCCGCTGCCGCCTCTTTGTTTTGATAATCAGGCCATTAAAACAATTAAAAGGCGGTTACTGACCTGTTCTGCTCTGGCAGCATTGAAAAGTTCCGGGACCTTTCGCAGATGGCACAGGTTGTCCTCTGGGAAAGGCGAGGCAGAGCCCGTGGGTCCTGGGTGCTGGCAGAGCCTCCGTGGCTGCCTGCGGTGGGTCCTGCACCCTACCTGGGGGCTGCTTCACCGGGCGCAGGGAGCCCCAGAGGGAAACCCAGGGGCGGTCTGTGGGGCACTGGGTTGGTTCCTGAGCTCCTGCAGACGCTCTGGGCTCGGCTGCGTCGGCTCTTGGGAGACAGCGGCTGGACGGACTGGAGGTGGAACTGGAGGTGCCTGGGAGAGACGACGCCGGGGTTAAAGAGCCTGGTGAAGGGAAACCCGGGATGACTTCGTTGGGAGTCAGAGACCTGGTCCCTCTGGAGACGTCTGCCGTGGCGGCCAGTGCAGAGATGCCGGTGGTCGCTCAGCGGTGCTGCGGCTGATGAGGAGCTGCACGATGTGGGTGCATTGAGGGGTCGGGACCCTCAGTGTGTGTCCTGCTCCCGGGAGACTCGAAAGTCGCTGCAAGGCGCAGTGCTGTGGAGAGGGGCATGCCCAGCTCCTGCTGCAGCTCTGCCCAGAGGTCCCCACAGGGACGGTCCCCACAGGGACGGTCCCCAGAGCGGTCCCCACAGGGACGCAGCGCGTCTGCCTGCGGGGCTGTGCATCCCTTCGCGGGCTCCTGCATCCCTTCGCGGGGCGGGGCGGCGCGTCCCGCTGCAGGTCCGCGCATCCCGCGGGTGCCCGCCCGCCCTCTCCCCCACTTCCTGCCCAACCTGTTTCGGGCGCTCTGCCTCCCCGGGAGCCGCCCTCTGAAATAACAAAGAGCAGACCTGCTGTGCCTCTGGCCTGGAGAAACATTAACGAGGGGAGGTGTCGGCGCTGGGGAGGGATGGATGGATGGCCGGGCTGGGCTTGGCCGCTCTCGCCAGGTGCCCACAAGGAAGTCTGCTCCGGCTGATGCAGCGACAAGATGGATTTCTTGTGGGGAGTGCTGGTGAGTGCGGTGGGACCCACGAGGGGCTGGCGGAGCGGCTCCTGCCTGGTTCCCGGGGATGTTCCGGGAGACCTTCGGGGTGGGCACTGCCCGGCTGCCCCGCAGCCCTGTGCCAGGAGCTCCTCGCCCACAGGCGCCTCCTGGCCGGGCTCATCCCGGGTGCAGGCTCCAGCAGCTGGGCTGCAGACCAAGAAGAACCTGGAGCCTTTCGGGGCTGTCGTCCCCTCGGGGCTGCCCAGCGGCGTGGGGCGAAGACACGCGAGCGGGAGGGGAGCTGCGGCCGGACCGTGCCGGGGCAGTGCCCTGCCTACGGGGGTGGTTCGGACGGGCTGCCCGGCAGGTTGCTCCTGCGGGAGGAGGGCAGGGCTGCCCCTCCGGTGCCAGCAGACGTGCGTTTGGTTCGGAGCCGTCTTAGGGAGTGTGAGCAGCCCTGTGGCCAGGCCCTCTCGGGGGACGATGCTCGCTGCTCGCCTTCAGGCGTCCGTGAGCCCCGGCGGGTGCAGGCGCTGCTCACACTCGCGTAGGGGTCTGCGGGACTGCTGCGGGGTTTGGGGTCCTGGTTCTGGCTGCTGCCAGGGTCCGACCCGGAGACTGTTGTGATCGACTCAGAGAGTTCTTGCCCTCTGCAGCGACTCGCTGGCTCCAAACCCAGCTCAAAAAAGCCTTGTCAGGCGCTTCCAGCTTTGGGCTCGGAGCATTTCTCCCGGTTCTTGCTTCTCGTCGGAGCCGCAGATTAAACCGAGGTGCAGCCTCAGCCTGGACTCGTGGCCAGGGCTGGTCCCGAGCCGCAGCGCTCCCTGCCCCGCTGGCAGCAGCATCCCCCCCGCTGCAGCCGGTGTCCCCACAGGCTGCTCCTGCCTTAACCCCCCGCTCCGCAGAGGCTCTCGCAGAGCTTTTCCCTGGCTGACTTTCATTTCTTCCTCTCCCCCTCTGTGCTCTCCTCTCCCTCTTGTCTCTGGATGGATTCGGCGCGGGGAGCGCAGACAGGTGGGGGGAGAGGAAGGCTGGGGCTGCTGCTGCTTCGCGTCTCCGGAGAACAGACTGGTTGGCTGGGTGTGCCCCAGTATTCACAGCTGTGGTTTGACTGGAGCTCGTGTTTGCGCGGACGGGGCAGCAGGAAAAGCCGGGCGAGGGAGCAGGACCGCGCAGCGGGGGTTCAGGGCGCTGCGCCGCGGGGTGACCGTGCCGGTGCCCCGTCAGCTGTCGGACTGGAAGCGCTGGCACTGGTTTCCTGTGGCGGCGTGTGCTGGTGGGGCTGCGTCTGTGCCGGCCGAACCCAGACCGCAGACCGGACCATCACGGCAGGACCGGCTGGGAAGGGCCCTCCCGGAGCGGTCGCCAGGACCCTCTGGGCTCGCAGGTAGCTCGGAGCAGGATCAGGGTTTCTCGACCGGCTCTTGCCGTTCCAGGTCGGTTATCCGAGCGTTTCCAAAGGCTCCCCGCGTCCCCACAGCGCTGCGGGATGCTGCTGGGGCTGTAGAGCCCCGCACGGCCGGGGACGAGCTCCCAGCTGCTCTCAGAGGAGGTTCTTAATCAGAGCCCCGGCTAATCCCTTGCGTTGGTTTGGCCAGTGGCCATTAGCCCTGCACGGGCAGCCCAGCGCCGGCACTGCTGGCTGTTCCAGGGCTGGAGGCAGAGCCCAGAGCTCATACCGTGCGAGGTGACGGGTGTGAGGGGGGCTGCTGCTGCGGGGCTCTCGTTTGCCAGGGTGCTCGATTGCTCTTCGGATCGGCCGCTCTTGGATTTCAAAGGAGGCTTTGCTGCCGGTCCGTGGGCACAGACCCCTCCTGCCGGGGCTGGGGCAGCAGCTCGAGGACTCGGGCACACGAACCCATCCCTCTGCCCCGCATCCCCAGCAAACCCCACGTCCTCAGCCCTGCCAGGCGCCCCGTGGCAGCCGTCTGGGTGTCCTCCCACCCGAGACCCAGCGCTCCCCTTCGGGGTCTCTGTCCTGCTGCAGCTGGTGAGAAAACACCAGGAGGGACCAGCGAGGGTGTCTGGTTGCCGCGGGCTGGGGAACAGGAGCAGCTACAGGCCCTTTAAGGAACCTCACGCAGAGCTGGGGAGGGGTCGGGGCTGGGGGTTGCAGTGGTGGTGACTGTCAGTGTGGAAGCCCCAGCTCTGAGGGGCTGGACGGAGCGTCCCCGACAGCACCAACCGCAGGCTGCGGGTGCAGGGGCCAGAGCCAGTCTGTGGGGTACAAGGTGGGCTCCGGCGTCCCTGGCCGGCCTCACGCCTGCTCTGACTGAGCAGGGCCCTCTCTTTTCTCTTCCAGTCTGCAGAATTCTTCGAAATGCTGGAGAAGATGCAGGTGAGCAGCGGGGTGCTGGCGGTGCCGGATGCTCCCCTCCCCGTGGAGACCCTGCTGCACCTTGTACACTGACGTGCCGGGAGGCCACCGGTGACCACGATGTGGTTGGGATAGTTGCTGAAGACCCCAGGGTCGGGGCATCAGGGTGCCTCCTGCCCTGTGCCTGGTCCCTGTGGGATGGCTGCCCTGGGATTTCCTCTGGGGGAACATTCTGAGCTGGAGCTGGAGTGGGATGATGCTGGCAGCGATCATCCCTGCTTCAAACACTTCCCTGTGTCCTGGGTCTTGTCTGTCATCTCCATCACCCCTAACCCTCACCCCTTGTCCCTGCATCCCAGGCTCATCCCGGGCAGAGCCGCCCTTCCCTGCCCCTCCTGTCACAGTGACCCCGCTGTGGTCTCCCCTTCACTTTTGCTCTCTGCTTTGTTCCAAACAGGCACCGAAGCTGGAAGAACAGAGGCCAGGAGGCCAGAAACACAAGGTTGGTGGTGCTTTGGTTCTTGTGAGGGTCTTGCCAAGGGCCCCCCTTGTCTTGGGGTGTTTGTGTGGAGGCAGAGGGCTGCCATCACCACACACAGCCCTGCCCAATGTGAGCATCACTCTCTGTCACCAGAGAGCCAGTGCCTGGAGCAGGGCTGGGGAGCTGGAGGGCCTGGGCCAGTGGGGGTCTGGAAGGGCTCCCCAGACTGGCTGTGCCAGGCTGAGGGCTTTTGGGATGGCTGGTGGGGATCAAAGGTCATGATGAGGTGTTTTTCTTTCTTTCAGGAAGACTACATCCCGTACCCCAGCATCGATGAGGTGGGTGCCCTGGACAGCCCTTCTCTTGGAGGAGAAAGAGGGGCTGCATGTGTCCCCACGGTGCTGGGGGCTGCTGCGAGAGGGGCAGGACACAGGTGACAGGTCCCTGTGCCCCAGTCCTGCCCAGCTCCTCACGAGGTTCATCTCTGCAGATCCTAGAGAAGGGCAGCCCCTACCCGCTGATCATCCTGCCCCAGTTTGGAGGGTACTGGATCGAAGACCCCGAGAACCTCGGCACGCCCACCTCGTCCGACAGCAGCATCTGCGAGGAGGAGGAGGAGAACCTCAGCCCCAGCCCCTTTGGCTACAAGCTGGAGTGCAAAGGGGAGGCCAGAGCCTACAGGAAGCATTTCCTGGGGAAGGTGGGTGCTCCCTGGGTGGGCACTGCCAGCCCTGAGCCTGCCCCATGCCCCCCCAGCACCCCGTGTGGGCACCACCAGCCCTGAGCCTGTCTCTCCATGGGGTCCTGGGGCTCAGCTGCACTCGGAGCACCCAGTGTAGTCTCCCCCCGACTCCCTCTGCTCCCAGACCCGTAACCCTCCTTCTCCGCTGGGTGCAGGGTGCTAAAGTCCTCAGGCAGAGGGATTCGGGCTGGTCCCCACGAGGGGTGGGGTGTCGGGGTCCTCCCCCTCTGCTGACCTGCTGCCCTCTGTTTCTAGGATCACTTGAATTTCTACTGCACAGGCAGCAGCCTGGGGAACCTGATCCTTTCCGTGAAGTGCGAGGAGGCAGACGGCACCGAGTACTTACGGATCATCCTCAGGTAGGGGGGAGGAAACAGCATCCCCCCTGGCTCCTGTCCTACAGCAGGGGCTGCACCCAGCTGGCACCGCTCGCTGCCGCGCACAGAGGGGCTCGGGGCGGGCTGGGGGGCAGGAGCGTCTCCCTTCCCCTCTGGGGAACCTCCGCTGGGTTCTCCTGACCCCCCCGCTGGTGACCGAGACCTTGATGGGCTGCTAGACCCACGGGAGCTGACTCTAAACCCCTGTGACTTGGGGTCACAGAATGATCGAGGCTGCAGAAGACCTCTGAGATCATCCAGCCCAGCCTGTGACCTGACAGCACCGTGGTCACCTAGACCAGGGCACTAAGGGCCATGTCCAGTCCATCCTTAAACACCTCCAGGCAGGGGGGCAGACTCCCCCACCTCCCTGGGCAGTTTAGTCCAGGGTCTGATCACCCCTTCCGTGAGGAAGGGCTTCCTAACATCCAACCTAACCCTCCTCTGGCAGCTTCAGCTCCTGTCTCTGGTTGCCTGGGAGAAGAGTCCAACCCCCACCTGACTACAGCTTCCCCTCAGGTGGTTACAGAGAGGGACAAGGTCCCCTCCAAGTCCTCACGTAGTTATGGAGAGGGACAAGGTCCCTCCTGTCCTCCAGGCTGAACACCCCCAGCTCCCTCAGGTCTCCCCATCAGCCTCTGCCCTGGCACTGCACCTCTCCCCTGGCACTGCCTGACGGCCCCTCTCTGCCCCTGGCCAGGTCCAAAGTGAAGACGCTGCACGAAAGGATCCCCCTGGCAGGGTTTAACAAGCTGCCCAGCATCCCCCAGATTGCAAAGGTAAAGTGGGGCCGCGCCGGGCTCCCCGCGGCAGAGCCCTGGGCTACCTGTGGCAGAGCCCTGGGCTACCTGTGGCAGAGCCCCCGCGCTGTGCCCGGCGCCTTGGCTAGTGCTGGGCGGCGCCGCCTGGGCTCTCGGGGCCAGAGGCAGTGGTGGTTGGTGGTTGCGCTGGCACCGCAGTCGGGTTCCCCGGTGGTCCCCCGCAGGTCACTGGCTGATGACCGATGCCAATAGCCAAGTGCACTGGTGCCAGCTGGGGAGTGGCCACACGCTGGTCGCTGGCTGAGGCCTGGGGTGAGGAGCTGGCAGCACTTTTGCCCCAGGGAGCGACCTGGGAGGTGCCCTGCTGTGCCCTCGGCCGGGTGCCAGCCGGGCATCCCCAGGGAGGGGGTGTGGAGGGGGTTGCTCCTGCAGTTCTGGGGCCGCGGCGTCTGCTCCATGCCCCGGGCGACCTGCGCTGACCGCTCTCCCCCCTCACCCACAGGCCTTCTGCGACGATGCCTCGGGGCTGAAGTTCAACCCCGTTCTGTACCCCAAGGTGAGGCAACTTGCCCCAGGCTGGCCGTGCCCTCGGCGGAGGGGGTCACACAGGGTGGGCTCTCCAGCAGCCCTGCTGGGGTCTGCACAGACACCTGCCCTGCATCGCTCCAGCTCCGTCCCCGGCTGCAGGAGGGCTGGGAGCAGGGCAGTGGGGTCAGGGCTACCTGTTGGCGTGTGCTGGCCACCAGTGTTCTGTCAGCTGGCTACTGGGGACTGGTGGCATTTTGGCACTGACCTGCCCTTGGGACATGGGGGAGGAGGGGGAGGTGGTCTGTGGGGTGCGGACCAGCGTGGATCTTGTGTCGGTGCCTTGAGCCCGGCGAGGTGGGTTCAGCCTGAGGCGGGTGGGCTCCCGCGGGCGATGGGGTGGTCCCCCCTGCTGCCAGAGCTCGCTGGTGCCTGGAGGTCTGAGCCTGGCTCGGGGATGCTGGCTGCGTGCCCTGGCTTCAGTCCTGTGGCTGGTGGCTACGGTGGGGGCGCCGAGCCCGGCCGGTGGGGTCCGAAGCCGCCGGGTCCTCCCGCAGGCGTCCCAGATGATCGTGGCTTACGACGAGCACGAGGTCAACAACACCTTCAAGTTCGGGGTGATCTACCAGAAGTTCCGGCAGGTGAGCAGCCCTGCGCCAGCCCCGGGAGGGGCTCGGCCCCGCTTGCCGCGGCTCCGGGTCTCGGTGCCTCAGGAAGGGGCGATGCCCTGAGAAAATCCCACTGGCCAGGGCCTCTGGCGGGGCTGCAGCGCCGGGTTGGGTTTGGCTCCCTGGCAGGACGCTCTCAGCCTTGCTGTGGAGGTCTGGGTGTCTGCTCCCTGCCCCTGGGGGGCCTGCACTGGCAGCCCCTGGTTGCCGAATGAGGTGCTGGCTAGAGCCCCGGATGGCAGAGGAGGTCACAGCTGGTCTGAGCAGAAATGCCCAGCAGAGCCGGGGCAGGGTGGGTTGTTGTCTGGCAAGGTGTGGTTGGTGCTGCTCAGAGTAGTGAGATGGGCACCAGGAGGGTGTGAAAGGAACCTGTCATGCTCCTGGTGGCTGTGGATGATGAGTCTGCACCAGCCCCGCTGCCAGGAGGTCCCCAAGGGCATCGAGGCTGTCCTGGTGTGTGGGGCTGCTGCTCATTCTGCTCTGCCCTGGTGAGGCCACAGCTGGAATCTTGTGTCCAGCTCTGGGCCCCCCATTCCCAGGAGGACACAGAGCTGCTGGAGAGAGGCCAGCGCAGAGCCACAGGGATGATGGAGGGAGGGGAGCATCTCCCTGCTGAGGAGAGGCTGAGGGAGCTGGGGCTCTGGAGCTGGGAGAAGAGGAGCCTGAGGGGTGACCCAATGGATGTTGATCAAGATGTGAAGGGTGGGTGTCAGGAGGATGGAGCCAGGCTCTGCTCAGGGGCACCCAGTGACAGGACAAGGGGCAGTGGGTGTGAGCTGGAGCAGAGGAGGTTCCACATCAGTGTGAGAAGGACCTTCTCTCCAGTGAGGGTGCCAGAGCCCTGGCAGGGGCTGCCCAGGGGGGCTGTGGAGTCTCCTTCTCTGGAGACATTTAAAACCCACCTGGATGTGTTCGTGTGTGACTTGATCTAGGGGATCCTGCTGTATCAGGGGGATTGGACTGGCTGATCTTTGAGGTCCCTTCCAATCCCTCATGTTCTTTGATTCATGGTGGCTTTGGTGTCGCTCGGCTCAGGCAGCTCAGGGGTCTCTGTGGCTCTGTCACAGTGATGCTGCAGAGGCAGAGCCGTGGCCAGTCCTTCCCCAGCACCATGGCCAGTCCTTCCCCAGCACCATGGCCAGACCTTCCCCAGCACCGTGGCCAGACCTTCCCCAGCACCGTGGCCAGACCTTCCCCAGCACCGTGGCCAGACCTTCCCCAGCACCATGGCCAGACCTTCCCCAGCACCGTGGCCAGACCTTCCCCAGCACCGTGGCCAGACCTTCCCCAGCACCATGGCCAGACCTTCCCCAGCACCACAGTGGGGGCTGCAGCCGGGGGCAGGGCTGGGGCTCTCACAGGTGCCCCCTGTGTGTTGCAGACCCAGGAGGAGGAGCTGTTCGGCAATAACGAGGAGAGCGCTGCCTTCAAGAGCTTCCTGAGTTTCCTGGGGGACACCATCACGCTGCAGGACTTCAAGGGGTGAGCTCAAGGCGAAGAGCCCTCTCACAAATGCGCTCGGCAGGAGACGGGGTAAAAATACCCTCCGGGTGAGAACAGGAGCCATCTCGCTCCCGGAGCGGGATGCGCCGAGCGGCAGCAAATTTAGCTCTGGCTGCTGTGCAAAGCTGGGGGTGTTTCCCCCCAAAAAAGTCAGAGCTGCCAAGAGAGAGAGAAAAAAAACCCTTCCTCTCCTGCAGCTCCGAGGCTGCGGGGAAATCTGCATCCGAAATCAGACAGCCCCAGAGGGACGGAGCCGGGTGGGGAGCGGGGGGGGGTCCTGCGCTCGCCTCGGGCAGCCTTGCTGCAGGCAGGGACCCCTGGTGCTGGGCAGGGGCTCCCGGTGGCACCGCTAGCCCAGGGGCTGTGGCCAGCCCGGCTGGCGGCGTGGCACATGGCTTGTTCTCACCCGGCTACTAGACAAATGGGCTGCTTCGCCCTGTCGCCGGGTGCCTGACGGCCGCCGCTCGGCTCCCAGTTCATACTGCTCCATTCCCCCCCGGCTCTCCCCTCGTCTCCAGATTTCGAGGAGGTCTGGACGTCAGCCACGGGCAGACGGGAGCCGAGTCCGTGTACACGGTGTTCAGGGACAGGGAGATCATGTTCCATGTCTCCACCAAGCTGCCTTTCACCGAGGGGGACACGCAGCAGGTAAGCCATGAGCTCCTCCGCCTCAGCTGGGGCTACCCAGCCTCAGCTGGGGCTACCCAGCCCTGACCCCCGACCCAGTGCTGGCCTGCCGGGCTCAGCCCCACCAGTTGCCTCCCCTCGTGGCCCCAGCTCCAAAGGAAGAGGCACATCGGCAACGACATCGTGGCCATCATCTTCCAAGAGGAGAACACGCCCTTCGTGCCCGACATGATCGCCTCCAACTTCCTGCACGCCTACATCGTGGTGCAGGTGGAGAGCCCCGAGGCAGAGCACCCCTCGTACAAGGTGAGGGGGCTGCCGCCGGGCACCGGGGTGCTGGCATGGGCCAGCCTTGCCCTGCCGTGTCTGGGGGAGCCAGGTTCTCCCCCAACTCTGCTCTGCCCTGGTGGGACCACAGCTGGAATGTTGTGTCCAGTGCTGGGCCCCCCAGTCCCAGGAGGACACAGAGCTGCTGGAGAGAGCCCAGCACAGAGCCACAGGGATGGTGGAGGGAGGGGAGCATCTCCCTGCTGAGGAGAGGCTGAGGGAGCTGGGGCTCTGGAGCTGGGAGAAGAGGAGCCTGAGGGGTGACCCCATGGATGTTGATCAAGATGTGAAGGGTGGGTGTGAGGAGGATGGAGCCAGGCTCTGCTCTGGGGGACTCAGTGACAGGACAAGGGGCAGTGGGTGTGAGCTGGAGCAGAGGAGGTTCCACATCAATGTGAGAAGGACCTTCTCTCCAGTGAGGGTGCCAGAGCCCTGGCAGGGGCTGCCCAGTGGGTTGTGGAGTCTCTTTCTCTGGAGACATTTAAAACCCTCCTGGACATGTTCGTGTGAGACTGGATCTGGGGGATCCTGCTGTGTTGGGGGGACTGGGCTGGCTGATCTTTGGAGGTCCCTTCCAGTCCCCAATGTTCTGTGATTCATAGTGAAGTGGGGTGATGCCTGATGGGGGCTGGGAAGATGGTCCCTCTGCCGGGCAAGGGCAGAGCATCGCCCACCCATCCGAGGAGTAGGACACCCCCACTGTGCCAGGGGTGCTGTGCCGGGGGTGCTGTGCCAGGGGTGCTGTGCCAGGGGTGCTGTGCCAGGGGTGCTGTGCCAGGGGTGCTGCGCTGCTCCCGTGGCGACAGACGACCCCTCTCTTGGCCCCGCAGGTGTCGGTCACAGCGCGGGAAGACGTCCCATCCTTCGGCCCCCCCTTGCCGAACCCACCTGTGTTCCAGAAGGTGAGCCGAGGCGGGGACCGCGTTCAGGCCGGGGAAGCCAGGGCCACGGGTGCCCCAGGGGTTCCCAAGTGCAGCTGCTTGGGGAGAACGTGGCTGCTGGAGCCTCATCCCCGTCATTCGATCTCTAGTGGGGGGGGTTGGGGTTAGGGTTAGGGTTAGGCTTAGCGTTAGGGGTTTTGGTTAGGGTTCGGGTTGTGGTTAGGGTTAGGGGTTGGGGTCAAGGGTTGGGGTTAGGGGTTAGGGTTAGGGCAGAGCATGCACCAGAGGCTTGGGACAGTGGATCTGTTCCACCTCATGTGTCTCCCGCTGAGCCTTGAGTTCTGGGAGTTCCTGCTGCCCATTAAGGTCAGTGTTAGGGTTCAGGTTGGGCTTGGGGTTCGGGTTAGTGTTAGGGTTGGGATTAGGGTTAGAGTTTGTGTTTGGGTTGGGATTAAGGTTTGGGTTCGGGTTAGGGTTGGGGTTGGGGTTAGGGTTGGGGTTGGGGTTGGGGATCAGGTTAGGGCAGAGCAGGCAGCAGAGGCTCAGGACGGCGGGTCTGTTCCACTCGTGTCTCCGCAGGGCCCCGAGTTCCGGGAGTTCCTGCTGACCAAGCTCATCAACGCCGAGAACGCCTGCTGCAAGTCCGACAAGTTCGCCAAGCTGGAGGTAACAGCTCCCGGTGCCGGGACGGGTGACCCAAGCGCCGACACGGCTCGGCTCGGCAGGGTCCCGTGGGGCGGGCGGATGAGCCAGCCGTCCCCTTCTCTCAGCACCCAGAGCTGATCCCCTTCTCCCCGCCCAGGACCGGACACGGGCTGCCCTGCTGGACAACCTGCACGACGAGCTCCACGGGCACACGCAGGCCATGCTGGGGCTGGGGCCCGAGGAGGACAAGCTGGAGAATGGGGGCCACGGAGGCTTCCTGGAGTCCTTCAAGGTAGAGCCCCGTCCCGTGCCCACGGCAGAGCTCCTGCGTGCAGGCAGACGCGGTTGTGGTGGCACCAACCTGTCCCTGCAGGGGTCTCAGTCCAGGGGCAGCTCCCTGGCCGGGCTGCGCCGCTGCGGGACAAGTCCTGCCCCTGTCTGTGAGGCTGCTGGGCACCAGTGGGGAGGTGGTGCTGGGTGTGCTGGTGGGACTGAGTGAGCATGAGGGGAGAGAGAGCGGAGCAGCGGTTGGAGGAGTAGGAAAAGAGACTCGGCGATGTAGAAGGGGCCGAGCAGCCGCTGGAGGTAGGGCCAGCGCCCGGCTGGGCAGCGAGGGCGCAGCGTGCGGGGCTCCAGGGGACCCATTGCCCGACCCCTCTGCACCGTGACGGGGAGGTCGCTGGCGTGGGTGAGCCTGGGCTGCACCCGTGGGTGGGCGCTCGGCGGAGACCGTGGCCGTGCGGCTCCGCCGCACTGGGCTGGGGTCACTGTCCCGGGAAGGGGGGCTGCAGCTGCATGGAGGCACCTCCTCAGGCTGTTTGCTCTACAGTCAGAGTGATGGGTGCTGGGGGCCGAGCCCCGCGTCCTCGGTGCTGCGGAGGGAGGAGCAGCTCCGTGCCCCCCGCCAGGGGAGGGGAGGCTCAGGAGTGCCCGTAGCTAAGGATGTGCAGAGAGGGAGGTGCTGTCAGCCGCAGCCTCGTGTCAGGGGCCGGACGCTGCTCTCTTGGCCTTGCAGGCTGAGCCGTGGCAGGCGCTGGGCTCCGTGGCCCAGGCTGGGCTGCGTTTGCCCGGGTGCCTGGGGACCGCGCTGCTGGGCTGCGTCCTGGCGTACGTCCTGCACCGCGCGCTGCCGGAGGGAGCGGGACAGGCGGCAGGCGGGGGCTGTGCCAGGGCAGACTGACCCCCGCGGCCGGTTCTGCCTGGTGCCTGCAGCTGCCCCGGGGGTGTGGAGCCAGGTCCGCTGGCCGTGAGCACCCTCCTCTCCCTGCCACGGGGCAAGGAGCCGCCGGGCATCCCCGGGATGGGCTGAGGGGTGCCCGCAGCTGCTGCCCTGGGCAGGACCCAGCGTGGCGCGAGCGCCCGCCAGAGCTGCCGGCAGCAGGCTGACCCGCTTCCCGTGCATCGCTGACCCAATAAACCAGGTCTGCTGGACTCTCGCTTGGCGTTTGTGACTGGGTGGGCAGCAGGGGCTGGCGAGGTGGCCACAGCCCCCGGCGTGGCTGGGGCTGGGTGAGAGCTCGGGGTGCAGCTGCCTGCGCAGCCCCCTCCCCGCCTGCAGGTCAGGAGCCCCGGAGCCAGCAGCCATCCGGTGCCCAGGCACCACCTCGGATGCAGCACCAGCACCTCCAGCATCCCGGCCCCCGATGACCTGATTCTCTTCCCCGAGCGGGGATCCGGGGGGCCGGGGCAGAGGCAGCCCGGAGGCAGGGAGGGCTGCAGCAGCGATGCAGAGGGACTAGCCGCAAGGAGAAAGGTCCCTGTGCCGGGCACACGGGCTTTGGGCTCCCGTTGCCGTGGCGACCGCGGCAATTAAAACGTGGGCTTGGTTTCCTTAACTTGCGCATTTCGCTGGTGCCTCTCCCGGCGTGTGCCGGACTCGGAGCGCATCTGGTGGCCGCGTTCGCGAGCGCCTGGGGCGGCTAACGAGAGGGGCCTGCGAAAGCCCGGCCGGGGTCTGGCGGGAGGGCGCTGTCGCCCGGCTCCGCTCACCGAGCCCAAAGCTCTTCCCTCCTCGCCCGTGACCCCGCCGGCCGCAGAGAGCTCACGGGGCTCCGAGCCCCGCTGCGCCCGGGGCCAGCGTGGCCGGTCCCTGTGCTCAGCCGGGGAGGTGGGATCGCGGAACCGCAGAGCGTTAGGGCTGGGAAGGGACCCCGAAAGATCGCCCGGTCCGATCTGCCTGCCCAGAGATGGACTCGGTGGCTCTCCTCTGCGCCTGGCCGCGGGCATCCCTTGGCGTGCGGAGCTCTGACCCCGTGGGCATCTCGGTCCCAGCCCTGCGCCCCACAGACGCGGGTGTCTCGGTGCAGCTGGGACGGGGCTGTGAGAGCGAGGCGCCGGACTGGGGTGCAGGGGGAGCTCGGCTCAGCCGTGGCCCTGGGCTCGCTGTGTCCGGGCTGGGCGAGGATGGCATCAGGAGGGGCTGCGCCGGGCTGCGGCGCGGGCACAGCGAGAGCAGATGCTTGGCTGGGAGGAGCAAGGAGCGAAGGGCGCAGTCTGTGGCTGCTGCGGGGTTGCAGCTCATCCCTTACGGAGGTGGAAGGGCTGGACCAGCAGCCGCGCAGGATCAGGCTAGAGCTCGCCGCCGGACCGAGACGCTGCTGAGTAGCTGTAAAGCCTCCAGCGCTGGGGACGTTGGTGGCAGGTTGGAGGGCAATGTGGGTGCACAGGAGCGCTGCGGGCAGGGCAGGAGGCTCTGGCACCACTGGTCCTCTCTGGGTCCAGGGAGAGCTGCGGGGCTCTGCGTCCAAAGCCTGTCTTGCAGCTCGGCTCTGCTCTCTGTGCCGGCCAGCACCGGGCACGGGGCAGGGCTCTGGGGCTGGCGTCTGCAGCTCCCGCTCCTGTGAGCACAAGTCCTCGGCCCTTACTGAGGTGTGGGAGAGCCTGACCTTGCTGTGGGGCTACTCGAAGGGCAGCTGGTCCCTGTGAGGTCGCTGGTGCGTGCCAGGCAGCACCCGGGGCGGTGAGGGGGCTTGGGGCCGGCGGCCCCCAGGGCGGCGATGACCCACTGTCCCCTCCGGCCGCAGAGAGCCATCCGCGTGCGCAGCCACTCCATGGAGACCATGGTGGGCAGCCAGAAGAAGCACCACGGCGGCGGCATCCCGGGCAGCCTCAGCGGGGGCATCGCGCACAACAGCGGCGAGGTGACCAAGACCACCTTCTCGGTGAGCCCAGCCGCAAGGCCCTCGGTGTCTGCTGTCTGTGTCTGTCCGTCCCTCCCTCCCCAGTCCCTGTGCAGAGGGTGCGAGGGGAGACCCGAGCGGAGCGCGATGCTGTGGGTGCCGCGCTCGGCCGGGGTTTGTCCCAGGGAGAGTCTCCAGGGGCTCTCAGCCCCAGAGCACGAAGGAGGTGCAAAGGGAGCGGTGGCATCACATCCTGTCCCGCTGAGCACCGGGCAGTGTGACTCCCATAGGTGCTGGGTCTCACGAGCGCCTGGGCAGGAGCTCTGCCCTCCAGCCTGGGCTCTTCTGCGTTTCAGCCCCCGGTCCCAGCAGCTGCCGCCAAGAACCAGTCCCGGAGCCCCATCAAGCGCCGCTCGGGGCTGTTCCCTCGCTTGCACACGGGCTCCGAGAGCCAGGCGGAGAGCCGGACGAGGTGGTGAGTTTGGCACCAAGCTGGTCGCCAGGGTGGGACCTCCGTGCTCTCGGTGGGTGCTGGCCTGGGGTGCAGCCTCCCCTTCCCACGCAGACGGGCGCCGCGGGCGGCTCTTGCTGTGCCGGCGGAGCCGTGCCACAGACCTGGTCCAGACGGAGGTGGCGATGCCCAGAGCAGCTGCCGCGGTTTGGCGGTCGGGGTCGGGGGGTCGCGGGAGCGTCGCTCTGCAGGCTCCTGCGTAACTCAGTGCCTGTCTCTTGGTGCCCTCAGCGACAGCGTTTCCGGAGCCCAGAAGACACCGGATTTGGGACATTCCTCTCAGGAGATGAAGTCTGAGACCTCCTCCAACCCCAGCTCCCCCGAAATATGCCCCAACAAGGACAGGTGAGCGGGGGGAAGCCCCATCCTCCTCCGACCCGAGCAGCAGGCACCCTGTGGCTGACAGACCGTCGGCTTCGTTGTCAAACAAAGCTGTCTCCAGGTTCTACTATAAATAAGTTTGATATTAAAGGAGGTAAAAAAAAGGACTGTGGTGATTCATGAGCACAGCTCCTCTCACTGCTCCGAAAATATCTGTCCTTAAAAAGGAGAGGAACAGCAGGGAGGCTGCCCAAACCCCTGTCGTCACGGGAGCTGGGGAGCCTCGTGGTGCCCATCCTCCCCACCAGCCTGGCCCAGGGGTTCTGCTGGTGGCACCACCAGCTGCTCCATCGCAGCTCCCGCACGGCAGCACCTGGCCGGGCTCGTCCCTGCGGCAGCTGCTCTGCTCCGGGGCGGTGCGACGGTCTGTCCCGCGGTTGCAGCCCGAGGGACGCGGCTCCGTGAGCGGCAGCCTCATCACCCCGGGCTGTTCTCCCTCTCCCTAGGCCCTTCATTAAGCTGAAAGAGAACGGGAGGTCAAACATCTCCCGCTCCTCCTCGAGCACCAGCAGCTTCAGCAGCACGGCGGGGGAGAGCGAGACCCTGGAGGAGTACGACAGCGTGGTGGGTACCGGCAGGCAGGGCCTCGGCGCTGGGCGCTGCTGGGCGCACGGGGACCGCCAGCAGGGTCGGGGCGCTGCCGGGCAGGGCCATGCCGGGGGTCAGCGGGGCCGGGAGCCCAGCTGCTGGCTGAGGAATGCGTGGTTCCCCGTGCAGGGCAGCCAGCCGTCGACAGCGTCGCCCTTCAAGCAGGACGTGTTCGTGTACAGCGCGTCGCCCGGCAGCGACAGCCCCGGCACGGCGGCCGCCGCCACCCCGGTCATCATGAGCAGGAGCCCCACAGGTGGGTCGCGGCACAACCGGGGGTCACCTTGGGGTCTCGCAGCGGCGGGTCGGGACAGGGTCTGCATCTGTGGGGTGGAGACACCCCCTGCCCAGCCTTGGTGGTGGGGAGCAGCAGCGGGCAACCACGGGGTGCGGGGCAAACACTGGCTCCTCTCAAAACCCCGGCCCCGAGGGGTCTCTTCTGGGGGCACCACTGCCTTATTTCTCTGCTGTCATGGAGAAGCTGTTTCCCTCCTGGGTCAGAACGTGGGGCTGCCTCAGCTGGCTGCTGCTGCTGCCAGCTCCCAGGGGCAGTAGCCCTGGAGACTGGCCGCCGTCTCCGCGGCCGGCCGTGACTCACGCCGGATTCGATAAACAGGGGCTCCGGGCTCCGAGTCCCTGCTGCCAGCTCGCTCGGTGGCTCCGGCCATCTGCAGCTCAGGGGGGTGAAACTGGCAGAGGGGGCCCCTTGCTGGTGCAGAGGTGGCACTGGGTGCCGCTGCGGTGGGGCTGGGGGCTGTCTTGCAGCGCTCACACCGCGCCTGCGGGCCCCCACAAGCTTTCCCTTCCCAGACCCGTGGGGCAGCACCAGGATCCCCATGAAAACACCGACCCCGAGCTCAGGAAGCAGCCAGGGAGGCGCAAACCCACCCCGGCACACAGTAACTGGGGCTGAGCTGTGGAGCACAGCCCAGCTCTTTGCACCCCGCGGGTCCTCCCCTGGCTTCCAGGGGTTTCCTGAACCGTTCACCAGCCCCCCGTTACCGGTCCGGAGCGCTCGCTCACGGTCGCTGTTTCCCCTCCTGGCCTCCCCCCGTCCCTCCATCAGATCTGAAGAACAGGAACTCTCCGAGGTCAAACCTCAAGTTTCGCTTCGACAAGCTCAGCCACAGCAGCTCCAGCTCGGTAGGTGTCGGCGGGGTGCTGCGTGGCCACGGGCAACCGGGCTCTGAGGTGGGGGGG
>VXBP01003288.1:135968-227332 GCA_013400115.1 Rhinopomastus cyanomelas | reverse complement strand
CGCTCCTTCCCCACAGAAGCTTTGGTCTGGTTTCCCGACCCCACGCAGCGACATCCTGCCTGCAGGGAGCCATGTTCAGGGTCTGTCCTTGGTTCGGGTCCGTCTCCCAGAGGAGCTGCCTGGCTCTGCAGACGTGGTGGTTCGGGTGGGTGCTGATCTCCGTGAGATCTTGCAGCAGCAGCAGCAGCAGCAGCAGCTCGGTGGCTGCGGTCGGCTGGGCTCTGCGGGTTTGGCCGTGGGGTCTCCTGAGCTGTGACTTTCCTTTTTGACCTGTGTGTCTGCCCCACGAGGTGCTGCCATGCACCCACCGCCGTGCCCGTGCACAGAGATCAGCTCTCTGCAGCAGCAGAAGGGGTCCTAAGCCGGCTCTGCAGTTCTGGGGCAGCGCATCCTCCTTCCCCATCCCCACCGTCTGTCTCCACGCACAGAGCCGCTACCCTGCCAGCCTCGGGACCGCCCTGCCCAGGGAGCTGGAGGGCTCACGGGCGTGGAGGTCTGTTGGGGCAGCCCCTGGCTGTGCGGGGACCTCCGTTCCATCGTGGTGGTGGTGGGGCTTGATCCCCATCTTGACAGCGTTCACGGTGTCACAGGACATTAGGAATTGGAAGGGACCTCGAAAGATCGTCCAGTCCAGTCCCCTTGCTGCACTGGTCTTGGACCAGTTCCTGACGGTGCTGAGGAGCAGAGGCAGGGTGGGGCCAGGTCTCCAGCGCTGGCTCCATGGGCTCAGAGTCTGGCAGCAGAGCAGAGAGACCCCTCTCCCTGTGCAGGCAGCGCTGGTCCCATGGGCTCAGAGTCTGGCAGCAGAGCAGAGGGACCCCTCTCCCTGTGCAGGCAGTGGTGGGCACTGGCTTGCAGCTGCGAGGAGTTGCCAGCAAGCTGCTGCCCCTCAGGAAAGCCCTTGGCAGGTGCCCTCTTGCCACCCCCTGAGTCAAGCACAAGGTTGCTCTGGAGCAGAACATGCACAGGCAAGAAGGGGAGGCTCCTAAGCACAATCTCCATTCCTTTGCAAAGTTTTGGGGTCTGCAGGAACTGCAGCAGGTGGAAGGGCCCAGGAATGAGGGCTGCCTTTGTCTTGGCTGCCAGAGGTGCTCGGTGCTGGGAACCGCCGTCGATGCCAGAGCTCAGCACCTCCACACACCCCCCCCCACCCCGGCACCCACGGCTCCCCGGGAGCTGGCGGGGAGCATCCCCCGTCCCCGCGCATGCTGTCCTTGACGTCTCGATGAATGTAGCACTGCGTCCGTCCCGCGCAGGGAACCGCTGAATTTATAGCATTAGGATGTGAAGAGAGTTTATAGAGCGAAAACTAACCTGGAGGAGAGATGTATCTGACAAAGTTTATTTTCTACGTAGAGGCGGTGCTTCGTAGTCCCTGGTGGCCTGTCTGCTGTAAATACTGTACATTTAATTTATTGCTACGGTGGCAGGTTGGGTTTGCTCTGCACAGAGCGGAAGGAAGGCTCACAGATGTCTATTTTGTTGCTTACCCCTGTCTCTGCAGAGTTCACAATAAAGAACATATTTTGTGTCACAGGATCACCGAAGCTCGGAGTAGTCGGGGTTGGAAGGGACCTCGAAAGATCATCCAGTCCAATGCCCCCCAACACAACACAGCAGGGTCATAGAAGCATTAGGGGGTGGAAGGGACCTCCAAAGATCATCCAGTCCAGTCCCCCTGCCACAGCAGGATCCCCTGGATCCAGTCATTAGGGACTGGAAGGGACCTCGAAAGATCGTCCAGTCCAATCCCCCTGCCACAGCAGGATCCCCTGGATCCAGTCATTAGGGACTGGAAGGGACCTCGAAAGATCATCCAGTCCAGTCTCCCTGCCACAGCAGGACCACCTAGACCAAGTCAAACAGGAGTTCAACTGCCCCCCATCACCTCTGCCAGGGACCCACTAACCCACCCAGCCCCCACAGCTTCCTCCACTTGCAGACCCCTTGTGGGGCTGAAACTGCTCCTCGGGGCCAACCTCCCCCTCCCCTGGGGCAACGGAGGGCTGCTTTCTCATCCCAGCCCCTGGGAGAGGAGACCAACCTGCTCCTCACCCCAACCTCCTGCTCTGGGGGCTCTGCAGAGCCAGAAAGGCTCCCTGAGGCTCCTTCTCTCCAGTTCAGCCCCCCAGTTGCTCCTGGGAAGTTCTGCAGCCCCTTCTCCTCCTGGGAGAGACTGGGGCGGACTCCGGGCGTGTGCAGCCCCCTCGGACACCCTCAGAGCCGCGGGAAGCGCCCAGGGCCCGGTCGATCCAGCCGAGACCGGCGGGAGCTGCAGGGCCCGGCGCTGCCCACAGGAGGGCAGCACTGAGCCCAGACCACTCTGCAGCCCCGTCCCGCGTCGCTGCCGGGCCCTCGGGCTTACTGGGAGAGACTGGAAGCGGGGTTGTGCTTGCTGGGAGGAACTGGGAGAGAGTTTGGGGTTACTGGAAAGGGTTTGAGGGTTTCTGGGAGAGACTGGGAGGCGGTTTAGGGTTACAAAGACCCTGCTGACCCTTCTCAAGTGGCCCCATAGAATCATAGAATCCTGTCACCCTCACCGTGAAGAAGTTCCTTCTCAGAGAATGGCTCCATCATCAAGCAGCCCCGGGGATCCCCTTGACCCAGTCATTAGGGATTGGAATGGACCCCGAAAGATCAGCCAGTCCAATCTCTGCGCCACAGCAGGATCCCCTACATCCAGTCACACAGGAATGTGGCCAAGTGGGTTTTAGACCTCTGCAGAGAAGGAGACTCCACAGCCCCCCTGGGCAGCCCCTGCCAGGGCTCTGGCACCCTCACTGGGAAGAAGGTCCTTCTCACACTGATGTGGAACCTCCTCTGCTCCAGCTCACACCCACTGCCCCTTGTCCTGTCACTGGGTGCCCCTGAGCAGAGCCTGGCTCCATCCTCCTCACACCCACCCTTCACATATTGATCAACACCCATGGGGTCACCCCTCAGGCTCCTCTTCTCCCAGCTCCAGAGCCCCAGCTCCCTCAGCCTCTCCTCAGCAGGGAGATGCTCCCCTCCCTCCATCATCCCTGTGGCTCTGCTCTGGGCTCTCTCCAGCAGCTCTGGGTCCTTCTGGAGCTGAGGGGCCCACAGCTGGACACAAGATTCTACACCCTGCGTGTCTGTCCAGCAGCTGAGCTCCTCGGGGGGCAGGCAGTGGGCTCCTCTGCACCCCTGTGAGAGCCAGGCGCAGCACTGTGAGAGTGAAGAGCGGGTCAGAGGCTGGGGACTGGCCACCGGGGCGAGCAGCAGCGGGGACCAGTTGCCATCTAGTGACCCGGACTGCAGATCCAGAAGTGGATCAAGACCGGCCCTTTCCCAGGGCAGGTTGGACCAGATCTCCTCGGTTCGGCTCCAGCCTGCCCCGGCAAAGGTTGGATCAGGTCCTGGTCCTTTTTCAAGAAAAGCAAAACCTGCTCCCACAGAGCCCCAGGTGGGACCAGATCTCCTTGGTTCTGGTCCAGCCTGGGGTTCTACAGGAGGGCATCTTTCTAGCTGGTTTTTCTTCTGTCCCTGAGCCCCTGCTGTGAACCCTGGTCCCACCTCAGGGTGCCTGACGGACTCCCCTGTCACTGTGAGTGCGACGGAAGGGTTAATTCAGCCGCGTTTGTAAGTCACCACTGAAACACTGACAGGGAAGGCAGCTACCTGTGACCTTGAAGCTGGGAGGTGCTAAAGAGCACCCCAACACCTTGGGTGGCAAATGGGAGCCAGCTGAGCGGCCCAGTTAACCCGCTGGGAGGTTAAAAGGCAGCTGGCAGCAGCACCAGGGGCGGGGTGGCGGTTTGCAAGAGGCTGTTGGCTGGGGCCGAGCCCCGCCCCGCCCCGCCCCGCCCCTGGGCATCCTGGGCATCCTGGGCATCCTGGGCATCCTGGGCATCCTGGGCATCCTGGGCATCCTGGGCATCCTGGGCGGGGTGTCCCGGGACCCCTCTGGGTGCAGAGGTACCACCTCCCGGGCTCCTTCACCTCCTCGTCGCTTCTCAGCGCCGCAGCTGCATCCGTCCTGCCCAGATAACAGCAAACCCCGAGCCCTCCGGGGTGGGAGGTGAAGCGACGGGAGTCTGCGGTCTGCAGACGGCGACTGCAGCCTGGTTGTGCTGGCCCTGACTCGCAGCCCTTGGGCGCTGCCAGCAGAGCTGCTCCCTGCAGGGCAGCTCAGGCTGCTGCTCTCCACGCAGCCGGCACCGGAGGACTCCGGCTGCTCAAGCACTCGCGTGAGGCTTCGCAGGCAGGGCTGCTGCAGCTCGGGAGACGGAAGCGTTGGGGCATCAAGTGTGCCAACAGAAACCTTGGAGGAGGAAAATCTCGGAGGCCCCTTCCAATCCCTGATGTTCCGCGATGCTGTGAGGAGGTTGATGGCTTTGAGAAGCGGTTTGGAAGTCACTTGCTTCTGCAGTGTCTGCATCACCCCAACCCAAGGGACAACATCTGCTCCTCAGTGGAAGTGGTTTGTCTTGCTCCGCACTGGAGACTCAGCTGAGGCTGCTGCGAGCTGGGGTGGTCCTTGGCAACGGACTGAGGGGCAGCATCACAGGAGCCACAGCATCACAGAGCGTCAGGGATTGGAAGGGACCTCGAAGGATCGGCCAGTCCAATCCTCCTGCCACAGCAGGATCCACTAGATCCAGGTGCACAGGGACATGGCCAAGGGCACCCAGTGGCAGTACAAGGAGCAGTGGGTGTGAGCTGGAGCAGAGGAGGTTCCACATCCATGTGAGAAGGACCTTCTTCCCAGTGAGGGTGCCAGAGCCCTGGCAGGGGCTGCCCAGGGAGGGCTGTGGAGTCTCCTTCTCTGGAGACATTTAAAACCCTCCTGGCCATGTTCCTGTGCGACTGGATCTAGGGGATCCTGCTGTGGCAGGGGGACTGGACTGGCTGATCTCTTGAGGTCCCTTCCAACCCCTAATGCTCTGTGTTTCTGTGACGTGGGGAAGAGAAACACCTCCCCGTGTTCACGTCCTTCAGCTCCGGTGCTGTGGGTTCGCTCACGAGAGCTGTTGGTACCTACAGCTTCACTTTGCTGTTTGCCAACAGGGGACACGTGCTGCTCGCCCGCCGTGTGCCGCCCCAGGAGCTCCATGGACTCGGGAAGGGCAGCTGCTGCACCTTCTTGCTGAAATCAGAAGGTCTGGGCACGCGTGGGTGCCTCCGAGCACAGCTCACCGCGCTGCTGAGCGCCTCCAGTGCCCAGCTTTGCCTTCGGCGGTGACCGGTCCCAGGTCTGTGGGCTCTTCCCCAGCCAAGAGCTTTCCCGGGCTGTACAGGAGGTGGCACTGGAAACACAGGAATGAGCAGCACCCTCCGCTTGCCTTCATCGCAGGATCAGGCTCTGCTCAGGGGCACCCAGCGACAGGACAAGGGGCAGCGGGTGTGAGCTGGGACAGAGGAGGTTCCACATCAGTGTGAGAAGGACCTTCTTCCCAGGGAGGGTGCCAGAGCCCTGGCAGGGGCTGCCCAGGGGGGTTGTGGAGTCTCCTTCTCTGGTGACATTTAAAACCCACCTGGATGTGTCCCTGTGCCACTTGGTCTAGGTGGTCCTGCTGTGGCAGGGGGGTTGGACTGGCTGATCTGTCAAGATCCCTTACAATCCCTGATGTTCTGTGAATGTTTGAGTTGGCTCCGCTCCTGGAGGTGCTGCTGCTGTTCCTGCTGTCTCTCTCTGCTGCTTCAGCTGCCCCAGGGGTGGTCACACGCAGACAGCAGTGACACCAGGCAGCAGTGTCACAGCCTGAGGACCAATGTCCTTCACTGCAAAATGGAACCAGGTCTCCACTTGCCCGTGGCACGGCCAGCTCTCAGCAAAGCCTGTCCTCTCGAGACTTCCACGTTCATCAACACCCATGGGGGCACCCCTCAGGCCCTTCTCTCCCAGCTCCCCCGGCCTTTCCTCAGCAGGGAGGGGCTCCCCTCCCTTCAGCACCCCTGTGGTGCTGCCTGCTGGTTTTGAAACGGTCGCTCTGGACTGCTTCTCCCGGCCCAGTGGTCTGAGGAGGCTTTTCTGCAGCTGCTCCACGTCCTGCACCGGTGCTGACCGGCCCCAGGGTTTTCCAGGAAGCCTCCAGCTCTTCCCAGCGGTCACCATGGAGATGCTGCTCTCCATGCACAGTCCTCCTGCTCATTCCCACACCCCTGCCTGCAGCTGAGGAGCAGCCACAGGGCTCTCAAGCACTTCCTTGACCTGATCCCTATCATCAGAGGTGCCTCAAGCAGCTCTGCCCTCGTTACCCCTTAGCAGGGACTAATTATCTTACACGGGGTGTCTCGAGCTGCTTTGAAGAGCTGCAGGGTCAGGGTTGGGAGGCAGGAGAAGCTGTTGTTCTCACGGATCTCTGTTTGCTGCTCGAGCTGAGCTGCGAAAAGAGAAGGGAGGAAGGGAAATCAAAAGCAGCTCCAGAAGGCTCCAACCCTTCATCTCGAGTCCCTTGGCAGAGCTCTGCTTGTGCCCCTGCTGGCTGCTGCTGTGGAGCTGGGGCTGCGGCTCCTGGCACACAGCGAGGGCTGTCTGTGCCGCCCTGCGAGCAGGGCTCCACCTCGGGCTGCCTGAAGGGAACCTGCCAACAGCCCTGGAGCCCTGGCTGGAGCTCTGGAAGGAAACCTCATGGGCTGCTGCAGAGGTTGTGGTGGATGGGGACTGCCAGGCAGCTCGCTGGGCTAACGGCCAACGGTAGCACCTCCGTGACCACAACTGCTCTGGGAGTGTGCAGAGCCTCAAGTGATGGGGTCGTGGGCCCTGAAGGGGCTGGAGCAGTTGTTCTGAGAAGCTGGTCTGCTTGGACCAGAGGGTAGGGAGTTTTACTCCTGCATGAACAATTCTGTGGTTCTGGGAACCTGAACTGAAGAGTTTGGGGAGCGGGGGGTGTGTGCAGAGACTGAGTGACAAGGGGCAGTGGGTGTCAGCTGGAACACGGGAGGTCCTCAGACTGACGTGGGATTTGTGTCTGTCTCAGCAGGACCTGCACAAACTGCACGAAGGCTTTGCCCAGAGAGGTTAAAGCCATCTCGTGCGCTCAGTGAGACCAGGGCCGAGCTAGAAATAGCCCAGACGCCCGGGGCAGGCGGTGGTAGGGGAAGAGCTGAGCCATCGATTTCATTCCAAACACACCACTCCATGACCACCCAGCTGCTCCCGGCCTCGATGGGTCCCCAGCTCTGTCAAGTCTCTCTCCGCAGGAACGTTCAGCCTCAGGGGCTCCCGGGTCGAGCACAAGCCCCGGCAGCGCTGGGCCGGGCTGTTAGCGGTTCCCTCTGCCCAGGGAGGGAAGGGGCTCTGTGGCTCTTGGAGGCTCTTCACGCGTCAGACAGCTGATTTGGAAGCACAAGCCCAGGGATTTACTTCATTTTCTCATTAAACCACCTGAAACGAATCAGCGTGGCCGCTCAAGATGCTGCTGCTGAAGGACAGGGACGTGAGCCAGCGCTAATCCAAAGAGGGCCGCCCTGGGAGAGCCGCCGCCGCAGGCTTGGCTGAGCAGCAGGGACGGCAGCCAGCGCCTCCCCGGGTCTGCTGCACCCTGGAGCTGGCCGAGGGGCCGTGCGTGAGGCTTCGGCAGCAGCACAGCCCGTGGGCTGGCTACAGAGCCGCCACCAGCACCAGCCTGGCCCCTGTGCCCAGTCCTGGTCACAGCGTCACAGAATGTTGGGGATGGGAAGGGACCTTGAAAGATCATCCAGCCCAATCCCCCTGCCAGAGCAGGATCCCCTAGACCCAGTCATTAGGGATTGGAAGGGACCTTGAAAGATCATCCAGCCCAATCCCCCTGGCAGAGCAGGATCCCCCAGATCCAGGCATTACAGGGGCTGGTAGCTGGTTCATGGGCACTGAGGACCTTCCTTCTCTCTCGTGCTGGTGCCAGCTGATGTTCTGAGTTTCACAGTGTCTGACCCAGACCTCCACAGCCCTGGTGACTCCAGTGCCAAGTGAACACGGAACCTCTAGAAGATCTTTTGAGGTCCCTTCCAATCCCTGGTGCTCTGTGATTCTCTGATGGGGGATCCTGCTTTGGTAGGGGACTGGACTGGGTGATCTGTTGAGGTCCCTTTCCAATCCCCAATGCTCTGTGACTGCAGTGCTGGTCCTTGCTGAGCAGAGCCACTGCTCCCCCCGGTGTGGAGGTCCTCAGGGGTGGGATGCTCTCAGGGGCAGCACGTCCCTTCCACGGCCGGCCTCTCAGGAGCAGCTGGCTCCCAGCTGAGCGCTCTGCGAGCCCTGGAGCTCCAGGCTGTGTCAGTGGAGCCACCCTGCTGCCCGCAGCCCACCCGGCAGGTGGGAGCCCCCTGCACACTCCTCAGCAACATCATCTGTCTGTCTGCTGGTGTGACCATGCAGCAGCTTTTCCTTCACATCCCCCAAGCATCCGGTGTTTGGGCGCTGGGCTCGGCGCTGGGAAGCGGGTGATCAATGACTCAGGAGCAGCCACCAAAAAGTCACCCTCTCTGCAGCAGCCACGGAGCTGGACGAGCTCGCTGAGCGTCAGCAGGGCTGGGGAGGGTCTGAGTCACTTGTGACTCAGCCTCTGCCGCCGTCCTGGGGACTTGTTTGCGCGAGTGGCTGGGGCACCGAAGACTCCTACGGGAGCTCCAGCGGGGCAGGTCCGTGTCCATCCCCCGGCTGGTGAAAAGCCACCGTCCTGCTCTGGCCGGATGGTTGAGACCGGCCTCGAGGTCCTCCTGCGGGGGACGGGGCTGGACCCCACCAGCAGAGCAGGGACTGGGTCTGTGGTGGATCAGCAGCGTGAGCTCCCCACGGGGCTGGGGCCGGGTCACAGAATCCCAGAGCATCAGGGATTGGAAGGGACCTTGAAAGATCAGCCAGTCCCATCCCTCTGCCACAGCAGGATCCCTCAGTTGCACAGGAAGATACCCAGGTGGGTTTGAAACATCTCCAGTGAAGGAGACTCCACAGCCCACCCTGGGCAGCCCCTGCCAGGGCTCTGGCACCCTCACCATGAAGAAGGTCCTTCTCACACTGATGTGGAACCTCCTCTGCTCCAGCTCACACCCACTGCCCCTTGTCCTGTCACTGGGTGCCCCTGAGCAGAGCCTGGCTCCATCCTCCTCACACCCACCCTTCACATCTTGATCAACATCCATGGGGTCACCCCTCACTCTCCTCTTCTCCCAGCTCACGAGACCAGTGCCCTTGGCCGTCCCCTCGTCCGTGCTCTCAACAGCGAGGCGCCGTCACTGGAGGCAAGAAGTGGGAGTGGGAGGGAGGACAAATTAGAATGAATTGAGGATCTCTAAGTGAGGAGCCAAAAGGACTGGAGGGAGCCATGATAACACTTCACAAACACTTAGAGGGACATAATGAAGAGGACAGGGACCAATTACTCTCATTAGAGAGAACTGAACGAGGAGTGATGCAGAGGGCTACGATGGGCAAGTGTGGAGAGCACCACCTGAAGAGGAGCTGCCACAGGGAGACCGGGGTCCTGCTGCCCTGGAGGGCTCCCGGGGTGGTTCATGACTTGGAGGATGCAGGATGGGCTGTGCCTGGCCGGTGCCCAGCAGCACCAGCTCGTGTCTGTAAGTCCCTGTCACTGTGAGTGTCCAGTGCCCCCTCTCCTCTGGCTCCTCCTGCCAGGATGCAAAAGCCAGAACGTCAGGCCAGCAGCAGAAGCCGCCCTGCTGCCCCTCTCCCTGGCTGGTGACCCCGGGGCGGGGGATGCCCGGTTGCCCCTGTGAGCTGTGGGCTGGAGACACCGCTGAGGTTACCTGGGCCAGGGTCTGTGCCAGCTGGGACCACAGCCCAGCACATGTCCTACTGGTCCCTGAGGACTCCTGCCTCGGATCCTGAACGATGGAGGGTTCCTGTGAGCCTCCCGCAGCACAGGGACCTCCTGCTGCTGGAACCTTGGGAGCCTCAGACTCACAGACCATTAGGGATGGGAAAGGACCTCGGGAGATCATCCAGTCCAGTCCCCCTGCCCCAGTAGGACCCCCTAGATCACGGTGACCCTTTGCCCATCACATGGAGCTTTTAGGGGACAGCTGAACGTGACGGGCATCAGTGCACGAGGAACCTGGAAGGAAGAAGCTGCTGAGCTCAGACCACAGCAGCTGCCCAGACCCCAGTTCACTCACCAGCACATCAGCTTCACTTGTGTCTGGTGACCCCCAGTCAGCTGCAGCCACGTTTCCCTGCTCTCACCTAATGCTCTGCGGTTCTCTGACCGTGGCAGGGGCTTGGACTGGATGATCTCCCGAGGTCCCTTCCCATCCCTGATGGTCAGTGATTCTCTGCTGGGGATCCTGCTGTGGCAGGGGCTTGGACTGGATGATCTCCCGAGGTCCCTTCCCATCCCTGATGGTCAGTGATTCTCTGCTGGGGATCCTGCTGTGGCAGGGGCTTGGACTGGACGATCTCCCGAGGTCCCTTCCCATCCCTGCGGCCGTGCCTGGAGGTGCAGACTTCACCGCAGCAGCCTCTCGGCGGAGAGAGTCGGCAGGAGCCGGAGGGGGAGGCAGGAGGACACCATCGGAGCAGGAACCGTCCGCCCAGAGAGGTTCCTCACGCGGCTCCTGGCATTTGCAGCTCCTCTGTGGAAAGGTCGCCCTGTGCTGGGGAGTCTCATTAACGCCGCGGAGTGGCCCAGGAAATGTCACCTCGTTTTACCGCGGCATTTACACAGCGAGGAGTGACTCAGCCAGGGCGGCATTAACGAGCCCGGAGACCGCAGCCCCTGCCGCAGGGATAAGTGGGCTTGGCAGCCCGCCGGCCGCTGGCCAAGGGTCTCCAGTGCGGCTGACTGGACAGGTCCGGACCCCCCCAGCTCCCCAGTGCACGCACAGCCCTCACTGTGCAGCACAGGTACAGAGCTCTGGAGGCTGGAGAAGCCCTGGAGCTCAGCCAGCCCAGCCCAGGACCGAACGTCACCCCGTCCAGTCCAACCATCAACCCAACACCCCCTGTGCTCACTAACCCCTGTGCCCCAAGGCCCCTAAACCCTGTTTCCCTCTTTTGTGAGCCCAACTCACAAAAGTTCCCAGTCCTCGTCCTTCCCCCTGAGCTGACACCTCTCGGCCGCTTCCAGTCCAGCAGTGGACTGTTGACAACCTCTTGACAGGCAGAGGCTCTTCAGCCTTTCTTCAGTAGAACTCAACCCCAGCCTTCACCCTCAAACTGCTCCAAAACAGGGGTAGCCCCCCTCCTACCAAAACCCCCAACACTTCCTGCCCCCCTCCAGCCACACCAGCACCAAAACTCTTTCAGACCTCACAAAGGAAGGGTTTCACAGGACATTAGGGATTGGAAGGGACCTCAAAAATCAGCCAGTCCAGTCCACCCACCACAGCAGGATCCCCCAGATCCAGTCACACAGGAACATCTCCTGGGGGGTTTGAAACGTCTCCGGAGAAGGAGACTCCACAACCCCCCTGGGCGGCCCCTGCCAGGGCTCTGCCACCCTCACTGGGAACAAGGTCCTTCTCACATTGATGTGGAACCTCCTCTGTTCCATCTCACACCCACTGCCCCTTGTCCCGTCACTGGGTGCCCCTGAGCAGAGCCTGGCTCCATCCTCCTGACACCCACCCTTCACATCTTGATCAACATCCATGGGGTCACCCCTCAGGCTCCTCTTCTCCCAGCTCCAGAGCCCCAGCTCCCTCAGCCTCTCCTCAGCAGGGAGATGCTCCCCTCCCTTCTTCATCTCTATGAAACCTCCTCTGCTTGGCCTGGGGGACATGAGAGCTGGGGAAACCCCAGCCCCTTCCCTGGCTCTGGAGCTACATCCCACCTGGCCATGTCCCTGTGTGACTGGATCTAGGGGATCCTGCTGCGGCAGGGGGATTGGACTGGCTGATCTTTGGAGGTCCCTTCCCATCGCTGACGTCGTGTGACCTGCCTGGCCCCGCACTCCTCGGGCCCCATGGAGGAGGCACTTCACGCTCCACCACCAACACAGCCAAGGCTTCTCCTCTAGAAAACGACCGAGAGGCAGCTCGTCCCTCCCCTGCGATTTAACTCCGCGTTCAGCCGCTGACCTCCGTCTCCAGCTCCGTCTGCAGCCGGCTCAGAGCGGCTGAACCGCGCCGCCACAGGGCTGAGGCACCCACGGAGCAGGGACCAGAGGGTGAGGGACTCGTCCCGATTCTCCTCGATTCGACACGGGGAAGGGACTTGAAGCAGAACCCCACCCGCTCAGCAGCTCCTCGGCTGGCGAGAGCCGTCCGGGCGCCTGGTCCTCGCCGCCCCCGAGGACCCGCGGGTGCGTGTGGCCGCTGCAGGGCGGCTCTCCCCGCAGACACGCACCCCCTTGCTCCTTCCTGCTCCTCCGAAAACGAGGGGGGCTCCTTTCCCCTTCCGCAGGGGGAGGATTTGAAGCCATTCGATCTCCTTGAGGTGGAACCAGCAGCTGTCAGACCGACAGGCACCAAGAGTCTGGACTTCGGAGCTGGGTGCTCCTGCAGCAGCAGCCAGGCTGAGCTGCTCTGCGACACCCCCGGGCTGCAGGACCTCCTCGGGACACGCAGCTACGACCCGGGCACGTGGACAAGGACACTGCTCCCTGCCAGGCTGCCCAGTCTTCCCGGCTTAGCTGGTCCCAGGCTGAAGCCCTGCTCCAGAGAGAAATCAGGGGGCTGGAGCTGGGGCAGAGGAGGGCAACGGGGCTGGGGAAGGGCCTGGAGAATGAACCTGATGGAGACACTTGGGGCTGGTTAGTCTGAGGAAGAGGAGGCTGAGGGGAGCCCTCATCGCTCTCTACAGCCACCTGAAAGGACCCTGCAGAGATGCTGGTGCTGGGCTCTTCTCACGGGTCATCAGTGACAGAAGCAGAGGGAAGGGCTTCCAGCTCCACCAGGGGAGGGTCAGACTGGACATCAGGAAGAAATTCTTCCTGGGGACAGTGGCCAGGGACTGGGATGGGCTGCCCAGGGTGGTGGTTGAGTCCCCATCCCTGGATGAGTTTAGAAGTCACTTAGATGTGGTGCTGGGGGATCTGGTTTAGGGGTGACCTTGCAGAGTAGGGTTGCTGGTTGGACTCGATGATTCCAAAAGGTCTGTTCCAACCTGGATGACTGTTGAGATGGGTCTCCCCCCGTGGTGCAGTGGTGCCCCCCCTCACTCACCTCATCCCTGCAGCAGCCTGCTCCAGGCGGTCCCCAGGGCTGCACTCACTCACCTCCCTGGAGGACACCCCCGGGGCTGCAGACAACCGCCTGCTGCCCCTGGAGCCCTGCCTGCTGCCGTGGGCACGAGCACCGGTCTGCAGCGGCAGCACCGCTCCCCTCTGCCCGGGGCACAGCAGTGGAAATGGCGCTGAGCGGGCTAGCAGCCCGTGTGGCTCCTTCTGGAGCACCGGGGCTCGCATCGACCCGGCGCAGCTCTCCGCACACACAGTCCATCAGCCTCTACATCGTCTCCTCCGGTTCAATAACTCGCACGGGGACATGTCTTGCCAGAGCTGACACGTCTCAGGCTCACGCCGGCTTGTTCAGCCTCCTCCTCTCCTTCATGATGTCTTCATTGTGCTCTCCACGGGAGTCAGCTGGGCAGAGAGCTCGCTGGGCTTTGGGGCGACCTGACAACACGGGGGGGTTTCAAGAGCCACCACCTCTGGTGGCAGGAGCCTCCCAATTGTCACTGCTTGATGAGAGAGGGACCTGGGGGTCCTGGGGACCAGCAGGATGGCCAGGAGCCAGCAATGGGCTCTGTGGCCAAGAAGGCCAACAGCATCCTCGGGTGGGTCAGAAGGGGGGTGGTTAGCAGACGGAGAGAGGTTCTCCTCACCTTCTACTCTGCCTTGGTGAGACCACATCTGGAATGTTGTGTCCAGTTCTGGACCCCTCAGTTCCAGAAGTACTTGGAGCTGCTGGAGAGAGCCCAGGGCAGAGCCACAGGGATGATGGAGGGAGGGGAGCATCTCCCTGCTGAGGAGAGGCTGAGGGAGCTGGGGCTCTGGAGCTNCCCTACTGCTCATTTGGGACTGGAGCTCCCAGCTCCTCTGCCAAAGGCTGCCCTGAGGCGCGGGTGTCGCTGCTGCATTTCAGCGCCTGCATCCGCATTCCCGATGCCCTGACACGCGCCCGGCTGCCGAAGGGCCCCGAACGCCACCGTGAAACACAAACAATCATCCCCAAATAACTGTTTTCCACGCCGACTGCTCCGCTCTGCAATTAATCTCTCCTGCTAAATAAGCCGGGGCGGGAGCGCGCTCTGCCACAGCCCCCTGGCAGCGGAGACAAGGAGCCAGTCTGACGTTTCCAGAGAGAGCAGGTACCTGCTTAATAACCAGCTTGGAAACCCTGTCACTGTGAAACAGATGCCTGGTTCTGCTGCCGACTGCTTGTTCTGGGGGAAGCCGCCGGGAGAGATTTATAGGGCAAGTGCTGCTCAAACATTCGTCTCCGTGCGGAGGGAGAGGGAATTCACGGCATCGCAGGGCAGCAGGGACTGGAAGGGACCTCGAACCATCAGCCAGTCCAGTCCCCCCAACACAGCAGGACCCCCTAGATCCAGTCCCTCAGGAACATGTCCAGGGGGGTTTTAAACGTCCCCAGAGAAGGAGACTCCACAACCCCCCTGGGCAGACCCTTCCAGGGCTCTGGCACCCTCATGGGGAAGAAGGTCCTTCTGATATTTATATGGAACCTCCTCTGCTCCAGCTCACACCTGGTGCCCCTTGTCCTGTCATAGAATCATGAGGGATGGGAAGGGACCTCGAGAGATCATTCAGTCCCCCTGCCACAGGAGGATCCCCTGGATCCAGTCAATAGGGGTTGGAAGGGACCTTGAAAGATCATCCAGTCCAATCCCCCTGGCAGAGCAGGATCCCCTAGATCCAGTCATTAGGGATTGGAAGGGACTTCCAGAGATCATCCAGCCCAATCCCCCTGCCACAGCAGGACCACCCAGACCAAGTCCCTCAGGAACACTTCCAGCATCCACTGAGGACACTCACCACAGCATCACTCCGAGGCGTCCTTTCGGGACAGGAACAGCATCACACGACAGCCAGGGGTCTGCCCAGGCAGTCTGAACTGACCCCAGGACACTCTGCCCCCCGGGCAGGGGGCTCACAGGAGGTGGAAAGCTGCAGGGAACAAAGAAGGCTCCAAAGGGCACTGCAGCCCCCTCCCTGGGTCACACAGATCTGACCTGCTCCCAGGGCTGGGGGGGGGGACTCAAAGCAGCCTCAATCAAACCACCTCCGTCCCACTCCCGGTGGTCCCCAGCAGAGCCCCAGGTCCTAAAACCAACGACGACTTCCCTCCACTCGTGGTGACCGGACACGGAGCTCAGGAGCTCTGCATCCCCGCATGGAGGGCTCAGCCATGGGCTTGAGGGCTGTAGATCCTGTGTCCCACTGCCCCACGGTCACCCAGGGACCCGCTCCTGTCGCTCCCTGCAAGAGGCCACAGCAGGTTCCCTCTGCACATCGTCACCTACCTGCCTGAGGAAGGAAGGGGCTGCCCGGGGCATCTCCACAGCACCCGCAGAGCTCAGAGAGGAGGACACCAGAGAGGTGAAGGGGAGGAAGCTCCCCTTGCTGCTTGCTGACGAGAGCACCCTCCCCTGCTAGTGCACAGCCGAGGAGATGGGGCTCTCCTGCTGCACTAACGTGACCCCAGAGGACCTGCTGGTGAGGCCAGGTGCTGTCTCCAGAGCTCCTGCTCCCAGCAGACTGCCAGCACCTGCAGCCAGCTGCACGTTAATCCCAGGCAGGTGAGTGCTCTCTGAGTCACCAGAGAGGTGAAGGGGAGGAAGCTCCCCTTGCTGCTTGCGCCGTGGGCAGCTCCTTGTGGGGTGTGCAGGAATCCCAGGGCAGCTCGGAAATGGGGGACTGGTCTCCACAGCCCCCCGGGCAGCCCCTGCCAGGGCTCTGGCACCCTCACGGGGAGGAAGGTCCTTCTCACATTGATGTGGAACCTGCTGTGGCAGGAGGATTGGACTGGCTGATCCTCCAAGGTCCCTTCCAACCCCTGATGCTCTGTGGTTCCTTCTCACATCAGTGAGGACTGGCTGATCCTCCGAGGTCCCTCCCAACGCCCCGGGACTCTGCGACTCCTTCCCTGCAGACCGCTCCGCGTGCTGTAAAACGAACGTGATCTCATGGCAGCGTTAAATTAAAGCTCAGCCAGGGCTGCACAGAGCAGAACGAGCTTCAGCTACAACACAAACGCCGCTGCCGAGGAGGACAACAGGAGGGAGCCCCTGGGCTGCTCCGCATTCAGCGGCCCGAGCTGTGACTGCGCTCGACGTCCCCGCGGAGCTGCGCCGCTAATTGATCCGGCTCTGCCCGGCTGTTAGTTAAACTTTCAATAACTCTGAGATTAATGGCAGCTGGGATCCTCCCGGGCAGAGCAGACGCTGCCGTCGCTCGTGTTGGGTGTGGAATAGCAATGGCCCCGGCCCACGGCTCCCGTGGCCGCCTGGCCAGCGCCGCAGCCAGCACGAAGCCACCCAGCCAGCACCGCGGCCAGTACGAAGCGCTGCAACTCTTTAATTACTTGGGAGGACTTTGTTCTGTGGGTCACTTCCCCACAGACCACAGGGTGCTGGTCTGGAGAAGCATCAGGGCTCCCTGCACAGGACAGGTCTGTGCTGCTCACGAGGAAGATACCCCCAGATCATGGAACAGGCTGCCCGGGGGGGTGTGTGGAGTCTCCTTCTCTGGAGACGTTTCAGACCCCCCTGGACATGTTTCTGTGCGACTGGATCTAGGGGATCCTGCTGTGTCGGGGGATTGGACTGGATGATCTTTTGAGATCCCTTCCAATCCCTGATGATTCTATAATCTAGAGGATCCTGTTGTGTTGGAGGGATTGGACTGGATGATCTTCCGAGGTCCCTTCCAATCCCTAGTGACTGGATCTAGGGGATCCTGCTGTGTCGGGGGATTGGACTGGATGATCTTTTGAGGTCCCTTCCAATCCCTGATGACTGGATCTAGGGGATCCTCCTGTGGCAGGGGGATTGGACTGGATGATCTTCCGAGGTCCCTCCCAATCCCTGATGCCCTGTGACTCTGTGAAAAGCAAAGGACACCAACGTCGGATGAATGAAGCGACTTCCATCGGGTACTTTCCTTAAAGACCTCAATACCTGTGGAAAATGTGAGAAGGAAATAAGAAACAAGATTTATTGAGTCTCCAAGCCTGCAGTTAAAATTAAACGCGGCGAGAAAAGTGCCTTTCTGGGTTTAATTGTCTTTTCCACGGGAGCTGCGTGTCAGTCTCCTCTAAAAGCCTATTAATTCTGCGATTTAGTGCTGGCGAGAGCGGCGCAGACAGACGGAGCCACCGCTGGGTCTCTCTCTCAATCCATTGACTAGCTGTCAGCAGGCGTCAGCCTTCAGGGGGCCTTTTCCTTGAAGGCTCCGAGCACCAGAAATTAAAACATTTTTTGTAGCCAATTTGCTAAAAACAGGAGTGCTGGCCCATCAGTGACCGGGACGGGTCTGAGCGGCCGGAGGGAAGAGCCTCTCACACGTGCAAGGAGGGACTAGCTCGGTGACCACTGCAGCTAGAAGCAATGAACTTGTTTGGCCACGGGTCCAGAGTCAGCTCTGAGCCGAGCCAGGGCTGGCAATGGTGTTAGTGAGGCAGGGGCTGGCGGGGGTGAGGCTGCAGAACAAGGGAAGTGGCCAAATGCCCCCTTTAGCTCTGAGTCACCAGCAAAACAAGGTGGTGCCTGAGCTGCTGCAAATCGATAGCGGAGCTGCTCGAACAAGGAAGTGGATGGGCACCAGAGAGTCACTGGGGTGGGAAGGGACCTCGAGAGATCAGCCAGCCCTGTCCCCCTGCCACAGCAGGATCCCCTAGATCCAGTCATTAGGGATCGGAAGGGACCTCCAAAGATCAGCCAGTCCAGTCCAATTCCCCCAACACAGCAGTATCACCTAGACCAAGTCACACAGGAACATGGCCAGGCAGGCTTTAAACATCTCCAGAGAAGGAGACTCCACAAACCCCTTGGGCAGCCCCTGCCAGGGCTCTGGCACCCTCACCGGGAAGAAGGTCCTTCTCACACTGATGTGGAACCTCCTCTGCTCCAGCTCACACCCACTGCCCCTTGTCCTGTCACTGGGTACCCCTGAGCAGAGCCTGGCTCCATCCTCCTCACACCCACCCTTCACCTATTGATCAACACTAACTGCAGCCACTGAAGCCCTGATCACCTCCGAGCAGACAATTAACTCCCAGCAACCACAGTGAGACTGACTGGGCAGGTGTCAAACCCATCGTGGGGTGTCTCCAGGTCCTGCTGCCTGCAGAGCACCCGAGCCCTGAAGGGTGGGTGCCGCACACCAGCAGGCGCTCTGCACGCCACGTACACCCCCCAGCCCTTGCCGTGGAAGCTGGTGCTGTCCCAGAGAAGGGAAGGAAGCAGGGGAGGGAGGAAGGAGCAGCCCCCCGAGAACCGCTGCGAGCACCGGTCCCAGCTGCGCTGCAGCCCCGCAGCAGGAGCCCTCCCCGGCACCGCGGCGATGCTCTGACGGCGGCAGCGTGAGGCGTCGCAGCGGTGCCGCGACGCTTATGAGCCCCTGGGGTTCTGTCCCCCACTCGTCACGGGTTCCAGCCCGCTGTGCGACGCAATCTCCCGAGCTAAGCAGCTCCACAACGAGCAGAAACGAGCGGAGGAGGATCGCTACGAGCAACGTCGTGCGGCGCTGCCACCCGCTGCCACCCGCGCTGATGCGCCCGAGACATCCGCGGAGACACACGGCAGCCGAGCTCGAAGGGAAGAGCACTCGAACCCTGTGGAGCACTGCGGGCTGCCGTCAGACACCGGCTGCCTCAGGCAGCGCCGGCACTGCCACGTCTCCTCGCTGGCACGGAGGAGAACGCGCCCCGCTGCCTCTCCTCCCGCTGCACCAGCTCTGCACGGAGCCCTGGCAGGGGCTGCCCAGGGGGGTTGGGGAGTCCCCTTCTCAGGCGACATTTAAAACCCACCTGAACTGTTCCTATGCAACTGGATCTACATTCAATATCCATGGGGTCACCCCTCAGGCTCCTCTTCTCCCAGCTCCAGAGCCCCAGCTCCCTCAGCCTCTCCTCAGCAGGGAGATGCTCCCCTCCCTCCATCATCCCTGTGGCTCTGCACTGGGCTCTCTCCAGCAGCTCTGTGTCCTCCTGGAACTGGGGGGCCCACAACTGGACACAAGATCCCAGATGCTTGAGCATCATCCCCAGGAGAGCCCAGGGGTCCTTTCCAGCCTGAGTGGCTCTGTGGTCGTCCCAGATTCAGTGCCAGCCCAGGAGGCTGCAGCCCCCCCAGGTCCCTCAGCAAGGTGCTGCGCAGCCCTGCCAGCCCACGGCAGCTGCTCTGCCCTTTCAGGCCAAGTACCCAAAGCAGCGTGTGACCAGGAGGGACGAGTGCACCACGTGCAGGTGCACGGAGAGCTGCAGAGCCAGGATCCTCTCCAGCTGGATCGGATTTGAATCAATAGCAGGAGATAAGTTAAATTAATAGTTGTAAATGTGGACAGAGACAAGGCTGCTCCCCCCGCTCAGCTCTGCCTGTGGCTCTGCCTGGGGAACGTGCCAGGGGCAGCAAGTTCCCGGCCACCGCGTGCTCAGCTTGAACAGAAGGGATGACAGCAAGTCCCGGGGGAACGGCAAGAGGCAGCACCTGCAGGACAGGGACACCAAAGGAGCCCTGCCCCAGAGGCTGCGACGCGCCCTGGGCGCAGACCAGGAGCAGCCAGCGCCTCTCCCTCCCCAGATGCATCTCCCTGCTGGCCCCGTGGCTCCCCAGCGCCTTTTCCAGGCTGGCTCTTCCCCCCCGGCTCACACCAACACGTTCCTGCACAAACAACAGACTGAGCTGCTGCTAAGCTGCTCTGCATTGGGAAGGAACAGCAAGAGGCTGCTGCATCCCCCCCCAGGCGCTGCCTCGCTCTGCCCACAGGCCCTGGCTGCTGCCTGCAGCCTCCTGCCCGGCTCCTCCTGGGCACAGCCGTCCCCTCGTCCTCAGGGGCTGCTGCGGCAGCGTCTCCACCCTGCCGTGCTCTGCACTGGGACTCCTCGAGGCTGGAACTTCACAGACCCACAGGGTCTGGCAGGGGCCCCAAAAGATCAGCCAGTCCAGTCCCCCCACCACAACAGGATCAGTTGAGGACTTGTCCAGGGAATTTGCCACACTGGTGGTCAATGGGACAGGGTCTAGCTGGAGGCCTGGATCTAGTGGAGTCCCCCCAGGGTCGGTACTGGGACCAGCACTATTCAATATATTCATGAATGACTTGGATGAGGGATTAGAGTCCAGTCCCCCCAACACAGCAGGATCCCCTAGATCCAGTCACACAGGAACACATCCAGGTGGGTTTGAAATGTCTCCAGAGAAGGAGACTCCACAACCCCCCTGGGCAGCCCCTGCCAGGGCTCTGGCACCCTCACCAAGAAGAAGGTCCTTCTCACACTGATGTGGAATCTCCTCTGCTCCAGCTCCACTGCCCCTTGTCCTGTCATTAGATAGAATCATAGAATCACTCTGGTTGGAAAAGACCCCTGGGACCATCAAGTCCAACCGTCTACCCCAACCTTACAAGTTCACCCCCAAACCACACCCCTGGACACCTCATCCAAACGCTCTTCAGACACACCCAGGGGTGGCCACTCACCCACCTCCCTGGGAAGCCCACCCCAGAGCCTGACCACCCTTTCTGCGACAAAGCACTTCCTGATACCAAGTCTAAAATGCCCCCGGGCAGAGCCTGGCTCCACTCTCCTGCCACCCACCCACCCTGCACATCTTGCTCAACACTCACGGGGTCCCCTTTTCTCCCGGCCAGGACCCCCAGCCTGCCCCCTCCTCCCAGCGACAGACCAGGCGGGGGTTGGCCAGCTCCGAAAACCCTTGGGCAAACGCCCCGGAGGAGATAACGGCGGTCAGGGAGACGCAGCATTTGCAGCAGAAAACAACCGAAGAGATGCTTTCCTTCTCTCAAGCAGGTTTGCAAAGCCTCAGCACAGCTGTTACGGGGGGCGAAGGGCCGCGGGCTCAGCTCGCCGCTTATCGCTCGGAGAGAGAGGGGGGAGATGCCAGGCAGGTCCCTCGGGCAGCCGACGGACGCGACCCCTTCGACGGGACCTGCGAGAGGCGGAACCGGCTGCGCGGTCCTGGGCGAAGCTGCAGGCACCGGCGGAGGCGACGGCCCGGGGCAGCGGCACTGGGCTGGGGGAGGGCTGGGCAAAGCAGAGGAGCGGGTGGCTGCGGGGATGTGCCCCGACATTTCCCTGCCCGCCCCCTCGGTCTGTTGCTAAGCGACTCGTCTGGCCGGCTCCGGAGCCGATGCCGCGGACCATCAAGGGCAGGGACAGCCCCTGCAGCGCGAGCCCCTGCAGCGACAGCCGGGCGGATGCAGATGCTGGCAGCGACCGCCCGAGCTCAGAGCGAGCTCCTGCCGCTCACATCCTCAGGCCGGACCGCAGCAGGAAAGACGGGGCTAGCTCGGAGGCACCTTGGCTGCGGTGGGGGTCGGCAGGGAGCAGCCTGGCTCGCTCGCAGCCGCACAACCAGCGCTGGGTGAGTCTGTGGTACCCAAGGGCTGCAGGTAGAGCCAAGCGAACAGAGAATCCCGTAACCATCGGCGACTGGAAGGGAGCTCGACAGATCAGCCAGTCCAGTGCCCCCGACACAGCAGGGTACCCTAGATCCAGTCACTAGGGATTGGCAGGGACCTCGGAAGATCATCCACCCCAGTCCTCCCAGTCACAGCAGGATGCCCTAGATCCAGTCACACAGGTACACATCACAGAATCACAGAACATTGGCCATTGGAAGGAACCTGGAAAGATCATCCAGCCCAGTCCCCCCAACACAGCAGGATCCCCTAGATCCAGTCACACAGGAACATGTCCAGGGGGGTTTGAAACGTCTTCACAGAAGGAGACTCCAAAACACCTCTGGGCAGCCCCTTCCAGGGCTCTGTCACCCTCACTGGGAAGAAGGTCCTTCCCACATTGATGTGGAGCCTCCTGTGTTCCAGCTCTGTTGCCAGCCTGGGGATGCTGGGTTTAGGGCATTTTTAAGCCTCAGCATTTCTAAAAATATTTACCTCCATCAACCAGTAATTGCAGCTGGCTGAGCGGAACCTGGAAACCCAAAGGGCTTTACAGTGGCCTCCAGCAGGTTTAATCCTCAGCGCCGCTGTGACGCAGCTGCTCACAAAGCAGAGGGGCTGCGTTTGCTTTCACAGTGCATTAGGGATTGGAAGGGATCTCGAGAGATCAGCCACTCCAATCATCCCCCCCCCACAGCAGGATCCCCCAGATCCAGTCCCACAGGAACATCTCCAGGCTGGTTTTAACTGTCCCCAGAGAAGGAGACTCCACAGCCCCCCTGGGCATCGGAGCCAGCGTCCAGCACTGCAGCTCCGCTTCGCACGCAGAGGGCATCAGCATCGCATCCCAATGCAGCAGCCCCGAGCTGGTCCTCAGCAGAACGCAGCCGGCAGCGGCTCTGCCCGGTACCTGCACGCGTGGCACCAGCCCGGCGCTCGCAGGCGGTACCCAGCGCACACGGGGAGAGGAGTGAGCAGTGGTCACGGGACAAAATCCCCCTCAGAAACAGATTTTTCTGCATCTGTCCCCATTTAATCCTTTGCAGAAGAGCAGTGGCAGGGCTGCCACAGCACTAATTCCTCTTGTAAACCGCTCTGGGCAGGCTGCGCTCAGAGCCAGCAGCAGCCAGAGCAGATCAGCCAGAGGAGCTGGGACTAAACCCCTGCTAACAGGTCACATCTCCTCCACATTTGTCACGGGCTGATACTTTCGTCCAGGCTTGGAAACCTCCCTGGGGGAGGAGGAGATGCCCCCAAGGAGCCTGGTGCTCCCTGCTCTGCCATCCCCTGTGGGAGGACACGCACAGTCCTGCGCCCCTAGACGGCTCCGTGATGCCCCAGAGGGGAAAGAGCAGCCAGGAGACCTTCAGGCAGAAGCCCTGGTGGCACCGTCACCATCCTGGCGACGCACAGCCCCCACACTGGCTGCACCATGTGGGGCAGACGGTGGGGCTACTGCTGGCTCCAGTCGTTGAGGAGGTACCACGTCAATGTGGGAAGGACCTTGGGTTGTGGAGTCTCCATCACTGGAGACATTTAAAACCTGCCTGGATGTGCTCCTGTGGGACTTGGTCTGGGGGATCCTGCTGGGGCAGGGGGACGGGACTGGATGATCTTTGGAGGTTCCTCCCAATCCCGAATGCCCTGTGATTCGGGGGGCTCACACCCCGTGTCTCACCACGTCAACTGCATCCACCAGGTCCAGCCATCACGTACCCAACTGCCGTGAGTGTTCTCACTCTGGCCCCACTGTCACAAGCTGCCCCCCTGCCTAGAACCTCCCTGCTGGATAACCAGTCACCCCAGCGGGTGCCACGGGAGGTCCGTGGTGCTGGGCTCACGCGGGGATGGTGCCTACAGATCAGTCAAACACCCAGGAGTAAGTGTGAGGGGTTAGTCACGTCGCCTCCGTTCCCCAGAACACGGGTGAGTAGTTACACCCCCAGACACTCATCTTGTCAAGGAGGAAGAAGTTAGACCTAAGCTACAGCGGAGGTGTCAAGTGTGGAGGAGACCCAGAGGAAGATATCACCATCACTGGTGGTGGGTGATGGGCAGCTCCCAGCCAGGGAGGGCGGACGGTACCTCCCACCTTCTCCCCTGGCTCTGATCCATCCTCAGACAGCAGAAGGTGCTGGTTTTCCACCAGCGTCAGGGGAGCGATGCTCCAGCTCCCACCCTGCAAACACTGGAGGAGCCCATCCCATGGCTCTNTGCCCTGGGCTCTCTCCAGCAGCTCTGAGGGGCCCACAGCTGGACACACCATTCCAGCTGTGCTCTCCTCTCCCTCTTTTGACTCTGAACGATGCCCCTGCAGATGCAGCCATCGAAACACTTTTCACGTCGCCCAAGGAATTATTTCCAGGTCAGGGCTGCTGCCGTCGGAAACAGGGATTTTTCTCAGTCCTCTGCAGCCCCTGAGGAAAAGATCCACTTGCCTGCAGACACTCATCTCAGCACAGGTGTGGAGAGGACACGCACCACCTTTGATGTCTCAGGGACTCTGGGCTCTGCCAGCGGGAGTAAACACACACCGAGCAGAAACTAGGTCGTGTCTGCAAGGACAGAGCTGGGCAGGTAAGTGGGCAGCAGGAACCCAGCCTGAGCCAACCAGACTGCTGGACGCAGTGAGGACTCAACAGCAGGCAGCTGTCTGCAGCAGAAGGAAACCCACCCAACAGCTCTTCAGCTCCACAGGCAGTTTGGCCACCCGGATCAGCCCGGACACAAGGCCAGCGGGTCAGACCCACTGCCCCATGGATTTAGGCCACAGCACATGGATTTAGTCACAGAACATCAGGGGTTGGAAGGGACCTCGAGAGATCAGCCAGCCCAGTCCCCCCAACACAGCAGGATCCCCCAGATCCAGTCTCACAAGAACATGGCCGGGGGGTTCTAAACCTCTCCAGAGAAGGAGACTCCACAACCCTCCTGGGCAGCCCCTGCCAGGGCTCTGTCACCCTCACTGGGAAGAAGGTCCTTCTCACACTGATGGGGAACCTCCTCTGCTCCAGCTCACACCCACTGCCCCTTGTCCTGTCACTGGGTGCCCCTGAGCAGAGCCTGGCTCCATCCTCCTGACACCCACCCTTCACATCTTGATCAACATCCATGGGGTCACCCCTCAGTCTCCTCTTCTCCCAGCTCCAGAGCCCCAGCTCCCTCAGCCTCTCCTCAGCAGGGAGATGCTCCCCTCCCTCCATCACCCCTGTGGCTCTGCCCTGGGCTCTCTCCAGCAGCTCTGGGTCCTTCTGGAGCTGAGGGGCCCACAACTGGGCACAAGATTCCAGCTGTGGTCTCCCCAGGGCAGAGTTGAGGAGGAGGAGAACCTCTCTCCATCTGCTTACCACCCCCTTCTGATCCAGCCCAGGATGCCATCAGCCTTCTTGGCCACCAGGGCCCATTGCTGGCTCATGGCCATTGCCCATGGTCCCTCTCTCCTCCACTGCTCTCCAACAGTGAGATGCTGGGATGAAGGGTGGACCCCGCAGGTCCTGTCCAGACACAAGGGTTCTACGACTCTCAGGCTGTGGGACAGGGTTCCGAGTGCCTGGGTGCTGGCCGTGCCAGGTGGAGAGGAGCTGGCACACAGGGCTGGCAGAGCGCTGGCCACCGTGGCTGAAGGTGCATCACAAGCGACTGCTCCTTCTCTGAGCAATGGAGCTGATGATGCCGCTAAGTCATCTCCTCAGTGAAGGGGGACAGCCTCACCAAGCCTCACCGCCCCCCTGCACCGACCGCAGCGGCGTAGAGCCAAGCCTTGGCCAGCTCGGGGGGAGGGAGGGCAACAGCATCAGAGGCCAGCCCGGGCACGGCTGTGCCACGGGAAAAGTGGGTCACCGGGAACAACAGCCTGCTGCAGGCAGCCGGGAGCAAAGCAGAGCAGGAGGAGGTGGGATGAGGCTGGGGCCTCTGCTTTCTGTGCCAGCGGCTGGCACCGCACGCGGCGCCGGGGCAGGGGCTCCTCTCGCCCCAGGGAGCAGCTGGGTGTGAGCTGGGAAATCCTGGGGAGAAGGGGCTGCTGCAAGCGGCCTCCAGCTAGCCCACGGCTCACAGCCCAACCCCCTGTGCCCCAGCAAACACGCTCTGATGGCCCAAAGGCAGGTTGCAAGAACCCGTGTGGGCGGCCACTGGGGACCGGGGCAGCTTCAGCTGCCTGAACAGCTCTGCCCCGGGGAGCCTGGAGGCACTGCCGCCACAGGAGCTACTAGCCCACGGCCCTAGCCAATGCCCAGAGCACCACCAACGCTCCTGAATCAACAGCATCCACAGCCTCCCAGCAGAGCGAGTCCTCGGCCCTGGATGAGTTGAGAAGTCGCTCAGATGAGCTGTTGGGGGACCTGGTTTAGGGGTGACCTTGTAGAGTAGGGCTGATGGATGGTCCCGGGGGGTCTTTTCCAACCTGTGATTCCATGAGAACCAGGCTGGCCAGGAGGAACACTGGTAGATGCTGGTGTCTGCAGAAACAACAGCTCCCAGAGCCACGGACCAGCTCTCCCCACAACTCAAGGACTTGTAGGACCAGCTCTCTCCAGGACTCTTGTCTCTCTTGTAGGACAGCTCTCCAGTCTCTTCCAGGGACTGGAAAGGACCTTGAAAGATCATCCAGTCTTTCTTTCCCACTGACCAGAGCTCAGGGAAACCAGCCTCACACAAAAACTTCCTCATCGACCCTGTGGCCAGTGAGGAAGAAGCCACCAGACACCGCAGGCTTGCTCTCCCACCGTGGCTCACAGCAGAGCTCTGGAACCAGTGAGACCCAGCCCCTGCCTCCCCTCTGGCCAGCGCAGGGCCAGCAGCACCGGCAGGATGAGGTGCGAGTCCCACCTCCCCTCCTGGGCTCAGACACACGGTGCTTTGGCAGCCACCACTTGCTTCTCCTCGAGCCCTACAAAGGGGTGGCCACCGCACGCTCGCTCAGCCTCCTGTGACACCCTCATTCAAGAACCTCTGCACCACCCCGACAGCAGGTCTCGAGCACACCGGCCAAGCCTAGAGCTCAGTGGGGCTGTGCTGGGGCAGCAGCTGGGAAGGGCTCTGCAGCCCCACCTGCCAGCTGCACTCAGGCTGCCAGAAGCTCCTCTGCTGCAGGTCTGGGAGGGGGGAAGGAAAAATCAATCGGCACCACCCCGCTGCGAGACCCCCCCGGTGCTGCCGGTGAGCTGGGCGATGCATCACCGCCTCGTGGCTCAGACCAGCCCAGCTCCTCACAGGAAATTCAGCCAGCAAGAGCTGGACGTGTGCAAGGTGGTCCTGCTGCTGGGGAGGCCTTCCAGCCTTCCCCACAGCCCACCCCAAGGAGTCAGGAGACACCCCCGAGGCTTTAAAACAAGGGAACATGCAGAGCCGACAGTCCCTCCAGCAAGTCCCCTCCCGGGGTTAAAAGTGAGAAAGCTCTGGACACAGCCCAGGGCCAGTAGCCTCTCAGGAGCCTTCAGAAGAGGTTTAAATCACAGAGCCTCAGGGACTGGAAGGGACCCCAAAAGAGAGACAAGAAGGGACCTCAGCCAGTCCAGTCCCCCCACCACAGCAGGATCCCCCAGATCCAGTCGCACAGGAACATCTCCAGGTGGGTTTGAAACGTCTCCAGAGAAGGAGACTCCACAAACTCCCCTGGGCAGCCCCTTCCACCCACCCCTCCCCAGCCAGAATTAAAGCCCCTTTGTCCACGAGAAGGTGGTTTTCACCCACAGTTACCTAAACCTCTTGTGTCAGGTCCATCCAGCTGCAGAACCCCAGGACACAGGAGGACAAACACCAAGGGAAGGTCAGCTCTCTGTTTTTATCTCTGGGCTCATCAACCACCCCTGGTGTGAGTCACCTGAGCCACTGGCCCTGCTGACCCCTGCTGCAGGGCGTGATGGCACCCACCTGAGCCCCATCCAGGCTCCTCCCAACACCTCTGGTGCAGCCAGAGCCCAGGTGGCTGCCTTCTAGGGGCTGCAGATGGGGGACAAAGCCCCCTGGCAGGACTTGGCTCTGCAGCAGGACAGAGGCTGAACGTTGGACCCATTCAGCCACTGACCAGTGCCTGCAACTGACAGCAGAGCTGGGAGCTCGGGACCCGGCTCCGAAAAGCAGGACCACAGAGTCACAGAACGTCAGGGGTTGGAAGGGACCTCGAGAGACCATCCAGTCCAGTCCCCCTGCCACAGCAGGATCCCCTGGATCCAGTCATTAGGGACTGGAAGGGACCTCAAAGGATCATCCAGTCCAGCCCCCCTGCCACAGCAGGATCCCCTAGATCCAGTCATTAGGGGTTGGAAGGGACCTCCAAAGACCATCCAGTCCAACCCCACCACCACAGCAGGACCAGTCCAGGTGGGTCTTGAACGTCTCCAGAGAACCACTGGTTCGTTTATCAGGAGCAAAGATGAAGAAGGTGCAGACCTCAACAAACGTGACAGACAACAGCCTCTGCGTTTTCTTTGCCTGCATCTGTGATTCTGAGAGCACAGACCTGCTGGAGAGCAGAGCAGGAGACAGGGACCTGGGGCTGCTGGTGGCCAGCAGGATGGCCAGGAGCTGGCAATCAACCCTTGTGGCCAAGAAAGCCGCGGCATCCTGGGCTGGGTTAGAAAGGGTGGTTAGCAGGTGGAGAGAGGTTCTCCTTCCCCTCTACTCTGCCCTGGTGAGACCACAGCTGGAATCTTGTGTCCAGTTCTGGGCCCCTCAGCTCCAGAAGGACACAGAGCTGCTGGAGAGAGCCCAGCGCAGAGCCACAGGGATGATGGAGGGAGGGGAGCATCTCCCTGCTGGGGAGAGGCTGAGGGAGCTGGGACTCTGGAGCTGGGAGAAGAGGAGAGTGAGGGGTGATCCCATGGATGCTGATCAAGATGTGAAGGGTGGGTGTGAGGAGGATGGAGCCAGGCTCTGCTCAGGGGCACCCAGTGACAGGACAAGGGGCAGTGGGTGTGAGCTGGAGCAGAGGAGGTTCCACATCAGTGTGAGAAGGACCTTCTTCATGGTGAGGGTGCCAGAGCCCTGGCAGGGGCTGCCCAGGGGGGGTTGTGGAGTCTCCTTCTCTGGAGACATTTCAAACCCCCCTGGAGATGTTCCTGTGTGACTGGATCTAGGGGATCCTGCTGTGTTGGGGGGATTGGACTGGCTGATGATTCGAGGTCCCTTCCCATCCCTGATGTTCAGTGATTCTGTGGGCTGCACCCCCTGACACACATGACTCTGGAAAGGAGACCCCCTTGGATCAGCGTCTTCCTTTACATCAGCACCACCACCACCAGCACCGAGCAGGAAGCCCAGGGGCTCCCACTCCAGCACAGGAGCAGCTACCACAGAATCAGAGAACATTAGGGACTGGAAGGGACCTGAAAGATCATCCAGCCCCATTCCCCTGCCCCAGCGGGATCCTTCTGAAGGGGGAGGACACGGCCACTGCCTCTGGAAGCCGGTCCTGCGCTGGAAGATGGCTGTTGGCCTTCAAATGCAGGGAGAGGGAGCAGGCTCTGAGTGCACATTAATTTCCAGTGTAATTCCATCCTCTGCCGAGGACTCACGTGGGACTTGTGCCATTAAATATTAAATACCAAGACCTTTATGCAGCGAGGCAGCTTCATTGAATAAAATTACATCAAACAATGAAATCAGAAGCTTTGCAGATATTAACCAGTAATAGGTTTCAGACACTTCCTGCAGCAGAAGGGCCCCGAGGAGAAGCATCTCCCCGTCAGTGACTCCCCAGGCGAGCTCCTGGCCCAGGGATGCGGGAGGCAGAGCTGCACATCCAGCACATCCCTGCAGCTGCTGCCCCGGTGGCCATGGCCCAGGGCTTCCACAGCACACGAGGCACTTCTGAGGCTCAGCTCGTCCTCCACCTCGTGCAAAGGCCAGCAGCAGCAGCCTCTCCCTGCTGAGGACAGGCTGAGGGAGCTGGGGCTCTGGAGCTGGGAGAAGAGGAGACTGAGGGGTGACCCCATGGATGTTGATCAAGGTGTGAGGGGTGGGTGTGAGGAGGATGGAGCCAGGCTCTGCTCAGGGGCATCTAGTGATAGGACAAGGGGCAGTGGGTGTGAGCTGGGACAGAGGAGGTTCCACATCAATATGAGAAGGACCTTCTTCCCGGTGAGGGTGGCAGAGCCCTGGCAGGGGCTGCCCAGGGGGGTTGTGGAGTCTCCTTCTCTGGAGACATTTCAAACCCACCTGGGCTGTTCCTGTGTGACTCGGTCTGGCTGATCTCTGGAGGTCCCTTCCAGTCCCTGATGCTCTGTGGCTCTGCACCACCTCCCAACAGCTCTCGAAGCCTGGACAGGGAGCAGGGGAAGACACGCTGCTGCTAGAGCAGAAGAGGCTGGTCCTATCTCCAGCCAACTCATCGGGGTTCTCCTAGTGCAGACAACAGAGAGGTTTTTAGAATTAATGTGATGGAAAGTAACTGGAAACCTGTTGGAGTGGCTTTGACCAGATTGTCTGTGGGGAAAACATCCATTCAGGGGGAAATAGAGAAGTGTAGGAGCCTGGAGTGAAGGAGCCCTCACGGGAGCAGGCGGCGTGCTTCGGCCACCAGATATGGGCTGCCTGGGGGGTGCAGAGTCCCCTTCTCTGGAGGCACTTAAAACCCCCTTGGGGTGTGTTCCCGAGTGACTGGATCTAGGGGATCCTGCCGTGTCAGGGGGATTGGACTGGATGATGTCTCGAGGTCCCTTCCAACCCCTAATGTTGTGTGAAGACACAGAAGCGTGCCAGACACTCGCCTGAACTGCCTTTTCTACTAACCAAGGCCACGGGGACAGTCCTTGGTCCAGAAATGTAGGTCTGAGGGGTCTGGGCGCGTCCCAAGCCACGCAGGCTCTGCACACATGCGCTGCCGTGCGGGAGGCAGAGCGAGCAGGCTGGGTGAGCTGATCAAACAGCCCAGGAGGGAGTCACAGGCACCGGGAGGACGAGGGAGCCGGCGTCTGGGAAATGGAGAAACACCCCGGGGCCAGAGGGCACGCCGGCCCTTCAGGAGGGGAGGGAGGGCAGAGGGCACAGGAGCCCTGCTCAGCGAAACAGAACGAGGGGAAGGTGCCCCGGAGCTGGAGACCTGCTGCTCTGATCCACACCGGCGCAGGTCCCCAGCAAGGCACTGCTGTCCTTCTCCCCTCCACGTGTTTGGAAGGCAGCCCGTCAGGATGTTCCTGCCAGCTGGGAAATCCCACAGGACTTGTTCCTGCCTCCGTTTGGCTGGCAACCATCAGGAAAGATTACGACGGGTGACCTCTTTCCTTGTTTTCCCCGGGCACCAGCTGGCTCCGATACCCTCCCCAACCTGCCCGAGCAGAGCATCATCTGCCAAAGAGGAGCTCCCTTCCCAGACAGACAGACCTGGCTGGGCTTCTCAGGACAGTGCTTAATGAAGAAACCAGCGCGAAGGACACGCTTCCCATGGGCTTCCCTCCTACCACTGAACATTAGGGACTGGGAGGGACCTCCAAAGACCAGCCAGTCCAACCTCCTGCCACAGCAGGACGCCCCAGATCCAGTTGCACAGGAACATCTCCAGGAGGGTTTGAAATGTCTCCAGAGATGGAGACTCCACAACCCCCCCTGGGCAGCCCCTGCCAGGGCTCTGGCACCCTCCCTGGGAACAAGGTCCTTCTCACGTTGATGTGGAACCTCCTCTGCTCCAGCTCACACCCACTGCCCCTTGTCCTGTCACTGGGTGCCCCTGAGCAGAGCCTGGCTCCATCCTCCTGACACCCACCCTTCACATCTTGATCAACATCCATGGGGTCACCCCTCAGTCTCCTCCCAGCTCCAGAGCCCCAGCTCCCTCAGCCTCTCCTCAGCAGGGAGATGCTCCCCTCCCTCCATCATCCCTGTGGCTCTGCACTGGGCTCTCTCCAGCAGCTCTGGGTCCTTCTGGAGCTGAGGGGCCCAGAAATAAAACTAAAGACACCCAGCTTTGTGTGAGCCCATCTCACATAGAATCATTAGGGGTTGGAAGGGACCTTGAAAGATCATCCAGTCCCATCCCCCTGCCAGAGCAGGATCCCCTAGATCCAGTCACTAGGGGTTGGAAGGAACCCCAAAAGATCATCCAGTCCCATCCCCCTGCCAGAGCAGGATCCCCTAGATCCAGTCACTAGGGGTTGGAAGGAACCCCAAAAGGTCATGTAGTCCCATCCCCCTCCCTGCCAGAGCAGGATCCCCCAGACCAAGTCACACAGTCAGTCAGGGCTAGAAGGGACCACATGGAGGACAACTCAGTGGCACCACACAGGCAGCTGGGGACATCTGCAAGGCCATCAACACGAGAGCTGGAAACCTCCCGTGGTGTTTCCAGACTAGGGTCACACGTGGAGAGCAGTGAGGCAGGCAGAGCTCAGTTGAACTCGGGGCAGCGGGCACACGAAGCACCCACCACGTGTGGGTCCCACCGAGACCACGGAGCCAAGGCGCCTCCACCGCTGCGCTCGGACACGGCTTGGAGATCACAGACCTCGCTCCCTTGATGCTTTGGGTAGGACTTGTAATGAGAGGAGACAATTCTGAAGTCCTGACATTAACAAGTCTATTGTGAAAAGGTCACCTTCCCCTAAGGAGGTTTTATTATCAGTGGAGCAGAAGAGCTCTGAATATGTAATGACTTTTATCTGATGATTGCCCCGTGTTCTCCTCCACAGAAAGGAGGCTTCAGATGCTGGTAATTTACATAGAGCCCTCCAAGTGTTTGGCAGCAGAAAAACAAACTGATCCAGGGAAATTAATTACAAAGCAGCCACAGAAGAGGCAGGAAAATTACCTTCTGATCATCACATGTCTCTGGGAGGCACAAAAAGCACCTCGTGACTGGCTGTCCTGGACACTGCTGCTTCTCAGGGGCATCACAGGAGGTTCCCCATCAGTGTGAGAAGGACCTTCCTCCCAGTGAGGGTGGCAGAGCCCTGGCAGGGGCTGCCCAGGGGGGTTGTGGAGTCTCCTTCTCTGAAGATGTTTAAAACCCACCTGGACATGCCCTTGTGTGACTGGATCTAGGGGATCCTGCTGTGGCAGGGGGACTGGACTGGATGGGGCCAAGACCACAGAGCCACAACAAGACATGGGACCTGCAGCAGTGCGTCAAGACCCCAGCGCCGTGGGGCTGGGGAGAGAACCCGGGGGAAAAGACCCCTGGGATCATCGAGTCCAACCATCAGCCCCACTCCACAAGGTCACCCCTAAACCAGACCCCCCCAGCACCACAGCTAAGCGACTTTTAAGCTCATCCAGGGGTGGGGACCCAGCTCAGGGTCCCGGTGCTGCGGGACAGGGTGCCCGGCGAGGACCAGCTCTCAGCCCCGCAGCGGCGGGGGCTCCCAGCTGTCACCCCCACATCCAGCAGGCGCTCCGCACGAGATTCCACTCGAAGGTTTCCCCAGGAGAGCCGCCTGCTCGTCGTTTTGAGTCATTAAACTCCGTTGCACTTAATTACTCCCAATCTACCACCAGCGAAGGCTTCCCACCACAAGCTGCCTGGGAGTGGCTTTCAAAGAGCATTCACCCATCACCTCCAGAGGCTGGGAGCCACCTTCCCAGGTCACTTCCAGTTCCCCAGTGTCCTGCGGTCTCACCCCAGCCCTGGAAGCACCCGGTGCACAAGGAGCAGGGCCAGCTCAGGAACTGGTGCTCCTGATCCCAGGGGTTTCCAAGCTGGCTCAAAGATGAGGAGCCCAGCAGTGCCATTCCTGATCCAGGGGCCACTGCATCTCCAAGCAGCAGGTCCTCCAGGAACGTTAGTGCAAGTAGCCAGAAAGCAACTGGTGTGACTGGCCTGGCGCAGGGAGGAGGACACGCAGCAGGTGGCCACGAGCTGCCGGCGCCCCTCACAAACAGCACCAAGTCCTTTCCAGGTGACTGGGCTTCGGGGAGTGAGCAGAAGCACCCCTGAGGTGTGTGGCTGAGAAAGGGGATGGAGCAGGAGCAGCACCACGAAGCCCACGAGACCGGTGGGCTCGGCGCTGCCCAAGCAAGGAGAGGCAAGGACAGAGACAGTCGAGCCCACGGTGAGCACGCCAGGACGTGGCTCTCCTGCAGCTCTTTGTGACTCAGCCCAGCTGAAGTTAAACTCGTGAGGTGCTTCCAAGCATGTCCTGTGTCACCTGCGCCAACGACAGGGCTGCCGGCCAGCCTGCCCTCCAGTTTGAGGCTTAATGTGGAACAGGAGGAGCCTTAATACCTCTGCATCAGGAAACGGGCATTTAACCCGATTTCTCCAAATCCTAATTGCATCCTAACTCTTCCTGATGCTGAGCTAATGAACGAGGCATTTCAGATGCCACCCTGGCGTCCCAGCGCGCCGCAGGACGCACGCAGCAGATGACGCCCCGTCAGCTGCAGCCGGTGCAGCGCCAGTGCCACACGTCACAGATGGGCTCAGCTGGGTACGAGCAGCGGGGTGGGCTGGTTGAGCAGGAGGAACGGCACGGCTCGGGGCTGCTGCTTCTGTGCTGCTGCAGCCAGGCTGGGCTTTCTCCTTCCCATCACCTTCTGGAAGGAAGAAACACCAGCTACAGCGACGACAGCCCCAGGACAGAGGAAACTGGTGGATAAAGGGCTGACATGNCAACATCCATGGGGTCACCCCTCAGTCTCCTCTTCTCCCAGCTCCAGAGCCCCAGCTCCCTCAGCCTCTCCTCAGCAGGGAGATGCTCCCCTCCCTCCATCATCCCTGTGGCTCTGCACTGGGCTCTCTCCAGCAGCTCTGTGTCCTTCTGGTACTGCAGGGCCCAGCACTGGACACAAGATTCCAGCTGTGGTCTCCCCAGGGCAGAAGCTCCTTCTCACACTGTTGTGGAGCATCCTGTGCTCCAGCTGACACCTGCTGCCCCTGGTCCCAGCATCAGATGCCCCTGAGCACAGCCTGGCTCCAGCACAGGGATGTCTGTTGAGCTGTGCTCCCTCCTGTCTCCATTACAGACTAAACCACCACCAGATGGAAATATTTGTGGTTTCCATCCAGCTCGCTTCATTTTTCATCCTCCTGTGGATGAAACACTTTCTTAATGCCTTTTACATCAAAGAAGCGGTGTCTCTCTGCGGCACCACCTGATGTGCTCTCCGCTCCCTCAGCGAGCCGAGCACTAATTGGCATTCAGGGAGTAGATTGGCACTGCCTTTATTAATTATATGGCATTGTTCAGCACCCAGGGTAAGGGCATCACTGCCCTCAGCACCAGCCAGAGGAGATGCTGGAGATGTCAGCAGAGAGGGGTCCAGAGGGAGGGTGAACGAGTCCAGGGATGCCTTTCACCAGCACAGCATCACAGACCATCAGGGACTGGAAGGGACCTCGGAAGAGCAGCCAGTCCAGTCCCCCCAACACAGCAGGATCCCCCAGATCCTGTTGCACAGGAACATCTCCAGGTGGATTCTAAACGTCTCCAGAGAAGGAGACTCCACAACCCCCCTGGGCAGCCCCTGCCAGGGCTCTGGCACCCTCACTGGGAGGAAGGTCCTTCTCACACTGATGTGGAACCTCCTCTGTTCCAGCTCACACCCACTGCCCCTTGTCCTGTCACTGGGTGCCCCTGAGCAGAGCCTGGCTCCATCCTCCTCACATCCACCCTTCACATACTGATCAGCACCCATGGGGTCACCCCTCAGGCTCCTTTTTCCCAGCTCCCTCAGCCTCTCCTCAGCAGGGAGATGCTCCCCTCCCTCCATCACCCCTGTGGCTCTGCTCTGGGCTCTCTCCAGCAGCTCTGTGTCCTTCTGGAGCTGAGGGGCCCACAACTGGACACAAGATTCCAGCTGTGGTCTCCACAGGGCAGAGCAGAAGGGGAGGAGAACCTCTCTCCATCTGCTAACCACCCTCCTTCCGACCCACCCCAGGATGCCGCTGGCCTTCTTGGCCACCAGGTCCTTCCAATCCCTAGTGCTCTGCGATTCTGCGAGTCACCGAGAACCAGAGCAGGGTTTTAAGTGACGCCCCAGTTCAGCACCAGGGGTTCAGTGGGACAAGAACAACCCACTGGAGGAGCTCACTCCTCCACAGAATGTGCCAGCATCCCCCCCGAGCAGCAGCACCACCGCCCCTCAGCCGCCCTGCCAAGTCTCGGTGAGCGCCGGCTTCCTCCGCTCCCCGCGGCGCTCCCGGCCCTTCGCCGCGCGCGGGCACGTCCTTGGCACCGCTACGCAAGCCCTGGAAGAGCTGCTTTGAGATGCCATTAACGAGCCCTGCGCCGTTTTAATTGGCCCCCCGACGACTGCTGGCCTCGGAGCGGGGACACCCCTCGCACACCGCGGAGCTCCTGCTTTGAACCAGCAGCTGAAGAAGCCTCCCCGAGGGGCAGAGGGGGACCTTGGAGACAGGGGAGAGCTGCCAGCACCGGCTCTGCCAGGAGCCCCCCGGCCGCAGCGAGGCTGAGCTCAGGCCCTGCTGGTTCCTGCAGGGAAACCTTTGCTGCTTGAAGGAAGGAGCTGGCAGGCAAGGTGTTAATTCATGCAGCTGCTTCTGAGAGCCCAGAGCAGAGGAAGACCTTCAGCTTCCAATTCCACCAAATATCCTCATAACACAACGGATTTCCCCCACCTCAGCACTAACTGCCACCAGCCAGCAGCGGTCAGTGAAAAGGGGGTTATGGCCACCAGCAACAGCTGCCTGTGCCCGGTCACCTCGTGCTGGTGGAACAAAGGCTGAGCTCCAGAACAGCACAGAACCACAGAGTGTTAGGGATGGGAAGGGACCTTGACAGATCATCCAGTCCAGTCCCCCTGCCCCAGCAGGATCCCCTAGATCCAGTCACACAGGAACATGGCCAGCAGGTTTTAACACACCGTGGGTCAGGCACTGGATGGAAATCAGAGCCCTCCAGCCAAGCAAATCTCCCCAGCTCAGACAAGGGGCTTTGCCAGAGCTGATCTCAGGTGTGGAGGACGGGGAGGAAAGGGAGAGGAGTGTTTTGAGGTGGCTACCAGAGCAGAGAGTATCTAGGTCAGGCATCCACAGCCCCGGTGCGGCCAGGTGCTTTCTGCAATCTTTATCTGAAGAAAGCCAGCACCAAAGTTACTAAGGACTGGGAAGCCCCGTGGATGCAGCGATGCCACGCGCCTGCCGCGGCGGGGAAGAGCAGAATGCAGGCACCAAGAGCTACTACAGGGGCCTCAACCTCTCGGGATGGAGAGATGCTCTTCCCAACCTGACTGCTGAGCTCTCCAGGTCGGCTTTGACAGAGCTGACACCCTCTGCCCCAGGCTGCTCCTAGATCACCAGCCAGACCTTGCTCCAGTGAAAGCTGCTCCCACAAGCGCTCTGGCCATGCTGGAGGCGCCAGGGAGAGGCACTTGGTCTCCAGTGGGAGCCTGCAGAGCTGTGCTGGGTGCACAGCACCTCGATGCACAGCACCTCTCCCCGGGTCTGGGAGCGCCAGCATCACCTGGATGTCACTGCAGCACAAAGACAGGAGGCCAGTCCTGCCAAAGAAAGCGACAGCTGAGCCACGTCAACACCCAGGTTAAGCTCCACGGCCGCCCCCTGTCCCGCAGGAGCGCCGAGCCCGGCTGTGGAGGTGCCGGCTGGGTGCACGGGCTGAGCGCTGCCCCTCCGGTGTGCCAGGGCCAGGCAGGAGAACAGATTCTGGCCACAAAAAAGCACCCCTGGAGCCTGCTTTGATAGTTCTCACTGAACTATTTCTAAGCAGCCCTCCCCTCACAGGCATTTAAACCACTCCAGCCTCAGGAGCACCACAACCCACAGCAAACACCCCGACTCCTCCAGCGGGCAAACACAAGCCCCACGCGCTGGTCACAACGTCATGAGCTCACACACAAGGGAACCACCAGATGAAAGGTCAATCAGTGCTAATTACCGAGGGAATCTGGGTGTCTCCAGTGCACTTGTGCTGCCACTGACCTGCCACCACCTCTGCTGCGTGAAGTGACTTCAGCGAGCAGCACCCCGGCGGGTTCCAGCGCAGCCACGAATCACAGAGTCACTCCGGCTGGAAAAGACCCCCGGGCTCCTCAAGTCCAACCACCTACCCCACCTTACCAGCTCGGCCCTCAACCACCCTCAACACCTCATCCCAACCACCCTGAAACACATCCAGCCACTCAAGCACCTCCCTGGGAAGCCCATTCCAGTGCTTGGCCACCCTTTCTGTAAAAAGCTCTCCCTAACACCCAGTCTGACCCTCCCCTGCTGGAGCTTGGGCCCACTCCCCTGATTCTGTCACTAAATGCTTGTGAGAAGAGACCAGCACCCACCTCTCTGGAACGGCCTTCTGAAGGTGATGGAGGGAGGGGAGCATCTCCCTGCTGAGGAAGGGCTGAGGGAGCTGGGGCTCTGGAGCTGGGAGGAGAGGAGACTGAGGGGTGACCCCATGGATGTTTATAAAGATGTGAAGGGTGGGCGTGAGGAGGATGGAGCCAGGCTCTGCTCATCATCATCTAACAACAGGACAAGTGGCAGCAGGTGTGAGCTGGAGCAGAGGAGGTTCCACATCACCTTCAGAAGAACCTTGTTCCTGGTGAGGGTGCCAGAGCCCTGACAGGGGCTGCCCAGGGGGGCTGTGGAGTCTCCTTCTCTGGAGCCATTTAAAACCCTCCTGGAGATGTTCATGTGAGACTGGATCTAGAGGATCCTGCTGTGGCAGGGGGATTGGACTGGGTGATCTTTGGAGGTCTCTTCCAATCCTGAATATTCTGTGATCCTGTGAAACCTCCTGCCCCTACGTCTGCACTGACAGGGATCAGAGAGACAACAACCCCTGGGCTCCCCAGTGTGAAGGGAACAGCCCAGACTCATGAACATTTAGCGAGTTCTCACCCTCCCAGTCATGACAGATGTGTTTTGGATTTTGAGGGATGCCACAACTGCTCACTGCAATTCTCCTCTGCGCTTCGTGCAGCTCCACTTCCAGGAGCAGTTGGGTTTGTGGCTCCATCCCACACCGGCCTCCCAAGGACCAGTTTGGGGTTGGAACTGCTCATACGGGAAAATTGCATCACGGAGTCACAGGACATCAGGGATTGGCAGGGACCTCAAAAGATCATCCAGTCCAATCCCCCTGACACAGCAGGATCACCCAGATCCAGTTGCACAGGAACATGGACAAGGGGGTTTTAAGCATCTCCAGAGAAGGAGACTCCACAACACCCCTGGGCAGCCCTTTCCAGAGCTCTGGCACCCTCACTGGGAAGAAGGTCCTTCTCACACTGATGTGGAACCTCCTCTGCTCCAGCTCACACCCACTGCCCCTTGTCCTGTCACTGGGTGCCCCTGAGCAGAGCCTGGCTCCATCCTCCTCACACCCACCCTTCACATCTTGATCAACATCCATGGGGTCACCCCTGCTCCACCCGTTCCTCCCCACCGAGGGACGGGGCTTGGGGTGCCTCCGCTGCAGGGCTGGGCCCCTCCAGCAGCAGCAGCTCCTGCTCACCCACGGGCACAGCCAGGTCCATAAAACGCTCCGCTAGTGAATTTAATGCCCGGCGATAAAACCTGTTAGCCCTCCTGGAGGACGACGTTTGGACAGATGCCATCAGCGGCCGTATTTCAACAGTCAGCGGGGCTAAATGACTCTGGCAGCTCCTTGCACCGCAGACCTTCCGAGGCCAGGCTCTGTTTGATCCTCCGGTGCTCCATTAACCGACAGCGCCAGATCTGCCGCGGGACGCAAGCGCTGCCGCGGCCGGGAAGGCGGCGCCGCAGCCCCCGGAGCAAACTGACGGGTTTGAATAATTCACCTCCCAGCAGCAGCACTAAGAACGTCCCAGATGGAGCTAAAAGCATCGTAAATATCATCCCCTGACGCGCTGCACGCACGGGCTGATGAGCGAGGAGTTCCTGGAGGACACTCAGTGTGGGCTGCGCGGTCTGGCTCCGGCGCTCCCGCAGCGCTTGCCGTCGCTGTGCCGCCGCGAGCGGGCCCTGAGAAACCCGCGAGTGGCTCCTGCGCCCCTGGTCTACTGCGGGAGGGGTCCAGGTCCCTTCCAGCCCCTGATGTTCTGTGATTACAGGGGTGGTTGTGCTATGAGGAGCGTTGTCCACCTGAGCAGCAAAGGGAACTGGCCACTGGGTCCAGCTTGGGCACCTCGGGACAAGGGAGACATCGAGGGGCTGGAGTGAGGGCAGAGGAGCTGCCAGTGAAGCTGGGGAAGGGCCTGGAGAGTCAACGTGATGGGGAGAGGTGGAGGGAGCTGGGGCTGTTGAATTTGAGGGAGGGGAGGCTGAGGGGAGCCCTCATCGCTCTCTACAACTATCTGAAAGGACCCTGTGGAGATGCTGGTGCTGGGCTCTTCTCACAGGTCATTGGTGACAGAAGCAGAGGGAAGGGCTTCCAGCTCCACCAGGGGAGGGTCAGACTGGCCATCGGGGAGAGATTCTTCCTGGAGAGAGTGGTCAGGGACTGGGATGGGCTGCCCAGGGTGGGGGCTGAGTTTCCATCTCCGGATGAGTTTAAAAGCTGCCCAGATGTGGTGCTAGGGGATCTGGTTTAGGGGTGACCTTGTAGAGTTGCTGATTGGACTTGATGATCCCAGGGGTCTTTTCCAACCTGAATGAATCTTTGATTCTCTGACCAAGGGGCCAGGGAAAGGTCTCACATCTCCGCGTACAGGCTGCATAAGGATCCTCCTGAGCACAGCCCAGCTTGCCAGGGAATGCAAATGTCTTTTATTTTCCTGCCAGAGAGCGTGGGAGGGGGAGGAGGCAGCGAAGGGAGTCGGTGTTATCTCTGCTGCTGCAACGCTGAGCTAAGAGAAGCACCTGCCCATCATCTCCCTCCAAACCCTTTCTGCTTGTCGACGACGACTGACATTTCACAGCCTCCTGCTGCCCATCTCACTAAAATGTGAGAAGGACCCTCTTCCCANCTCCACAGGCTGAGATGTCTGCAGACACCCAGAACAGAGAACCACAGACCACAGCACACAGGCAGCCCAGAGCCGGCACCGAACAGCCGGTGCCGAGCTTGCGGCGAAGCCGGCGGTGAGCGCACACGCAGCCCAAGAGCCCAGCGATCCCCCCGTGTTGCTGACGCAGCATTTATCAGCACCGACTCCTCTGGGTGCCACTTCCACCAGCCCTGCTCTCCATCACAGAACCACAGTCCTGCACCAGCTCTGCCCAGCTCCCTCCCTTCTTGGTCATTTCCTCACCCCGTGGAAACAGCCCGTTTCTCTGGAGGGTTTCAGCTGCTCTCCTGAAGATCAGGTGGGAGATTTCCTCTCACTCTTCTGCAACACTCTGAGCACTTGGGTTGGCTGAGGACAGCAGCCGGAACCGCTAACGCAGAGCAGCCGTCCCCGTTCCGCGCCCGACGGACTGTGCTTAATATTGATGTGAACAAAAGGCACCTCCGAGCGCGGACCGCGGGCAGCCGCTCCCAGCGCCTGTTCTGGGGGAGATGCTAACTGGTGTGGAACTGTGACCCGGCAGCGGTGCCCAGGGTGCTGGGATCTCCAGTCCTGCACCCCATCCTGCGAGAGAGAACCCAGCGGCGGTGCCCAAACGACGACTGGTCACTACGGAGTCTCAGGGATGGGTACGGTGCTGCTTGGGGCATAGGCAAGGGGCACCTCTTCCTCAGGAGTCACAGAGCATGAGGGATTGCAAGGCACCTCGAGAGACCATCCACTCCAATCCTTCTATCACAGCAGGATCCCCTAGATCCAGTCATTAGGGATGGGAAGGGACCTCAAAAGATCATCCAGTCCCATCCCTCCATCACAGCAGGATCCTCTAGATCCAGTCATTAGGGATTGGAAGGGACTTCAAGACATCATCCAGTCCAGTCCCCCCGCCACAGCAGGATCCCCCAGATCCAGTCATTAGGGACTGGAAGGGATCATCCAGTATCCTTCAGGGCGTGCCTCTTGCTCAGATCCAGAGGACACAAAGACATCTGAGGTCAGCCTCATCCCTGGTTCCAGACGTGGGCATCCCTGGCCCCAGCACCAAACCAGCCCCGGTGCCCAGCCTGTTGCATTTGCCGTGAGCTCCGGATTGGGCTGTGGCTCAGAGACACCTCCTCTGCACTCCTGGCTGCTGCTGCTTCTGCAGCCACACGATTTTCTAGGTGATGGGGCAGCGTGGCGAAATACAAGGTGACAGCCTACACCAAGGGTGGTTAAGACACTGTCGCTTCAATTATTAAACATCCGGAGCTGGCACAGACGCAGCACAGCCCTTCCGATGTGTGACCCAGCGTGTTGGAGTGACTGGTGGCACTGGCCTCTGAGCCCAAGACACAGAATGTTGTTTGAAGCGTGGGGGACAACCCAACATTTCACACTGCTGCTGCCAGTCAGCCAGTGATCTGGGCACTGCTGGCTCCTGCGCACAGGGGCCCTCTCAGCTGCACTTGCTGACGGTGGCCAAGGAGCCACAAGGATCACAGAATCACAGAGTATTAGGGATTGGAAGGGACCTCGAGAGATCAGCCAGTCCTGTCCCCCCTGCCACAGCAGGATCCCCCAGATCCAGTCACACAGGAACATCTCCAGGAGGGTTTTAAATGTCTCTAGAGAAGGAGACTCCACAACCCCCCTGGGCAGCCCCTGCCAGGGCTCTATCACCCTCACCATGAAGAAGGTCCTTCTCACACTGATGTGGAACCTCCTCTGTCCCAGCTCACACCCACTGCCCCTTGTCCTGTCACTGGGTGCCCCTGAGCAGAGCCTGGCTCCATCCTCCTCACACCCACCCCTCACATCTTGATCAATATCCATGGGGTCACCCCTCAGTCTCCTCTTCTCCCAGCTCCAGAGCCCCAGCTCCCTCAGCCTCTCCTCAGCAGGGAGATGCTCCCCTCCCTCCATCATCCCTGTGGCTCTGCCCTGGGCTCTCTCCAGCAGCTCTGTGTCCTTCTGGAACTGAAGGGCCCACAGCTGGACACAACATTCCAGCTGTGGTCTCATTAGGGCAGAGTAGAGGGGGAGGAGAACCTCTCTCAGTCTACCAACCACCCCCTTTCTGATCCACCCCAGGATGCCACTGGCCTTCTTGGCCACAAAGGCCCGTTGCTGGCTCATGGCCATCCTGCTGGCCACCAGGACCCCCAGGTCCCCTTCTCCTCCGCTGCTCTCCAACAGGTCTGTCCCCAGCCCACACTGGTGCCCGGGGCTGTTCCTGCCCAGCTGCCAGCCCCTGCGCTGCCCTGGTTGCGGCTCTCTCGGTGTCCCCGCGCCCAGCCCCCCGAAGCCCAGGACCCTGCCTGTGGAGCTCTGCTGACCTCACGCAGCGGTGGGCTGATGGACGCGGAGGCACAGAGGGTCAGCAGCAGCTCGGAGCTGCGGAAGGCGCTGGGCACCTGCACAGCACCCGTCCTACCTACCACGGTGCCTGGTCCCTCCTGGTGAGGAGGAAGCACACAACAGCTAGAAGAGGAAGACTGCTCAGCGAGGACCAGCGCTGAGGCAGCTGCAGGTGCTGCGGGAAGCGCTTGAGCTTCCTTCCGCTCAGCCTGGATTGAGAAGTGATGGTGGCCAAACCCTCGGGAGAGGAGGATGAAAGGGCTCCACTTCCAGGCATGTGACACCACTCCTCTTTGTGGAACCAGATGCGAGGAAGGCGAGCGGAGAAGAAAAGCAGAGCTGGAGCTGAAAGCCTGGGGGGGGGGGGAGAAGGAACGAAACGAAAATGATCCTGAAAGAACAACTGCTCCTTTCAAAGCCATTAGTCGGGAAGCTGGCTGCAAAAGGGACATTTCTGAGACGTGGCTGCGGTTACCCGGCAACAGCGGAGCCCCTGCTCCCTGCCAGCCAGCAGCGCCTCCAAACTGGGGGTGGGAAGGGCGGCGGGGGTGAACCCCACGGCTCCGCTCCAGCGCTGCGCCAGCCCCTGGAGCCGGGCGGGCGGGAGCAGAGCCGAGGATGCTCCGCGGGGAGCAGCTGCCGCCGAGCCCCTGCCCCAGAAACGAGCCCGACCTTTGAAAGTGAGGAGGATGCAAAGGAGACTGATGCGTTTCACTTGTCAGGGGCTGGGGGGGAGCAGAGGAACATCAGAAGCAAACCCAGTAACCGCAGCAGAAGAGCTCTGCTTCTGTTCTGCTCTAACAGCAGGGAAATTCTGCTGAGGAGAGATGGAGAGAGCTGGGGATGCTCAGTCCAGTTTGAAGAAGAGGCGGCTCTCTACAGCTGCCTGAAGGGACACTGGAGAGATGTTGGTGCTGGGCTGCTCTTGCAGGTCATTACCTGTTCCAAATGAGAATTAGGCACTGAATGTGCTTCAGCCAGGCTGAGCTGAGCTGGGAAACATCTAAGCACGTATCACAGAGCATTACGGACTGGAAGGGACCTCCACAGACCAGCCAGTCCAGTGCCCCCAACTCCGCAGGATCCCCTAGATCCAGTCGCACAGGAACATCTCCAGGTGGGTTTGAAACCTCTCCAGAGAAGGAGGCTCCACAGCCCCCTGGGCAGCCCAAAGCCACCCATCCACGTCTGCTCTGCTCATCACTGATGCTGACTAGTGTGTGAGTGCACAGGACAGGGGCTTTGCGGATCACCGAGAAGGACAGGCTCTGCTGTGCTCCTCTGCTGCCTGCTGCTAGCAACCACTGATGGGACTGGTGTTTCCACACGTCAGTGTGACTCACGCTCTTCGCGTGCCACCGGGCAACTGTACAACTGGGTCTGGAAGGCCTGAATCTCACTGAGCACTGCTGAACAGCTGCTTCTTCCAGCGCTGCAGGAGAGCCACTCCGAGCGCTTCAGGTCACTGCTGCTCTATTGTTCTGCTTCCTACGTGTCTCTGTGATGCTGCCCTTGTCCTCCCCTTCGTGAGCCCTGGCTCAGGATTCTGCTCTGATGGTTTGCTCTGTTTGCTGTTTGCACTCGTAAGCAGGAGGAGGGGGCAGCAGCTTCGGCCAAAGAAAATCTGTTTGGCCAACTCTATGGGCCCCTCAGCTCCAGAAGGACCCAGAGCTGCTGGAGAGAGCCCAGAGCAGAGCCACAGGGATGATGGAGGGAGGGGAGCATCTCCCTGCTGAGGAGAGGCTGAGGGAGCTGGGGCTCTGGAGCTGGGAGAAGAGGAGACTGAGGGGTGACCCCATGGATGTTGATCAAGATGTGAAGGGTGGGTGTCAGGAGGATGGAGCCAGGCTCTGCTCAGGGGCACCCAGTGACAGGACAAGGGCCAGTGGGTGTGAGCTGGAGCAGAGGAGGTTCCACATCAGTGTGAGAAGGACCTTCTTCCCGGTGAGGGTGCCAGAGCCCTGGCAGGGGCTGCCCAGGGGGCTGTGGAGTCTCCTTCTCTGGAGACGTTTAAAACTCTCCTGGAGATGTTCCTGTGTGACTGGATCTAGGGGACCCTGCTGTGGCAGGGGGATTGGGCTGGCTGATCTTTGGAGGTCCCTTCCAATCACTACTGTTTCCTGTGACATTGCCTCTTCCTCTCCTCAGTAAAGAGCTGCCTTTGAAAGATAAAACCAGTCAAGAACATCAAAAGGCACCACTCAGGAAAAACCTGCCCTTTGAGCTAAATGTGTTTTCTGAGGCTGAAAAACACTCAAATAGGAAGGACAATGCTATCAAGCTGATTTGGCCAAGGCCTGTCCACCTCTCTGGAGCTCAGCACAAAGTGATCCACAGCCAGACACACAATGCCAGGAAGGAATACACATCCGAAGGCACTTGAATAGCAGGAAGCACTGTGATTGCAAAGACAGCTGCCTTCCCCCAGTGCCTGTACCCGCACAGACCCCCTGGCTTTACCCACCCAAGCCCAGGAGCTCGATAAGCCCAGCTCTACGACTCGATGCTTGTTCCACCAGCTGCACCTCTGTTGCCAGGGACGCTGCCCACAGCACCAATAAATACTCTCCCGTGCAGCAGGACGTGCCGCTGCCATCTGTGCAGCTGGCACGTCTTCAAGAATCCTCAGATATCTGTGGAACTTCGCAGAGTGCAAATGGAACTTGACAAACAGCACTACACAACACAACACAACACAACATACCACCCGACTGGAGCAGGGGAACACCAGCAACAAGGCACGGCTGGAAACGGGAAACAAACCCAGCACAGGTACTACCCGACCTCCCCGTCGACGCACGTGCACTTCGAGAGGCTCCCCACAGACCTGCTCCATCCCGAGTTGAACCAAGGCAGCCCCACATTTCAGTGCTGGCACTAGGAGAGGATTGCTCAAGCAGGAAGGAGAGCACTGGAAGGGGCTGCCCGGGGGGTCCTGGAGTCTCCTTCTCTGGAGATGTTTAAAACCCACCTGGATGTGCTCCTGTGTGACTGGATCTAGGGGATCCTGCTGTGGCAGGGGGATTGGACTGGATGATCTTTTGAGGTTCCTTCCAATCCGCAATGCTCTGTGATTCTATGATTATCAGCTGCTTCTACAACGATGACCAACCTCAGCAGTGTGATGGTGGCAATGAGAGAGCTTTAACTCCAGATCGGGATGGGCTGATTTGCAGTGTCCCCTAGGAACCTGGAGCTGCAGACCCCGATGGGCTGATTTGCAGCGTCCCCTAGGAACCTGGAGCTGCAGACCCCGATGGGCTGATTTGCAGTGTCCCCTAGGAACCTGGAGCTGCAGACCCCGATGGGCTGATTTGCAGTGTCCCCTAGGAACCTGGAGCTGCAGACCCCGATGGGCTGATNCCCCCAGCAGCTCTTCCCACCGTTCTGAACCTCGCTCTGTCTTTCTCAGGAGCGGAGGCGGCAGCCTGACGCCCGGTGCCACCGCATCGCTGGCAGCGCTCACGGCACCGCGTTGGCACCGCGTTAGCACCGCGTTAGCACCTGCCCGCATTTCCACAACAACCGCAAACCCCGGGCTGTCTCGGGAACACGGGGCTCTCCGCTACCGGCACCGCCTCGGCCAAACGGCCTTGACACGCAGGGTGCTCCAACACCCCCGGGGTGCGGCCAGTAACCGCACTGCAGCCGCTCGCTTCCCCGCGGGAGCACAGTAGCCATCGCTCCGCGGCGCTCGCCGTTGGGCTCTGCTCGGGACAGCAGAAGGCTGTCGGCAGGCGCTGCGCCGCGTCCCCGAGCCGTCGGGGCTATCAGATAACAAGGACAAGACGGCTCTTCCCCGCGTTTGTGGAAGCACACCGTGGTTCTCCTCGAACCTGTCACTTTGCTGGGCTGATCCTCACAAGTGAGCCCACTTCGTGGAGCGACTGGAAGCCACTGGAAGCCTGAGTCACTTAGCACGAGAGCTGCTCCCACCAGAGGGTTCCGAAGGCGACGGCGCTCATTTCACAACTCGCTCGCTGTGCTCTGTGCCACAGCCAGGCAGAACCAGAGCAAGAAAGTGCTTGGGATTGTCCTCAGGTGCAGAGTGTCCCCAGCTGTCACTCAGGCCAACAAACCCGGGTGTGACAACAGGACCGCAGCGCGGCCGTGCCTCAGCTCCCCAGCTTTGCTCCTCTTCTCTTGGCCATGTTTCCACGACTGCATCCTGCTCAGCTTCCTGCCCGGTCTTCCTTTCCCTTCCTCCTTCTCACACTGCTTTTGACATTTAAAACGTGATCTGTTTCCTCCTCAAAGAATCACAGAACATGGGGCTCTGGAGCTGGGAAAAAAGGAGCCTGAGGGGTGACCTCATGAATGTTGATCAAGATGTGAAGGGTGGGTGTGAGGAGGATGGAGCCAGGCTCTGCTCAGGGGCACCCAGTGACAGGACAAGGGGCAGTGGGTGTGAGCTGGGACAGAGGAGGTTCCACATCAGTGTGAGAAAGACCTTCTTCATGGTGAGGGTGCCAGAGCCCTGGCAGGGGCTGCCCAGGGGGGCTGTGGAGTCTCCTTCTCTAGAGACATTTCAAACCCACCTGGAGATGTTCCCGTGCGACTTGGTCTACGTGATCCCGCTCTGGCAGGGGGATTGGACTAGATGATGTATGAAGGTCCCTTCCCGTCCCTAATGACTGGATCTGGGGGATCCTGCTGTGGCAGGGGGACTGGACTGGCTGATCTTTCAAGGTCCCTTCCAATCCCTAATGCTCTGTGATTCTCTTTGAGGCATTTCAACGGCAACTGTGACCACAACACTAAAGCAAGCACCCACTCGCCCCAGCCAGGTGCACCTCCATCCCAAAGTGACCACAGACTGAACTTCTGTTGGCCACTGCTGGCCAAGAAGGGAGCAAGCGTCATGGCAGCTGCCACACAACGCTGCTAGAGACTCGTTGACGCCAGACGAGCGGCTGCCCGGCGTGCTGCAGGGCTCGCCAGTGCCCAGCCAGTGACAGGAAGCACTCCGGCGTCCAGCCTGGCGGCCCAGCGGCAGGACACCCTGGCTCAGTTCGGCTGTCTTGACCAGCCTCTGCAAACCCGACGCGGAGCGCCTCGGTCCGTCAGTGAGCGCCGCGCTTTGCTTCCTGCTGCGATTCCCATCTTCACGGAACCGCGATTCCACGGCTCCCCACGACCACCAGCGTCACCCGACCCAAAGGCTCTACCAACCTACCTGGTCTTGCTGGGGCAGCTAAACTGGAATCACCGAGCTGCCCCTGGCTGGCTCTACCCGAGCTACACCGAACCAGTGACGCTTTGTGTGCTGAAACGCTCCGGCTGCTCGGCACGCGCAGGGCTCTACCTGAGCCGAGCTCCCTGCCTGCCCCGGAGAGCGCGACGCAGCTGCAGCAGAGGATGCAGGACACCCCTGGCCCCCACCCAAAACACCCTGCTGCAGTGAATTAAGGAGACAGGAGTGTTACCATCTCCCCACACTCCATTTTCCTTGCTGGTCCCCCCGAAACAGTGCTGTGACTTGACACTGGTGTTTGCAGCCCGTATCCCCCCAGGTCAGGTCACCCGAGGCAGGAGGGGTCTCGCCCTCGGCTGCACCAAGTCCTGCAAGCCCCCGCTCGGCACTTTGTACACAAAGTCCCGGGACCAAGCGGGCACCCGAGAGGGCTCAGTGCAGCAGGGCTGACGTTTTACAGAGCCGGGCTTTGCCCGAGTTCAGACGTGGAGGCAGAGCAGCTGCAAGACCCCCAAACCAAAGCGGCTGCTTCCACGCCAGACCTGCCAAACCAGACCAGCGAAGGCTCTCACCCGGGACACGCTCCTCACGCCAAGCAGGTCTCGCCAACGCCACCAGCAGTGCGCCAGGCGGCTGCAGACCCCAGCTGGCACTCGCTCCCGCAGCAAAGGTCCCGCACGAACGTCCCTGCCCGCAGCGCACCGCCGGTGCCTGCTCCGACACGCTGGGACCCCCCTCAGCAGACACTCAGCAGCCAGGGACAGGGCCCGCGACGCCGGGGCGGGAGCTCTGCCTCTGGGGCTGCGGCACCAGGCGATGCTGCGGCACGGGTGTCACAGCGCTGACAGGCTGTGGTGTCACACCGGGGAGGCTGGGGCACTTACAGCATCGTTTTTCTTGCTGATAGTGCTGAACCTCATTTCCTGCCGCCGCTACACCTGGGCAGATTCCTGTAATTCTATTGATTTAGGCCCCAGCCCAGCATAACATTTAAATCTGTCATTACATTAAACATTTGATTAATTCCATTTCAGTGAAATTAAATTAACGTCAGGCTTTTGCAGCCGTAAAGCTGCAGGCACTCAGAGAGGCTGGACGGGCTGCAACCCCAGAGACACCCGACTTCTCGGGGTGAGGACGCATCCCCACAGACACCAAACTTCTCGGGGTGAGGGCACACCCCCAAAGACACCCAGCTTCTCGGGGTGAGGACACATCCCCAAAGACACCCAACTTCCTGGGGTGAGGACACATCCCCACAGACACCCAGCTTCTCGGGGTGAGGACACATCCCCAAAGACACCCAACTTCCTGGGGTGAGGACCTATCTCCAGGCATCAGGACCCATCTCCATTGCTGAGCCCCTGGGGTCTCTGTCAATCACAACTCAGAGCAGCCTTTCTGACCCCCCACGTCCCAGAGAACATTTGCTAAGAGCGAAAGCATTTCAGCTCCTCGTTCTCACAGTCCGAGTCTGAAGGGATCATCAGAGCTGTGCGAATGCTGGAACAGCTTGAAACCCTCTGCATTTCCTGCCTGGCTTCTGTACGTGAAAACTATCTGCAGCTATCGCAAAGCTGTTCCCAGAAGCATCTTCTGCCGGCAGCTGCAAAGTTTCCTCACAGATGAAGACGGGCGTTATCTCGGGGCGAAAGGGATTTGCAGTGGTCGCGATCTATCACAGGAGCCCCCCCTTCCTGGCTGGTCCTGCCTGTAAAGAGGATTGGGGGGGAGTGGGTCAAGGATCTGGCCCTCGAAAACGCGAATCGCACAGTGACAGAACATCAGGGCTTGGAAGGGACCTTGAAAGATCGTCGAGTCAGGGTGGCTGCATTGGACTAGATGATTTTTCCAGGTCTCTTCCAATCCCTAAGGTACTGTGGTTCTGTGACACTGTGAGTCCAATCTCCCTCCCCACAGCAGGATCACATAGATCCAGTCGCACAGGAACACATCCAGGCGGGTTTTAAATGTCTCCAGAGGAGGAGACTCCACAACCTCCCCGAGCAGCCCCTTCCAGGGCTCTGTGAACCCACAGCCCCAGCAAGGAGAGAGAAAGCAGTTTGCTCACACGGGCTGAGACGAGAAACACGCAGGTAGCTACAGCAACGTGAACACAGAGGCGGTTCAATTCACCCCCCGACGCTGGTGCCGACTCAGGATTGACCTTTCGCAGCATCACGACACTGCTCCTCCAAGGCGGAGGACAGGCTGGATCGGCCTGCAGCTGCCGTCATTTCTCAGCCAGGTCTGCCCCACAGCCCAGGACTCCGAGAGCAGCCAGCCCGTGTGCGGGGTGCGGACCGCGCAGCTCTCCCCCGACCTGTGGCAGGGAAGGGGCAGCCAGGCGCACGCCAGGCAGTTCGGCCCCTCCACTCCCGGGTGGGCACAGCCCCACGCACGCAGCATCGCCCGCGGGGCCGCTCCGCGCCGGGAGGGGAACGGGAGCCGACCTGTCCCCACGAGGTCTCTCCTCCGGGACCCAAGGAAAGCCCCGGGCGCTGCTCCCTCGCAGCCCGGCCGGGGTTCGCCTGCCCTCTCCGAAGGGAGGGCGCCCAGCACCGCCCGTGACTCGGGCTGCGCCGGCCCAAGCCCCTGGGGAGCCCCCGGCAGCCCCCTCCCAGCGCCTCACGAGTCGTCAGGAGCCGGAGCGGGGCCCGCAGAGCCCCCCGCACGGCCGTCACGAAGTCCCTGCCCGCCCCCTGCGCCCCGACCAACAGCCGCAGCCGCCCGCGCTCCCGGCTGCTCCGGGCCCCTCCGGGCCCCTCTGGGCCGGTGGGGAAGGGCCCTGCCCCTCCCGCGGCGGGAGGCTCCGCCGAAGCCGGTCGGGGCTGCCTGTGCCCTGCGCAGCCTGCGCGCTCCGCCGGCCCCAGCAGAGGGGCTGCGGGGGGCTGCGGGGCTCAGCGCGGGGCCGGGGCACAGGCCGGCTGCGGGCGGCGCANGGCAGCGGGAGGAGGAGGAGGAAGAGGAGGAGGAGGATTCGCGGCGAAGGGCAGGGGGAGCGCGCTCCACCAGCGCTCGGAGATGCGCTGCAGCCTTCCCTAACCCTGCACTGGATTCCCTGCGACTTCGCGTGGCTGCCGCAGGACTTCCTCGACCGCCGCAGAAGGTGAGCTCTTTGCCCCCCCACCCCGCTCCCCGCACCTTCTCCTCGCCCGGGTGCGTGATCTGCTCCTCAGAGCCGGCCCCGGCAGCGGGAGGCACCCGGACAACTTTTTGCAGAGGCTGAGGCGTCCTCCTCCGCCGCAGCGGGGTCGCCCGCGGTCCCCGCGGCCCCTCGGAGCCACGAGGCGCAGCTGCATTGTTGGTAGCGGCTGCAGTTCGCTGCCGCGATGCCCTTCCCCGAGCATCCGCGAGTGGGTTTGGTCCCCGGGGCTGGCGAGGCAGGCTGCAGCGCTCGGCTGCTCTCGAGCAGGTCCTGGAGCACCGCCGTGCTAAACAAACAGGACTCCCACGGCTTTCGGTGGGTGGATGCTGCGGGAATTTGGGATGTGCAAGGGTGGTATGAAAGGGCACTTCTTAAACACCCATGGTTTCAGTCACAGAACTAAGGTGTCCTTTTAATTCCAGCAGAATGACAGGACAAGGGGCACTGGGTGTGAGCTGGAACAGAGGAGGTTCCTCATCAATCTGAGAAGGAACTTCTTCCCGGTGAGGGTGATGGAACCCTGGAGGGGGCTCCTCAGGGGGTTTGTGGAGTCTCCTTACCTGGAGACATTTAAAACCCACCCGGACATGTTCCTGTGCAACTTGATCTGCTGTGTGGCAGGGGGATTGGACTGGATGGTCTTTCGAGGTCCCTTCTCATCCCTAATGTTCTGGGATTCTCTGATGGGGGATCCTGCTGGTGCAGGGGGATTGGACTGGATGGTCTTTCGAGGTCCCTTCTCATCCCTAATGTTCTGGGATTCTCTGATGGGGGATCCTGCTGGTGCAGGGGGATTGGACTGGATGGTCTTTCGAGGTCCCTTCTCATCCCTAATGTTCTGGGATTCTCTGATGGGGGATCCTGCTGGTGCAGGGGGATTGGACTGGATGCTCTTTCGAGGTCCCTTCCGATCCCTAAGGTTCTGTGAGTCTGTGTTTCCCTTGCACACAGGAAAGATCTGGTCTGTAGCCACTGTGGACTGAGGCAAAACCCCAAAAGGTGGCTCATTTTTTGCACGAATCTCCTGCAAAGTGCAGCCCCCACCACCGAAGCACGCTGGGCGGGTTGTGAAATGGCAGATAAAGCAGCGTTTGCTGGGAGCTCGAGTTGCTCTTGTCAGAGGGACGTGCATTGTGCATGGATGGCTCCTTATTGATCAGAACAGCTTCCAGGCTCCAGAGCAGCGTTTCCCCGCGGGTCGCAGCCTGCCGGCGAAGGCTGAGGGCAGGCTGCGCGTTGTCGGTGGAGCACAGGACGCGTTCGCAGGGGTGTCTGTGTGCTCACACGCGAGGCGGGGGGCGTGTACGTCTGCATCTGTTGCATACGGGCGTGGGGTCCGCCCTGCTGCTTGTTCCTTTATCGAGGGGCAGGTGAAAAGTACTGCACTGATGGAAGAGGTGCCCTGTGGCCACGGTGTGCTGTGGGCTGCAGGCTGCCTCGGAGCACTTTCCAAGTCAGCGGCTCTGTCTCGCTACAGCCTTGCCTAGACCTCCCGCCGCCTCCTATGCAGCCCTCACCAAAGGCTGCTGCCTTCACCATCAGGACCTGGAACTGCACCTACCTGCGCTGGAAAACTGGCCTCAAAACACACGGACTGTCTCGAGAAAGCGCTGCTGTGACCAAACCCGCACGAGGTTTGCGCTGACTCGCCGCCCTGGGCTGCAGCTCTGCTCTGTGACATCGCCTTTGGCCTCCCAGGAGGAATCAAACACCTCCCAGACCATAAATGGAGGATCTTGTGGGTAGTTCTGACTTGGTCTGACTCGTTTGTGGACCCCAGGGTTTTTCTCCATCTTCCCGAGATGTTTCAACCCGCCTGGACACGTTCCTGTGCGACAGGATCTAGGGGATCCTGCTGTGGCAGGGGGATGGGACTGGATGATCTTCTAAGGTCCCTCCTAATCCCTGATAGCCTGTGATTTTTGTTCTGCTGTATTTATCACAGCTGATCATGATCTAACAGTTTCCTCGTGCGACCAGCGTTAAAGATCACTGCAGCCTCAGCGCACCTCGTAGCCGGCACGTGCGTGGCAAAGCCGTGCTAAGCTTGTGAGGAGCCCTCTCCAAGGCACAAGGTTTGCCACTACAGCCTGTGGAGACCTCGTGGGGACTTGCACCACGCTGCGAGTTCGTTGGCAGATCTCCGTCGAGCCTAAAGCAACGCTGGGAACAGCGCTGTGTTGGGAGGAGTTGCTCACGGGGGAGCGTGTGCGCAGAGGCGGCACGGGGCCATCCTCCAGCAGGGAGGACTTCCTGCGTTGGCAGAAGTGCTCACTGCTCTTGGTATGTTCCTGTGTGACTGGGTCTGGGGGATCCTGCGGTGCTGGGGGGACTGGACTGGTTGATCATTCAGTGTCCCTTCCAATCCCTAATGGCTGGATCTAGGGGATCCTGCTGTGATGGAGGGATGGAACTGGATGGTCTTTGGAGGTCCCTTCCAGTCTCTGATGTTCTGTGATCTGTGAGCAATGCATTGGAACTGCCAGGAAGGGGACAGTCAGGTTCTGTTCCACTGGCCTTATCACATAGAAAAGCACCTGGGGATGGACACCGGTGAAGGAAATTCACACAACTCTGTGGAAATTTTCCTCTCTTTTTGGTGCAAGAATATCCCAGGAAAGGTGATGGAGTTGTCAGAGAACCACAGAATCATTCAGGTTGGAAAAGACCCCTGGGATCATCGAGTCCAGTCATCAACCCCGCCCTACAAGTCCACCCCTAAACCAGATCCGCCAGCACCACATCTGAGCATCTTTTAAGCTGATCCAGGGATGGGGACTCAGCTCATCCGGGGGGGGTGATTATGGAATCCCCCCTTTTCCTTTCCTGTGCACAAATTCCTAGATGACACAGTTAAGTCAGCGAGACAATTCCACATGGCACTTTCCTACGGAGCTGGGAAATGCAGCCACAGATCTGAGCCAAAACCCATCAGCATCAACCTACATCTTGATCAGAGCGGGTTTTGGCTCAGGACAGCAGAGTGCTGGGGTGTTACCTGTAGCACGAGCTGCTTTCCAAACACACAGGTCCCCACGTTCTTTTTTCTCCTCCTGGAAAACTGGGGTCATGCGGGAGGGTTGGTTTTCCAGGCAGCCTTGAGGAAATGGGAGCGTGTCCCCCAGAGAAAGGCTGCCAGGCAACTCCTCCGGCGAGGTCCTGGCTGACGTTTGTCCTCAGAGAGAGTGACAAAGGAGAGGAGGGATGGGGGGAAGGATGGGTCTTGCTAAAAATAGTGTTCCGAGTCCAATTGCCTTCAGGTTACAATAGAAAGCGCAGCGCTGCCGTGCCAGGAGCTCTGAATTTGCAGAGTCCTGCTGCTCCTTAGACAAGATCAGCTATTGATGAGCTGCAGCTGTCAGCGCAGTATTGACCGGAGCTCCTGCCTCCAGCAGCTGCTGAGGGACACCCTCAGCTGAGCAACCCTTCACCCGCAGGTCTGGGCTGCTCTTCAGCCTTTACCAGCTCTTCCTCCTCTGCCTCTTTGCACAAGAGCTCCCCACAGCCATGTCACAGTGGCACAGCCGTGCCCTCGCCTGGTAGCCGCAGGGGTTGTATGAACTAGTGATAGGGCTCTGCAAAGATCTTCCTAGCCCAAAACAATCCAGCCACCACCACCTGGAAAGCTGTTCAGACAACTCAACAGCTACGTGATTCTGATTTGAACAGGTAGAAGTTCACCTCACTGGTAAAGAGAATAAATGTGCAGTTTTTGTCTGAGCCCTCAACAACCAGCCCATTATCTCAGCAGGTATCAGCTACCAAATGCACCACTGACTTCATGGGGCAGGGGAACACAGAACATCGGGGATTGGAAGGGACCTCAAAAGATCACCCAGTCCCATCCCCCTGCCACAGCAGGATCCCCTAGATCCAGTCATCAGGGATTGGAAGGGACCTCAAAAGATCACCCAGTCCCATCCCCCTGCCACAGCAGGATCCCCTAGATCCAGTCATCAGGGATTGGAAGGGACCTCAAAAGATCACCCAGTCCCATCCCCCTGCCAGAGCAGGATCCCCTAGATCCAGTCATCAGGGATTGGAAGGGACCTCCAGAGATCATCCAGTCCAATCCCCCTGTCACAGCAGGATCCCCTAGATCCAGTCACACTGGGACATCTCCAGGTGGGTTTGAAATATCTCCAGAGAAGGAGACTCCACAGCCCCCCTGGGCAGCCCCTGCCAGGGCTCTGGCACCCTCACCATGAAGAAGGTCCTTCTCACATTGATGTGGAACCTCCTCTGCTCCAGCTCACACCCACTGCCCCTTGTCCTGTCACCGGGTGCCCCTGAGCAGAGCCTGGCTCCATCCTCCTCACACCCACCCTTCACATCTTGATCAACATCCATGGGGTCACCCCTCAGTCTCCCTTTTTCCAAGCTGAAGAGACGGATGGAGCCAAATGGAAGAAGAGCAGAGCAGTCTGCTCCTACGCAGCAGTTCTCGGAGCCAAGGGGATTTTAGGACCATATTACTGGAGAGTTGAGTTAGTAAAGTCATAAAATGGTAATTGAAAGGACTTCGTGATGGACAATGAGAACTGTTTAAACAGCAGAGAAGACCTTCAGGTGAGGAGAACGGTGAAAGAGTTAATGCTGCAACTGAAAAGAGGAAAATCATTAGCACTGGTGAGGGCAGTTCAGCTTTGGGAGCTGGTGAGGGGTAGGACAGGAGCTGTGCTGGGTGCTGAGCTTTTAGCTGGGAAAGGATCTAGGGGATCCTGCTCTGGCAGGGGGACTGGACTGGATGATCTTTGGAGGTCCCCTCCAGCCCCTGATGGTCTGTGGTGCTGATGCGCGTGCTCTTCCCAGATACCACTCCATACCCTCCTGACTCTTTCCAGCCCCGTCGTCAGCAGCGATGCCCCTCGGCTCCTCCAGGCACACTCTGGCAGCAGCACAGGGTGCTGTTCACAGAAGAACCCGGTGATGTTCCCGAGTGTCAGCAGCTCTCTCTGCATTTTCCCACCGAAAGGCACCGTTTCATTTTGGAGTTGCAGATTTGCAGCAGTTGCTGTGGGCGGAGAGTCTACTTATTTATTTGGTGGAGTTTTACTACAGGGCACTGTCATGGCAACTGCACCGAGGGCGAATGCATCTGGAGGGGATTTGTAAATGTCCATCGACTGCAGCCGCGGTGGCTCGCGCCGGCTCGACTCTTTCAGCCACGGGGCAAAGGCAGAGCCACCCCTTGAGACCTGGCTGGACAGCAGAAGCGATGCCAGAGGTTCCTTCATGTTCTGGGTTCTGTGCAGCAGCGTTCAAAGAATCCCAGGACATCAGGGGTTGGAAGGGACCTCCAAAGATCATCTAGTCCAGGACCATCCCTTTGAGTTACAGAGGAACATGGGAATCACAGAACTGCAGGATGTTAGGAATCAGAAGGGACCTCAAGAGATCAGCCAGTCCAATCCCCCTGCCACAGCAGGGTCCCCCAGATCCAGTCACACAGGAACATCTCCCGGTGGGTTTGAAACGTCTCCAGAGAAGGAGACTCCACAATCCCCCGGGCAGCCCCTGCCCGGGCTCTGGCACCCTCACCATGAAGAAGAGAAGGTCCTTCTGATGTGTAACTTCCCACACCTGTTGCCCCTTGTCCTATCACTAGATGTCCCTGAGCAGAGCCTGGCTCCATCCTCCTGACACCCACCCTTCACATACTGGTCAACATCCATGGGGTCACCCCTCAGTCTCCTCTCCTCCCAGCTCCAGAGCCCCAGCTCCCTCAGCCTGTCTCACCAGGGAGATGCTCCCCTCCCTTTGTCATCTCCAAGGCTCAGGAACGATGAGCTGCTGGTGTGATCACCCACCTGGGCCTGTGGCTGCCTCTGCAGCTGGCTGAGTCTGACCTCGGGGCACAGTGACCTCCATCAGACCCTCCAGCTGCCAACAGACACACATCTGGTGGGCATAGCTCAACGCCAGCTCCGCCGACAGCTGGAGAGTCAAGCCGTGGCTGTGCCGACGGCCAGTACTTCTGCAGATGAGTTAGCGCAGGAGCGGCGCGGTGCCTCATTACGGCCCATTCCCTGCTCATCTCCTGAGGTGCTCGTGACCCGTTCGCTGTAATTCTTGAGCGCTCGCGACGTTCGCCAGAGGTTTTCAGTAATTAAACTTGGAGGGTCAGCTCCTTCGCTGGTGTAAATCAGCGTGCTTGCTTAGGCTTTGGAGCTGCTCACAAGGGAGCCGCGGCAGCTGCTGAAGTCAACTTCATCTGCTGCAGGGCCCTGTGCCCCAGCTCGCCCAGGTCCTGGGAGGAAGCCCCCCGGGCATTCCTCAGCCCTGTACACCAAAGGCCACTGTACACAGGCTGTGGCCACCATACGTTGTCTGCAGCACCTAACTCGAACCCTGAACATCACCAGGCTGTGAGATGTGAGGAGATGGGGGCTCCTGCCTTGTGCTGGCCCTGTTTAGTCATCAAGCACACAAAGGAATCACAGCATCACAGAGCATTAGGGATTGGAAGGGACCTCCAAAGATCATCCAGTCCAATCCCCCTGCCACAGCAGGATCCTCTAGATCCAGTCGCACAGGGACATCTCCAAAGGAGAATCCACAACCCTGTGTGATTGTGCTGTGTCCAGCTGTGGGCCCCTCAGCTCCAGAAGGACACAGAGCTGCTGGAGAGAGCCCAGTGCAGAGCCACAGGGATGATGGAGGGAGGGGAACATCTCCCTGCTGAGGAGAGGCTGAGGGAGCTGGGGCTCTGGAGCTGGGAGAAGAGGAGACTGAGGGGTGACCCCATGGATGTTGATCAAGATGTGAAGGGTGGGTGTGAGGAGGATGGAGCCAGGCTCTGCTCAGGGGCACCCAGTGACAGGACAAGGGGCAGTGGGTGTGAGCTGGAGCAGAGCAGGTTCCACATCAGTGTGAGAAGGACCTTCTTGATGGTGAGGGTGCCAGAGCCCTGGCAGGGGCTGCCCAGGGGGGCTGTGGAGTCTCCTTCTGTGGAGAGGTTTAAAATTCACCTGGACATGTTCCCGTGCCACTGGATCTGGGGGATCCTGTGGTGACTCGAGTTCCCTTCCAGTCCCCAATGCTCTGTGATTCCATGATGTCAGCTGCTGACTGAAGGAAATACCAGTTTGTCCCAGCATCCAAGAGAAGTGACTTTCTCACAGAGGTTTCTTGTGCATTCCAGCGCTGGAAAGGAGAAGAGTCAGGCTGTAGGTGCAGAGCTTTCTTCTCCTTAACCGGCCGTTCTCGTTGGGTTGTGGTGTTTAAAGTGAATAATTATCAACAACCAGTTGGCTGCAGAGGAGGGGTGGTGGGGAGAGTCACCCCAATGGCAGCTGTTTTCGTGTGGGACGTGAACCAGCTTTCTCCCTTGGAATTGCAGGTCCAGCAGCAGCTGTCGGGCAGCTGGGCAGAGCAGGGCGATGGCTTCACCCCGGGCGACGCGCACGGAGCCCCCAGGCGCCTGAGCCGCGCTCTCCCCACCGCAGCCGTCCGGGGGCCAGGCGCCGAAGTGATGGGCTGAGCTGACGGGAGGAAGCAGCGTCTGGCCGGAGGAGACCCGGGGAGGCGTGGAGGGCCCGTTCCAGTAAGGGCATGGCCAAAGCTTTCTTCAGGCTACAGAAGTTTCTTCGCCGGACACAGTTTCTGCTCTTCTTCCTCACCGCGGCGTACCTGATGGCCGGCAGCCTCCTGCTGCTGCAGCGGACCCGCTTGGTGATCCAGCAAGGCTCACGTGGGACCTCGGCTAGTCAGGCCCTGCCAGGGCTGGACAGGGTGCCCGGGGTAGGGATCGGAGACCCCGGGACTCTGCAGAACCCCCAGCCCGGTGCCAGGCTGCTGGTGGACATGGACGCGCTGCAGGAGCCGGCGCTGGACCAGCAGCTCAGCCCGCGGTGGCTCGTGTCCCGCAACTCGGAGCTCAGGCGGTTGAGAAGGAGGTGGTTCCACAGGTTCATGAGCGACCAGGAGCCCCTGCCAGCAGCAGGACTGAAAGCGGTGCAGCACGCCGCGGAGCACAGAGGTAAGGGAGGTGCCCCTGCCCCAGGCACCAGCTGCGGCCCCTCCTGGCACGGCCCTGGGCAGAACCACCTTCCTCCAGGCCGGTCGCCCCTCAGACCGGCTCCTGGGTGCGTCCCCAGGCCACGGCCGTCCTGAGGTCCCTGATCGTGCTGAGCTGCGACCTCCTCCTGAGCAGGGCTATTGATTGAGCGGGAGCCCAGGCAGTGAGAGATGCCTCCCTGGCCCACACTGTTTGCTCCTCAGTCAGGCAGCGATGACCGCCGGCTGAGTGATTTGCTCTCTCAGAGCTTGAAGTGGGGGGCTATCGCACTGACGACCCCAAACCACACGGTTTGCGGCGGTGCGCGTGGCTTTACGCCAGCAGCGTCATCCCAGGGAGGTTGGGGGCTGCACCCAGTCTCCAGGCCCACGACAGGCTCTGGGGAGGTGCCCAAAGCCCACGGTGCTGGGCTGCCCACTGAACAGCCAGAGGCTGGAGTCACGACGCTGTGGTCGCCTCCAGAGGCTGAGCATCTCTCCCCAAGGAGCAGCGAGCTCCCCGAGGAGCCTGGAGCAGAAAGCACGGCCATGCTCTCATGGCTGCAGCATCAGTTGTGAGCTGGACACCTTTGACCTGTCTCCTTTTAGACAAAATGATGGTTCCAGCAGCTGTTTAAGTGACAACAACTGGGGAGAGCCCAGGGCAGAGCCACAGGGGTGATGGAGGGAGGGGAGCATCTCCCTGCTGAGGAGAGGCTGAGGGAGCTGGGGCTCTGGAGCTGGGAGGAGACTGAGGGGATGACCCCATGGATGTTGATCAAGATGTGAAGGGTGGGTGTGAGGAGGATGGAGCCAGGCTCTGCTCAGGGGCATCTAGTGACAGGACAAGGGGCAGTGGGTGTGAGTTGGAGCAGAGGAGGTTCCACATCAGTGTGAGAAGGACCTTCTTCCCAGTGAGGGTGCCAGAGCCCTGGCAGGGGCTGCCCAGGGGTGTTGTGGAGTCTCCTTCTCTGGAGAGGTTTCAAACTCACCTGGGTATGTTCCTGTGCAACTGGATCTGGGGGATCCTGCTGTGGTGGGGGGACTGGACTGGCTGACCTTTCCAGGTCCCTTCCAAGCCCTAACGTTCTGAGGTTCTGTGAACAAAGGAGGACTGGGATCTGGATGACTAGACACCACACGACTTGTCTGCTCTTTAGTTTGTTGCATAAATTTACACAAACAACGGGGCACCTTCTGCAAAAATCCCACCAAGTGGGTGCCACCTCGTGACTCCTGCTGAGTAAACTGTCAGAAATGGGAACAAGAGAGGAGATGACAGTGGTGGTGTGTGGGAGATGAATCACACAGGGTGAGTCAGGCAAACTGGAACCACTGGAGCTACCTGAACCACCCATCTTGAGCTTCCCAGTGCTCCACAGAGGCCTCGTAGCACCTACTGGTGGCATGTTCTGGTGGCAGAGAACCAGAGAACATCAGAGATTGGAGGGTGGATGCTGCCTGTGCCTCCAGCTCGGGCATGTTGGCACGTCGGTTCTGCCGCCGGTCACAATCAAAGTCCTGGCCGGTCACAATCAAAGCTCTGGCAGTGAGGTGCAGGACGGGGTCCTGCAGGTGTGTGACTGCTGCCTGGGGGTGTGTTTGCAACCTGCCCTGCGAGTGCAGGGCTGTGACCCCACGTTTGCAGTGTTTGGAGGTGTGATGTTCCAGCAGGAGGAGGAGGGAGGGGATTGTCCCCCTGTGCTCAGCACTGGGGAGGCTGCACCTTGAGCACTGGGTCCAGTTTGGGCACCTCAGGAGAAAGGAGACATCGAGGGGCTGGAGCAAGGGCAGGGGAGGGCAACAGAGCTGGGGAGGGGCCTGGAGAGTCAATGTGATCGGGGGAGATGGAGAGAGTTGGGGCTGTTTGAGGAAGAGGAGGCTGAGGGGCGACCTCATCGCTCTCTACAGCTACCTGAAAGGACCCTGTGGAGATGCTGGTGCTGGGCTCTGCTCGCAGGTCATCAGTGACAGAAGCAGAGGGAAGGGCTTCCAGCTCCACCAGGGGAGGGTCAGACTGGCCATCAGGAAGAGATTCTTCCTGGAGAGTGGTCAGGCACTGGGATGGGCTGCCCAGGGTGGGGGGTCAGTCCCCATCCCTGGATGAGTTCAGAAGTCACTTAGATGTGGTGCTGGGGGATGTGGTTTAGGGGTGACCTTGTAGAGTAGGGTTGATGGTTGGACTTGGTGATTCCAGGATGTCTTCTCCAACCTGAATGATTCTGTGATTATTTTTAGCTCCAAAACCTTTTGTTAAAGCGACTTGAACTTTCTTTTTCTTGCAAATTATTTGATTGTTGATCTAGGGAATCCTGCTGTGACAGGGGGCTGGACTGGATGATGTTTCGAGGTCCCTTCTAACCCCTAGTGCTCTGTGATTCTCTGACAGGGGATCCTGCTGTGGCAGGGGGCTGGACTGGATGATCTCTGAGGTCCCTTCTAACCCCTAGTGCTCTGTGATTCTCTGACAGGGGATCCTGCTGTGGCAGGGGGCTGGACTGGATGATCTCTGAGGTCCCTTCTAACCCCTAGTGCTCTGTGATTGCTCATACGATGCTTCTTATTCTCCTGTTGCACCCAACAGCCTCCTCCTGTCCACAGCTCGTGTGATTTAACTTCCCTGCATCACCAGCTCAGTGCTGCTGCTCCCAAAATCAAATTTCCTCTCTTCCTCCCTACGTTTAATTGACCCAATTAGCTCTCGACACACGAGTGCTGCGTAGTGCTGGGACTCCGCAGCAGCCTCCCAATCACCTGCTAAGAAGAGGGCTGGACTTCAGGGTGCTTTCCTCAGGACCCCACAAAGAGAGGCCTCACCCAGCACAGAGGGGGATTTATCTCCCTGCGCCAGGTAAAGCCCAAGGTGCTGCAGCGGGCGAAGGCGATCGCTCGGCACGATAGCGGCGGCGCTGCCCGGTTGGGGTGAAGTTACCTTCCTGTTCCGGCTCCAACAGAGCCCTGAGCTCCCCAGGAGAAGGGGTTTGCTTCGTACTCACTCCAGACTAGGGGTTTGCAAGACAACTGGGGAGAAAGCCAGCAAGCTGCTCTCCTCAGGAGTCCGTGGTGCTTTGGGACAGAAGGGAGGGGGTCGAGCTGGGGGAACTGGGGCAGGAGCAGCGCCGAGGCAGAGCTGTGCTTGGGGGTCCCTGCTGCCCTCACAGCACTGAGGCGACTCCTTCAGCAGCACCTAATGGGGTTTGATGCCAGCAGACAGCTCTGAGGAGCAGGAGGGACTCGGGCGGGTTCTGACTGGAGCAGGGGCATCCCTGCTTCCAGCTTTCAGTGCCAGATCGGCACCGGGTGGCCTTCTCACAGAGCGTTAGTGGTTGGCAGGGGCCTCAGAGGATCATCTAGTCCAGTTCCCCACCACAGCAGGATCCCCTAGATCCACTCACACAGGAACATGGCCAGATGGGTTTGAAATGTCTCCAGAGAAGGAGACTCCACAACGCCCCTGGGCAGCCCCTGCCAGGGCTCTGGCACCCCCCCAAGAAGAAGGTCCTTCTCACACTGATGGGGAACCTCCTCTGCTCCAGCTCACACCCACTGCCCCTTGTCCTGTCACTGGGTGCCCCTGAGCAGAGCCTGGCCCCATCCTCCTGACACCCACCCCTCCCATCTTGATCAACATCCATGGGGTCACCCCTCAGTCTCCTCTTCTCCCAGCTCCAGAGCCCCAGCTCCCTCAGTCTCTCCTCATCAGGGAGATGCTCCCCTCCCTTCATCACCCCTGTAGCTCTGTGCTGGGCTCTCTCCAGCAGCTCTGGGTCCTTCTGGAGCTGCAGGTGGCCCAGGACTGCAGACAAGATCCCAGCAGGGCAGAGCAGAGGGGCAGGCGAAGGTGAACCTCCCTCCCTCTGCCGACCACCCCACTTCTGCTCCCCGCCAGGATGCCGCTGGCCTTCTTGGCCACCAGGGCACATCCCTCTCCCCGCGTCCCCCAGAGGCCCTAACTATGCTCCTGGCCCGCAGGCACCTACATGGGATGCTTCAGCGAGGACTCGCAGGAGAGGACGCTGAAGGGGGCCGTGTTCCACGACCTGAGGAAGATGACGGTGTCGCACTGCCAGGAGGCCTGCGCCGAGAGGTGAGCGGCACCCGCCGCAGCCGCACGCGGGGCCGCGTGTGCGGGGCAGAGCCTGGAGCGGCGGGAGCTCACCCCCCGTGGGGAGGCCGCTGACCGCCGTTCCCCGCAGGGCCTACAGCTACGCGGGGCTGGCGTACGGCGCGGAGTGCTACTGCGGGAACCGGCTGCCGGCTGCCGCCGCCAGGCCCGAGGAGTGCAGCAGCGAGTGCAGGGGCCAGAGGGGCGCCGCCTGCGGAGGGGTCAACCGGCTCTCTGTCTACAGGGTGGAGGAGCCACGGGCCGGAGCCCGCCGACGTAAGTGCGCGCGGCCGCGCGAGGAGGCCGCCGGCCCCACGGGCCACCACCCCGGGCTCAGACGGGACCCTGAGCGAAGTGAGAGCGACGTGACTGCGGCGGGAGCTGGGGAGAGGCAGAGAGACAGATTGAAAGGGCCACCAGCACCTTCCCTGGGCTAGAGAAACGAGACCAGAGAGCTTTTGCTCTTCACAGAACCACGGAGCAGTAGGGACTGGAAGGGACCTCCAGAGATCATCCAGTCCAATCCCCCTGTCACAGCAGGATCCCCCAGATCCAGTTGCACAGGAACATCTCCAGGAGGGTTTGAATCATCTCCAGAGAAGGAGACTCCACAACCCCCTGGGCAGCCCCTGCCAGGGCTCTGGCACCCTCACTGGGAAGAAGGTCCTTCTCACACTGATGTGGAACCTCCTCTGCTCCAGCTCACACCCACTGCCCCTTGTCCTGTCACTAGATGCCCCTGAGCAGAGCCTGGCTCCATCCTCCTCACACCCACCCTTCACATCTTGACCAACACCCATGGGGTCACCCCACAGGCTCCTCTTCTCCCAGCTCAGGAGACCCAGGCTCCACTCCTGTGGTGGCTGGATCCTTGTTTCATCTTTAGATGACACCACTTGGTTTGTCCTTCAGTTAGCAGCCACGGGAGGTGCAAAGCACATGCCTGTGGGCCAGCACAAAGCACATCCAGCCCCTCAGTGGCCAAGCTGGCAAGCTCACAGGACCTAGCAGTTGCTGTCTGCTGAGGAGCAGCAGCAAGAGCGTAGGTTGTGCCGGTGTTGATGGCACTTCATCTCCTCCTAAAGACAAGCCAAGGTTTGTACAACAACCTGCCCAGCCACGTATGAATTATACATCAGAGCTACACAGACCTCAAGTGCTGGTGTCAGGCTGACAGGCAGCCTGGCTGCTAGCCCAGGACGGGCACCACGGTTTAAACCTTCAGCACGGGACAGGGACACCCCCTCCGCTGCCGCCGGTGGCTTCTGTCTCGTTCTGAAGCACTAGTGACTGAGTCCCCCCATCGGCGTCGCCCGGAGCCACCGCTGTGTTTTGCTGCCCTTTGGAGGTGCCCGGTGTCTGCCTGAAGAGCCCTGCTGACAGATGGGAGCTGAGGGGCCCACAGAGGGATTAATCACCACGACCAACCGCGTTGGAGAGCAGCTCAGGCAGCCGTGATGTACACCACGCAGCCGAGCGAGCAGACCTCGTCGGAGGCTGCTGCTGACACACAGCCCACGCAGGGCCCGCTGGGGAGCAGCGCGGGAGAGNGTGAGGAGGATGGAGCCAGGCTCTGCTCAGGGGCACCCAGTGACAGGACAAGGGGCAGCGGGTGTGAGCTGGGACAGAGGAGGTTCCACATCAGTGTGAGAAGGAACGCATACTGGAAACATTAGAGGTTCTTCTCCCCCTCTCCTCCACCCTGGTGAGTCCTCAAAAGATCAGCCAGTCCAGTCCCCCTGCCACAGCAGGATCCCCTAGATCCAGTCTCACAGGAACACATCCAGGTGGGTTTGAAACGTCTCCAGAGAAGGAGACTCCACAAACCCCCTGGGCAGCCCCTGCCAGGGCTCTGCCACCCCAACAGGAAAGAAGGTCCTTCTCACAGGTGCTCCTTTCAGCACCGTGGCACCTGTAGCCCTTTCCCCAGCATCTGTCAGGGTTTCTCTGAGTTCAGCAGCCCGGGAGCGTGAAATGTTTGTAGCTTCTGTTTGCTGTGAAAGAGGCAGACGACTGCAGACACTGTTTTCTCAAACCACTTCGTTTCCCTGCAGGGAGGAGCGTTGTCTACCGGGGGTGTTTCAGAGCTCCCGAGAACCTGACGGACGCCTTTCCAGCCTCTTTGCTCCGGCCCAACTTGACGGTGGAGACGTGCTCCGAGTTCTGCTCCAAGAAAGTAAGCCCCGTCCTCATTCCACACCCTCTCCTCCTTTGTTTTGGTCCTTTACATCATAACTTGCTGAGAAGAGAGCGGAGACTCAGCACCTTAGAGCCTGCAGTTTGTAAATGACTCTCTAAAGGACAGAGCTCGTCAGAGGCAGGTTTGAAACGTCTCCAGAGAAGGAGACTCCACAACCCCCCAGGCAGCCCCTGCCCCAGGGCTCTGGCACCCTCATGGGGAAGAAGGTCCTTCTCACACTGATGCGGACCCTCTCTCCTGCAGCTCCGTGTCTTGGAGCTGAGGGGCCCACAACTGCACACAAGAGTCCAGCTGTGGTCCCAGCAGGGCAGAGCAGAGGGGGAGGAGAACCTTTCTCCATCTGCTGACCAGCCCCTTGTGATCCACCCCAGGATGCCGTTGGCCTTCTTGGCCACCAGGACCCCCAGCTCCCTTTCTCCTCCACTGCTCTCCTGGAGGTCAGTCCCCACCCTATTGTGGTCCCTGGGGCTGTTGTTGCCCAGCTGCCAGACTCTGCAGCACCGTGGCTCTAGTCCATTAACAAGATGGTGCCATGAAAAACACCCAGTCTGGGGGCACAGAAGAGCAGCACCCCAACACAGAGGTTCTCAGGTGGAATCAGGTGCTGCAGGAGTACCACCCCATTGGTTTTATTAGCTAGATGTACGAGCACTGACTTCCTGGGAACGCGAGTTGTGGGGACAGCCCCTCGAGTACCGTGAGGGACCGAGCTCCCCAGGTTTGCGTGTGCAAAGCAGGCTGTGAGGACTCGCCACACGCAAGGCAGAGGTGGCCCGACACCGCTGTGAGGATTTCCTTCTCTCGGCACAGCGGCGGTCCCCGCGGGCGCTCACACACGGATGCTCTCCCTCTCCCGCAGGAGTTTCCCCTGGCAGTCATCCGCGGGCAGGAGTGCTACTGTGGCTACCCCACGGGCCGCTTCCCGCTGCACGACGGCGCGGACGGGCAGCTCTGCAGGGCAGCGCCCGACGCCGGCGGCGCCGCCGAGGGGAAGTACTGCCTGGTCTATCAGACCCCCGTGCAAGGTACCGCCGGACCCAGCGCTGCTCCCCGGGGGGTTAGCCACCAGGGCTGGTGGCACACTGTGGGCAGGAGTCCAGGAACAGCCAAAAGCCCTCCTTGCCGGCAGGCTCTGTCAGTCACAGAGCACCAGGGATTGGAAGGGACCTCAGAAGATTACCCCCGGCCACAGCAGGGTCCCCTAGATCCTTGTCCTGTCACTGGGTGCCCCTGAGCAGAGCCTGGCTCCATCCTCCTGACACCCACCCCTCGGGCTCCTCTTCTCCCAGCTCCCTCAGCCTTTCCTCAGCAGGGAGATGCTCCCCTCCCTTCAGCATCTCTGGGCTCTCTCCAGCAGCTCTGTGGCCTTCTGGAACTGAGTGGGGCCCACAACTAGCCACAAGATTCCAGCTGTAGTCTCCCCAGGGCAGAGTAGCAGGAGCAGAGGTCAGCTGCAGCTTTGGGGAGGAGCAGCAGGGCCGAGGCTGGACTGGCCACCAGCTCCTTGCAGCACAAAGGGCTCCTCCCGTCCCGTTGCCCAGCCCAGCGGTGCTGAGCCAGCCCGCCGGCCAAAGAGCCATCAGCACAGGGGCCTTTCATGACACCTTGCAGGCCAGCACAATGGCTCGCTCAGCTCTGTCAGAGGAGTGTTGCTCAGCACAAACCCTCCGCCGAGGACAATCTCTTTGGCCTCCTACAGCTGAATTAATGTTGGCAAGCGGCTGGCTCAGACCGATAGCCTGAACCCGCACGGGAGGGAAGGAAGAGGCAATAAAACCCTGTGATCAGGGGCTGCCAGTGGAATCGCTGAAGAGCCGCAGAGCTCACAAGGGAATCTCCTCTGTGCTTGCAGACACCCGCTGCACCGACAGGAAGTTCTTGGCCACCAAATCCAAAGTGTTTGTCGCCCTGTCGAGCTTCCCTGGGGCCGGAAACACGTGGGCTCGCCACTTGATCGAGCATGCCACGGGCTACTACACCGGGAGCTACTACTTCGACGGGGCCCTCTACAACAAAGGTACCGAGCGAGTCGCAGCGGGGGGGTTGGTCAAAGTTAAGTGTGTGCCTGGAACGAGCGGCGTCGTGGGGCGCAGGGCACAGGAGGCAGGACACGAGGGGTTGGAAGGGTCTGCAGAGGTCATCCAGGGCAGTCACAGCATCATTAGGGACTGGAAGGGACCTCCAAAGATCAGCCAGTCCAGTCCCCCTGCCACAGCAGGATCCCCCAGACCAAGTCACACAGGATCACGACCAGGCAGGTTTTAAGCAGCAGGGGCTGAGCCTGACTGGCAGCTGCAGCAGACATCTGCCAGGTTCTCTGTGTCTGCACATCACAGGACCACAGAACATCAAGGATTGGAAGGGATCTCTAACATCATCCAGTCCGATCCCACTGCCAGAACAGGATCCCCTAGATCTAGTCGTTAGGGATTGGAAGGGACCTCCAAAGATCATCCAGTCCAGTCCCTCTGCCACAGCAGGAGCCTCTATCAGGGAATCACTGAACGTTAGGAATTGGAAGGGACACAGACCCTGCTCAGCCCGTGGGGCTCCAGGGACAGCCTGGTCCCAGCACAGACCCTGCTCAGCCCCTGGGGCTCCAGGGACAGCCTGGTCCCAGCACAGACCCCACTCAGCCCCTGGGGGTCCAGGGACAGCCTGGCCCCAGCACAGACCCTGCTCAGCCCCTGGGGCTCCAGGGACAGCCTGGTCCCAGCACAGACCCTGCTCAGCCCCTGGGGCTCCAGGGACAGCCTGGCCCCAGCACAGACCCTGCTCAGCCCCTGGGGCTGAAAGGCCAACAGTCCTGTCTTGCACACCAGGTTTTAAGGGAGAAAAAGACCACTGGAGGAGCAGGAGGACCATCTGTGTGAAGACCCACGAGAGCGGCAAGACGGAGATCGAGATGTTCGACTCGGCCATCCTGTTGATCCGCAACCCCTACAAGTCACTGGTGGCCGAGTTCAACAGGAAGTACGCCGGGCACCTGGGCTACGCCGCCGACCGCACCTGGAAGAGCAAAGGTGATGCTGGGGCTGGGGGGGACACACTGGGACCCCAGTGAGCACTGCCAGCAGGCTGAGGGGGCTAGAGTCCCACCTCAACCAAGACCAGCCCCAGAGCACTTAAACCTCTGCTTTGGGAGAGGTGGTGGTTGTGTCCTGCACCCACCACCACAGAGAGGAGGGCAGCACAGCACCACAGAGCACTGGGGATGGGGGGGACCTCCAAAGATCAGCCAGTCCAGTCCCCCCACAAGAACAGGATGCCCTAGATCCAGTCACACAGGAACACATCCAGGTGGGTCTGAAAGGTCTCCAGAGAAGGAGACTCCACAGCCCCCCTGGGCAGCCCCTGCCAGCGCTCTGTCACTCTCACCATGAAGAAGGTCCTTCTCACACTGATGTGGAACCTCCTCTGCTCCAGCTCACACCCACTGCCCCTTGTCCTGTCACTGGGTGCCCCTGAGCAGAGCCTGGCTCCATCCTCCTCACACCCACCCTTCACATCTTGATCAACATCCATGAGGTCACCCCTCAGTCTCCTCCCAGCTCCAGAGCCCCAGCTCCCTCAGCCTCTCCTCAGCAGGGAGATGCTCCCCTCCCTCCATCACCCCTGTGGCTCTGCACTGGGCTCTCTCCAGCAGCTCTGTGTCCTTCTGGAACTGGGGGGCCCACAACTGGACACAACACTCCAGATGTGGTCTCAGCAGGGCAGGGCAGAGCAGAGCAGGAGGAGAAGCTCTCCACCTGCTAACCCACTCCCCCTTGTGATCCACTTCAGGATGCTGCTGGCCACCTTGGCCACCAGGACCCATTGCCAGCTCCTGACCATCCAGCTGGCCACCAGGACCCCCAGGTCCCCTTGTCCTCTGCTGCAATCCAGCAGGTCAAAACCACCCTTAGAAAACAGAAGAACATCTGTAGGGATTGACAAGCTACAAATCCTTGTGTTTCAGCCACAAACACTCCGAGTCCAACCCCAGAGCTTTAGCTGGGGCCGACCTGACCCTCAAGAAACTGTTATCACAAACAGGAAAGTCAGTCTGTGCCCAGCAGCACCAGTTGTGCTGCCCAGGTGACGTGACTCNTGGCCCCAGCACAGACCCTGCTCAGCCCCTGGGGCTGAAAGGCCAACAGTCCTGTCTTGCACACCAGGTTTTAAGGGAGAAAAAGACCACTGGAGGAGCAGGAGGACCATCTGTGTGAAGACCCACGAGAGCGGCAAGACGGAGATCGAGATGTTCGACTCGGCCATCCTGTTGATCCGCAACCCCTACAAGTCACTGGTGGCCGAGTTCAACAGGAAGTACGCCGGGCACCTGGGCTACGCCGCCGACCGCACCTGGAAGAGCAAAGGTGATGCTGGGGCTGGGGGGGACACACTGGGACCCCAGTGAGCACTGCCAGCAGGCTGAGGGGGCTAGAGTCCCACCTCAACCAAGACCAGCCCCAGAGCACTTAAACCTCTGCTTTGGGAGAGGTGGTGGTTGTGTCCTGCACCCACCACCACAGAGAGGAGGGCAGCACAGCACCACAGAGCACTGGGGATGGGGGGGACCTCCAAAGATCAGCCAGTCCAGTCCCCCCACAAGAACAGGATGCCCTAGATCCAGTCACACAGGAACACATCCAGGTGGGTCTGAAAGGTCTCCAGAGAAGGAGACTCCACAGCCCCCCTGGGCAGCCCCTGCCAGGGCTCTGGCACCCTCATTGGGAAGAAGGTCCTTCTCACACTGATGTGGAACCTCCTCTGCTCCAGCTCACACCCACTGCCCCTTGTCCTGTCACTGGGTGCCCCTGAGCAGAGCCTGGCTCCATCCTCCTCACACCCACCCTTCACATACTGATCAACATCCATGGGGTCACCCCTCAGTCTCCTCCCAGCTCCAGAGCCCCAGCTCCCTCAGCCTCTCCCCATCAGGGAGATGCTCCCCTCCCTCCATCACCCCTGTGGCTCTGCACTGGGCTCTCTCCAGCAGCTCTGTGTCCTTCTGGAACTGGGGGGCCCACAACTGGACACAACACTCCAGATGTGGTCTCAGCAGGGCAGGGCAGAGCAGAGCAGGAGGAGAAGCTCTCCACCTGCTAACCCACTCCCCCTTGTGATCCACTTCAGGATGCTGCTGGCCACCTTGGCCACCAGGACCCATTGCCAGCTCCTGACCATCCAGCTGGCCACCAGGACCCCCAGGTCCCCTTGTCCTCTGCTGCAATCCAGCAGGTCAAAACCACCCTTAGAAAACAGAAGAACATCTGTAGGGATTGACAAGCTACAAATCCTTGTGTTTCAGCCACAAACACTCCGAGTCCAACCCCAGAGCTTTAGCTGGGGCCGACCTGACCCTCAAGAAACTGTTATCACAAACAGGAAAGTCAGTCTGTGCCCAGCAGCACCAGTTGTGCTGCCCAGGTGACGTGACTCGATCTAGGGGGTCCTGCTGTGGCAGGGGGCTGGACTGGGTGATCTCTCGAGGTCCCTTCCCATCCCTAATGACTGGATCTAGGGGGTCCTGCTGTGGCAGGGGGGTGGGACTGGGTGATCTCTCGAGGTCCCTGGCAGCCCCTGATGCTCAGCAGTTCCGTGCCGCCTGGCTAACAGGGTCTCCTTTCCCCGTTGCCCAGAGTGGCCCGAGTTCGTGACCAGCTACGCCTCGTGGTGGGCCTCCCACGTGCTGGACTGGCTGAAGTACGGAAAGCGCCTGCTCGTCATCCACTACGAGGAGCTGAAGCGGAGCCTCATCCCCAAGCTGAGGGAGATGGTCGAGTTCCTGAACATGACGGTGACCGAGGACCGGCTGCTCTGCGTCGAGAACAACCGGGACGGCAGCTTCAAGCGCTCCGGCGCCAAGCAGAAGGACTTTGAGCCCTTCACCCAGGAGATGAAGGACCTCATCAACAGATACATCCTGACCGTGGACGAAGCCCTGCGGGGCAGAAACTTCACGGGGCTGCCCAGGGAGTACGTGCCCAGATGATGGCCCCGCGGCCCTCCGCCGCGCTCAGACACAACCCTTTTGCCTAAAGAACCAAAACCAGAGCTTTTTGCTGCAGAGCAGTCACAGCAGAGCTGCTGCCCGTCCCCGCTCTCGGGGGCTCTTCAGGGCACCGAGTGCTCCGGGAGGCCTGCGGCACAAGATGGGAATTGGGGTCCAAGCAGAGGCACTTGGGGTGTCACAGTGCTGGGGGCAGATGGATGTGAAAGGAAGTGGTCCCTGGTGCTGATCAACAGTTTCCTTCTGAGCTCCTGAGAAACTCCAGTCCTTTCTGAGAGCAGCCCTCTAGCCTCCTCCTCCTCCCGGGGTGCAGGTCAGGGCACAGCCACAGCGGTGTCAGAGGTGCTTCAGCCCCCCCCCCGGCTCCCCTGCAGCAGCCCTGTGGCCCCACACGAGGGTTGGGTGGCTGCATCTAGAGGACCTCCAAGTGGGCAGGGGGATTGGACTGGATGGTCTTTCGAGGTCCCTTCCAGTCCCTAATGCTCTGTGATTCTGTGACCCCAAGAAGGAAGAAGAAACGCGGCAGGGCTGGGGGTGAAAGCCCCTGGGTCTCACCAGCCCCAAAGAGAACCACAGAACCACTCAGGTTGGAAAGACCCCTGGGGTCGTCGAGTCCAGTCGCCAACCGTACTCTGCAAGGTCACCCCTAAACCAGTAGTGAAAGATCCTTCCCAGCAGACCCACAGAACCACTCAGGTTGGAGAAGGCCCCTGGGCTCATCAGGTCCAACCACCAACCCCACTCTGCAAGGTCACCCCTAAACCAGATCCCCCAAGATCACATCGAAGCGACTTTTAAGCTCACCCAGGGATGGGGACTCAGACCCGACCTCAGGGGCTTGGAGGAGGCCCACGTGGGTAGGCGAGGAGGGGCTGCCACCACACAGGTTTACTTCCACCCTTGTGCCTAGAGAGCCACGGTGGGTCTGGATTGACGCCGGGGCCAAGCGTCACCGCGCCTGGAGTGCCCGGTGCCCCCGCTGCTGCGAGCGCTGCCAGGAGCCCAGCACAGGCAGGAGCCCACCTCCCCTTCCACCTCAGGAGGAGGGCTGAGGCAGCCCAGCCTGAAAAGCATTAGCCCACTCTCTGCTGCCCGCCGAGCCACCTCGGCAGCAGCACCAGCTCCTCTCTCCCGGGCTCCCTGCGGCTTCGTCCCGCGCTGTGCCGCAGGGCTAGTGCTGGGTTAAACCCCGCGGCCAAGGGGCTGCCCTGCTGCAAGATGCTTTTGGCCTGGGAAGCAAAGGGCCCCTTAACGACTCGAGTGAGAACACTAGTTTTAATAAAGCAGAGGTTTCTATCTACAGGGAGCTGTGTGGTCACTAGCACCCGACGCACATCGCAGCTCTGCCTGTCCCCGTGCTCGGGGACACCGCGATGGCCAGGTGCTGACACACCACTGGGATGTGTCCAGGTGGGTTTGAAAGGTCTCCAGAGAAGGAGACTCCACAGCTCACACCCACTGCCCCTTGTCCTGTCACTAGATGACACCAAGCAGAGCCTGGCTCCAGCCTCCCTTCACACATTGATCAGTATCAGTGAGGTCACCCCTCCAAGCCCAAGAGCCCCAGCTCCCTCAGCAGGGAGATGCTCCCCTCCCTCCCTTCACGCACAGGAACAGCGCAGATCCAGACCCCAGGCTTGGTCTGCAGACAGGAGCAGCCGGTGCCTCTGCCCCTGTCAGAGCTGAGGTGCTGGAAAACACATCCAGGTGGGAGCTGGCCTCTCCCTGCACCAGCATCTCTGTCACAGGTTTGCTGACTCCTCAAGCGCACCTGCACTCCTGTAGCAAGGAGCTAAAAGCCCAAAGAGGAGGCAAAGACCTGCCAGGATGTGTTCCTGGGTCTGGGGGATCCTGCTGTGGCAGGGGGACTGGACTGGATGGTCTTTGGAGGTCCCTTCCAATCCCTAGAGTGTTCTGTGAGTCTGGGATCTCAGGAAGACCAAGCTGGTGCCCGCCTGGTCTAGTTGTGTCTCTGGACACGAGCTGGACGATGGATCTAGGGGCTCCTGCTCCAGCAGGGGGATCGGACTGGATGATCTTCTGAGGTCCTCGCCAACCCCTAACGCCCTGTGATGCTGCGACGTAACAGGAGATGGAGTAGCTCTGCTCCCTGGGCCCCAGGTGCAGAACAGAGCCCTCAGAGATCACTCCCAAGCCCTGAGGGCCACCAGCCTGCCCTGCTGCTTTAACTTGCCGCCCGGCTCATCCCTGTCACTCAGTGCCAGGACCAAGCTGCCGACGCAGCGCAGCGACATTAACCTCCACAGAATAATTAGAGGCTGGACTATCAGCAGGAGACCTTCCGAGTCACCTCCCGGGAACCTGATGGGTCTGTCGGTGGCCTCGGGTGTAATGAGAAGCTCAGATACAGGCAGCTGAGCTCTGGCTTCTCTCAGCTGCGAGATCCAGCTCCTCAGCCACACGGCTGCTAATTCACTTCTGACCCTGGGTGGCCAAGACTCACCCTGAGGGGTGGGGGGACCTCACCCCGAGAGCATCCTGCTGTGTTGGGGCGATTGGGCTGGATGATCTCAAGGTCCCTCCCAGCCCCTACTGCTCTGTGATTCTGCAAAGACCCAGTGACAGGGGAGGACGAAGCAGCTCCCACTGCTGAATAGCTGCACCACGGGGAAGAGTCACCCAACTCTGACGGGAGCTGAAGCACTTTGTCTCCTCAAAGGAGGCTGTGACAGACAGACCTAAAATAGCCGCCTCGTCAGGGGAAATCAGGCTCTTTGCACCTTGAGGTGCCAGCTCCAAGTGGCCCTGAGCCCAAAATAGCTCTGCAGGTGTCTGAACCCAGAGGTACCTCTGCTCTTCGGGAGGTGTCAGAGCCACCACTTCAGCTCAGGTCCTCACTGCAGGGTCAGAGGGGCCTGAGCTCCTCCTTTAGTGCTCATTCAGGGAGCAGAGAGAGACCAGAGCTGCTGCCTCCAGCAGCCCTTCACCTGCTGGGAGCAGGGTTAGGGCAGGGCTCCTGTGGGGCTCTGCAGCCCAGCAGCCGCAGAGCACGGGGTGCTCCCTGGGGCTTCCAGGTTGTTACCCAGCCCTGGCTCCCCCTGCCCTTGGGGCTCCAGGTGATGCCCGTGAGCAGAGCCTCTGCTCCACCGGAGTTAATCAGGCAGTTGGGAAGGATCCAGGAGTCTCAAGGACTCTCCACTTCCCCAGCTCAGGCTGGTGGGGAGCAGTGGGCACCAAGCGTTGGACACCAACAAGGGTGTCCTGGGCCCCTCTTCTAGCTCCAGCAAAGGGCAAAACCCTCCTGGCCATGTTCCTGGGTGGCTGGACCCAGGGGATCCTGCTGTGGCAGGGGGGACAGGACTGGCTGACCTCTCGAGGTCCCTTCCAACCCCTAATGACTGGACCTAGGGGATCCTGCTGTGGCAGGGGGACTGGACAGGATGGTCTCTTGAGGTCCCTTCCAACCCCTAATGACTGGATCTAGGGGATCCCCTAGGGGATCCTGCTGTGCAGGGGGACTGGGCTGGCTAACCTCTCGAGGTCCCTTCCAACCCCCAACGCTCGGTCATCCTGTGACTAGCGGCATCGAGAAACGCGAGTCCCCCAGTCCGAGCGCAGACGGCGCCAGTCGATCCGCCGGCTCCGTCTGTGTTGGGGGCTCAGCACAACTTCAATAAAACATGAGGTGGCTTTTGTTTAACTAATCTCAGACTTAATTAAAATAAAGATCTGCTGTCGGCAGCGAGTGAAGCGACTCCACGTCCCCCGACAAGGGCTCGTGAGGTCCCCCCCGCTAGAGCCCAGTATTGACTGGAAACCCTTGGGACGGGGCCAGCTGGGTGTCGGAGCAGGGTCAGCAGCTGTTTGCTCACAGACACGGCTCCTGGTTGTTCAGTTGGAAGTTAGACTGGGGGCAGGTTCTTTCCAACAGAGTCACTCTGGGTGGAACCTCCTCTGCCCCAGCTGCAGGGCGCTTGGCTCTCGATCGGCTCACCCGCCCTTCCCAGCACGGCGCCGTCACCAGAGCCAACACAACACACACTCCAGAGGCTCAGACTTGCCCGTGGAAGCACCTTCCCAGGGCCATCACGCACGTTCACAATGAGCCAGCAGGGTCAGAGCAGCTCCCAGGGAAGGGGGTGCACCAGGAACCTCTCTGCTCCCCCAGAGCCAGCCAGCCCAGGGCTTACAACCACAGAGCCATTCAGGCTGGAAAAGACCCTCCCTGGGATCATCCAGTCCAACCACCAACCCTGCTCCACAAGGTCACCCCCAAACCAGATCCCCCAGCACCACATCTAAGCAACTTCTAAACTCATCCAGGGACGGGGACTCAACCACCACCCTGGGCAGCCCATTCAACAGCCAAGACACCTTCTGCCTTGGCAGAGCCCCCAGCACAGGGCTTCCAAGCACTAGTTAGTCCAACAAAGGTCATGGTGCTGCCCTGGTGCATCTGAGCCGCCGCTGAACCCCAGAGACATGAAAACTCACTACTCACCGAGCTGAGACCCTGCAGGCAACGAGGAGGCAGCAGCAGCCCTGAGGTTCTCCAGCACTTCCCACCTTATCAGCAGTTTCCCTCAGCAAGGGCCCTCCCCTGATTCCCCCAGCATCCCCCTGCACTCCTCAAGGCTGCTCCTGCAGCACCTGGGTGCCAGCCCAGCCCCCCAGCAGCTGGGCAGCGTTAGCCCCTCGTTTGGTGCAGGGCACTGGACCTGTTCTCCCCTGGGACACGGGCAGCGAGTCCTTCACCCTCTCTGCTGTCTGGCAGAGGCAGAGGCCACGTTTCTGACTCCTGATGGAGAAGAGCAGCGCTCCCCCTCCATGGTGGCTGGCGAAGGGCAGCAGTGGGACCTCTCTGTGAACCCCAGGGCTGAGGGCAAACCCGTGGCTGCAGGGAGCTCCCCTGAACGGCTCACAGGGACCTGGTCAGTGGGTGCTGCAGCAGAAAGCAGCCCAGTAACACCAGCATGGGGGGTTCCAGGCTCGTGGGAACCACAGAGCATGAGGGGCTGGAAGGGACCTCAAAAGATCAGCCAGTCCAGTCCCCCTGCCACAGCAGGATCCCCTAGATCCAGTCATTAGGGATGGGAAGGGACCTTGAAAGATCATCCAGTCCAATCCCCCTCCCACAGCAGAGTCCCCTAGATCCAGTCACACAGGAACACCTCCAGGGGGGTTTGAAATGTCTCCAGAGAAGGAGACTCCACAACCCCCCTGGGCAGCCCCTGCCAGGGCTCTGGCACCCTCACTGGGAACAAGGTCCTTCTCACACTGATGTGGAACCTCCTCTGCTCCAGCTCACACCCACTGCCCCTTGTCCTGTCATTAGATGAGACTGAGCAGAGCCTGGCTCCATCCTCCTGACACCCACCCTTCACATCTTGATCAACATCCATGAGGTCACCCCTCAGTCTCCTCCCAGCTCCAGAGCCCCAGCTCCCTCAGCCTCTCCTCAGCAGGGAGATGCTCCCCTCCCTCCATCATCCCTGTGGCTCTGCCCTGGGCTCTCTCCAGCAGCTCTGTGTCCTTCTGGAGCTGAGGGGCCCAGAACTGGACACAACAGTCCAGCTGTGGTCTCAGCAGGGCAGAGCAGAGGGGGAGGAGAACCTCTCTGTATCTGCTAACCACCCCCCTCTGGTCCCCCCCAGGATGCTGCTGGCCACCTTGGCCACCAGGGCCCATGAGAGAAGAAGGCAGGACTCCCAGAAATAGCAGCAGAAAAGCAGCACTGAGCCCATTCCCCCTGGGATCCTGCTCCTATCCAAGCACCAGCACATCCCAGCTGCCAGGGAAGCAGCAGCTGGTGGTGCTGGAGCAGCCCCAAAGACTTGCTGCCTCCTTCACATGAAAAAGCTGCAGCTCCAAGTTGCACCAACAGCTGAAGGAAGTGGGAGAAACCCTGAAACACAGATCTTCAGTTAAAGCAGCACAGCCCCGGCGCCGCCACTGAGCAGTGGAGAACATAAACGGCAGTTAACTGGTGCTGGGGCTGCTCTGCAGCCTCCCCCTGCTCAGCCTCAGGGTCTGCATTTGTGTCTGTGCCACAGGGATGAGGGAGGGAGGGGAGCAGCTCCCTGCTAAGGACAGGCTGAGGGAGCTGGGAGAAGAGGAGCCTGAGGGGTGACCCCATGGGTGTTGATCAAGATGTGAAGGGTGGGTGTGAGGAGGATGGAGCCAGGCTCTGCTCAGGGGCACCCAGTGACAGGACAAGGGGCAGTGGGTGTGAGCTGGAGCAGAGGAGGTTCCACATCAGTGTGAGAAGGACCTTCTTCATGGTGAGGGTGCCAGAGCCCTGGCAGGGGCTGCTCAGGGGGGTTGTGGAGTCTCCTTCTCTGGAGACACTTAAAACCCACCTGGATGTGATCCTGTGCAACTGGATCTAGGGGATCCTGCTGTGGTGGGGGGACTGGGCTGGACTGGCTGATCTCTTGAGGTCCCTTTCTCAAACCAGGGCAATCTCACGAGGAAGTTGAACAGAGCATCACCCGACGCTGGATTACAGAGGATTTCATCTCCCATCTGTACTAAGGCCAGATGAGCTCATTATGACTCATCCGACAATAACGAGCGCCGAAGGAATCGCTAACGATCCCGGCATCACCCCTGCACCACCGGCCTGTCTGTGCAGCTCCAGCCTCTCCTCCTGCTCTGCACAGAAGCAGACAACTGACTGGTTCCTGTCCCGTCACCATCCAGACTTCATGGGTTTTCTGTGCCCAGATCCCCTGGGGCAGCGGGACTCGGCTGGATGATGGTTCAAGGTCCCTTCACATCCCTAATGACTGGATCTAGGGGATCCTGCTGTGGCAGGGGGATTGGACTAGTTGATGCTTCAAGGTCCCTGCTGATACCCAATGTTCTGTGACTCTGTGATGGGGCTGCTGGCCACCACTGGCCCCATTCCTCCACGTTCAGCATCAGAAGAGCAAACAGCCCGTGATCCTCACGAGGTGGAGAAACCAAGCAGGACAATGGCCAAGGACCTAGCTGAGGGCAACTGAGGAGAGCCCACGAGGGAGTGACAGCAGCACGGAGCAGACTGGCACCTGCGGTGTGAGGGGCTGAGGAAACACCCTGTTTACTTTGTTTTTAGCAGCAGAATCCAGAGCTGGTTGCTATGGAGATGCAGCGACGGGTGTGCTCGGAATCCAGCCAGGGGCATCTTCCCCTGCTCCACCTCAGCGGGTCCCTGGGCTACTGATTGTCTCTCTCAGAACGTGAACAGGGCTCCTGTAGGGGCTGGAGAGACCTCACTGGCTGACAGGGCTTTCTCAGACTCACAGAACGTTGGGGATGGGAAGGGACCTCAACAGACCATCCAGTCCCATCCCCTGCCACAGCAGGATCCCCTAGATCCAGTTGCACAGGAACATCTCCAGGTGGTTTTAAACGTCTCCAGAGAAGGAGACTCCACAGCCCCCCTGGGCAGCCCCTTCCAGAGCTCCATCACCCTCACTGAGAAGAAGGTCCTTCTCACATTGATGTGGAACCTCCTCTGCTCCAGCTCACACCCACTGTCTCTTGTCCTGTCACTGGGTGCCCCTGAGCAGAGCCTGGCTCCATCCTCCTGACACTCACTATTAATTTGGCCCTTTAGCTGCCCCAATTAACGAGCAAACACTGTGTGTAAAACAATAACTACTTGAGTTTCTCTCTAATCAAATATTTAATGGCAGAGTAATTAATCTTCTAGCTGCTAATGAATTAGACCGTGGTCCTCCTACAGTCTGATTTATGGTGTTGACTTGGCTTCGGGAAGATGTTGCAGCCCTCGGCCCTCGGCCGCCGCGTTCCCAGCCCACGCTTCCCGCAGCGCCGGCACCGCGCAGCCCAGACCTGCTGAGAGGCAGGTGCTGCCCAGTGTTAGACTGGGGCTGACATGCTGCTGGGGGGCTCACGGTGCTGCCCAGTGTCAGACTGGGGCTGACATGCTGCTGAGAGGCAGGTGCTGCCCAGTGTTAGACTGGGGCTGACATGCTGCTGGGGGGCTCACGGTGCTGCCCAGTGTTAGACTGGGGCTGACATGCTGCTGGGGGGCTCACGGTGCTGCCCAGTGTTAGACTGGTGACACGCTGCTGGGGGGCTCACGGTGCTGCCCAGTGTCAGGCTGGGGCTGACATGCTGCTGGGGGGCTCACGGTGCTGCCCAGTGTCAGGCTGGGGCTGACACGCTGCTGGGGGGCTCACGGTGCTGCCCACGTGGGGCACACGTGTGTCTGCCACACCACACCACCACTTGGGTGGGAAAACACCCACAGGGTCATCGAGTCCAACCATCAACCCTGCTCTACAAGGTCACCCCGAAAGCAGACCCCCCAACACCACATCTAAACGACTTCGAAACTCATCCAGGGATGGGGACTCAACCATCACCCTGACCAGTTCATCCCAGGGTCTGACCGCTCTCTTTGAGAAGAATTTCTTTCTGGTGGCCAGTCTGACCCTCCCCTGTTGGAGCTGGAAGCCCTTCCCTCTGTTTCTGTCACTGATGCCCTGTGAGCAGAGCCCAGCACCAGCATCTCCACAGGGTCCTTTCAGATAGTTGTAGAGAGCGATGAGGTCTCCCCTCAGCCTCCTCTTCCTCAGACTAACCAGCCCCAGCTCTCTCCATCTCTCCACATCACATTGATCCTCCAGGCCCTCCCCTTGCTCCAGCCCCTCGATGTCTCCTTTCTCCTGAGGTGCCCAAACTGGACCCAGTACTCAAGGTGCAGCCTCCCCAGTGCTGAGTGCAGGGGGACAATCCCCTCCCTCCTCCTGCTGGACACACAGTGTCTAATCCAGCCCAGGGTGCCAGTGGCCTTCTTGGCCACCTGCTGGCTCACACTCAGCCCCCTGTCACTGAGAGCCCCCAAGTCCCTCTCTGCCCGAGTGCCCTGCAGCCCCCCTGCCCCAGCCTGCAGCTGAGGGGTCGCTGTGACCACAGGGACCCCACACTCGGCCCTGTTGAAGCCCAGACAGTGACCCTCAGCCTGTCTGTCCAGGTCCCTCTGTGCAGCCTCAGTGCCCCCCAGCCCATCGACCCCCCCCATGGACACCAGTGATGAAGATGCTGGGCAGGAGCAGCCCCAGCGCTGACCGGGGGGGACTCAAACCCTCCTCCTGCAGCTGTTCCTCCACCCCTGCTGTCGGACCCACATTTTTGGCTGCTGCAGCCCCAGGCTGCCGGTGCCCGGGCAACTCCAGCTGGCACCAGCCAGCCCTGGCGAGGACACGGGGCACCGGCAGCTGGCTACGCCCAGAGCCCATGGGGCCAGCGGGGCTTGGCTGCTGCCAAGGGACGGCCGCACCGCGGTGCAAGGCTGGAGCCCGGCAGACAGACACAACGGGCACCAGGCTGGGCTGGCCCACGGCTGCAGGACCTTGGCTCCTGTCTGAACTGCCTGGGCCACTGGCCCCTCCAGCTGCACACACGGAGCAGCTGCCAGGGGTGCAGAGGGTGAGGCAGCCCTGCCGGGATCTGCAACCCACACAGACCCCGGCGAGTGGCTGAGGCACGGGCTCACAGAGCATCAGGGGGTGGAAGGGGTCCCCAAAGACCACCCAGTGCAGTCCCCCTGCCACAGCAGGATCCCCAGACCAAGCGGACAGGGTCCTCCCCAGCTGCCCTGCAGTTCTCCTGCCCAAACAACTGGCTGCGGAAATCCCTTCGTGTTTACTAAACACCTGCTGTTTGTTTGGGTTACTGGCCTCCTGTTTGGCAACCTGGGGGCTGGAAACTGACTCGGCTTGAAGCCAGGAAAGAACACACAGAGGTAGCCACAGACGGGCCTTCTCCATTGGTGGTGCTTCACCGAGCACTGGAAGGGACCTCGAGAGATCAGCCAGCCCAGAAGGACCTCAGCCTGGAGAGCCCAGCCTTCCCAGCATCACTACCAGGTGGCGAGGAGCTGGCCATTGCCAAGGAGCTGGCCATTGCCAAGGAGCTGGCCATTGCCAAGGAGCTGGCCATTGCCAAGGACATCTCCAGGGAGAACAGGTCTCTGCACCAGCTTTTTGTACCAGGGAGAAACCAGCCCTCCGAGAACTTCCCCACGAGGGCCCCGCCAGGGCAGCAGCTGCCCAGCAAGAGGAAACAGTGGCCTGTGCAAAGCCCCATCAATCTGCTCCAGCCTGTCGCAGCCTCCTTTGTGGTCACGGGCTCCATGGACTATGAATTGGAAATCAGCGGCACCAGTGACACCTCAGCTGGCCATGGACCGGGGCTCGGGGCTCGGAGCTCGCCCGCCGCCTGCGCGATCTCCCCGCAGCGTCACCCCGGGCTGTAACAGAAAAGGCTCCCGTGCTCTGTCTGAGCAGTGGCCACAGTCTGCTCACAGGAACCTCATGGGCAACAGACCAGCACGAGCAGAGCTCTGCGCAGGGGCTTCTCCACGGGACCAGCACGGTGGCTCGTGTCTGTTGGAGATGGGCAACGAGACACTGGAGGTGCACGGGTGGAGACGGGCTTCAGAGTCACAGACCATCAGGGATGGGAAGGGACCTTAGGAGATCAGCCTGTCCAGTCCCCCTGCCAGAGCAGGACCCCCTAGATCCAGTCATTAGGGACTGGAAGGGACCTCAGGAGATCACCCAGTCCAATCCCCCCAAAACAGCAGGATCCCCTAGACACAGTCACAGGACAATAGAGTCACAGACCATTAGGGATGGGAAGGGACCCCGAAAGACCATCTAGCCCAATCTCTCTGCCACAGCAGGGTCCCCTGGACCAAGCCAGGCAGATGACTCCCTTCTCAGAGCTTCATGATGCCTCCTGCACCTCAGCTTGGCTGTTAGGCAGCGCAGGTCAGGAGGGACCCAGGAGCAAAACTGGGGTGGATCACATCTAGATCAACATCCATGGGGTCACCCCTCAGGCTCCTCTTCTCCCAGCTCCAGAGCCCCAGCTCCCTCAGCCTCTCCTCAGCAGGGAGATGCTGCCCTCCCTCCATCATCCCTGTGGCTCTGCACTGGGCTCTCTGCAGCAGCTCTGTGTCCTTCTGGAGCTGAGGGGCCCAGCACTGGACACCAGGTCCCAGCTGTGGTCCCCCCAGCGCAGAGCAGAATCTCTCTCCATCTGCTCCAGGACCATTATGACATAAATCTTGAACTTGCTTCTAGCCAACAGACTGACAGTTAATCTTTAAGCTGATCTTTGCCTGAATTAATAACAAAGGATTGAGCTGGCAGCAGCGATTCCAACGGTCCTTCTGCACTTGCCCATCGCGGAGCCGATCGCTGCCATCGATTGTCCTGCTGGACTCAATTACTGCTCGAGACTCGGCCACATGTTCGCTCCTGACCCCGTCTGACTTCCCTTCCCGACAGAGCACGAGGAGCTCCAGCAGTTGCTGGAGACTGGGGCAGCTGAAAGACAAGTTCGAGGAGAAAGGAGGCTTCTAAAAGCCACCTGGCCACGCTCCTGTGCGACTGGCTCTAGGGGATCCCACTGTGGCAGGGGGTGGCCTCTGGAGGTCCCTTCCAGTGCCCGTGGTCCCGTTGGCCCTGCAGCCAAGTAGAAGGGAAGGGGGGCCAGAGCAGAGTCTCCCAGCCGGGCTCTGCCGCCGCTGCCCGCTCAGCGCGACTCCGGCACGGCTCCGTCGCAGACCTGCGGAGGAACTTCCCCAGCTTCCTGCGGATGCTCCAGTCCGGACTTGCTCCGCGAGCTGGCTCCCTCTCGGCGCACGGAGACCCCTGGAGCATCTCATGCAGCTTCCTGGAGGAGTAAGGAAAGGTCCCCACTCCTGTGGCTACGAGAGCCAAGAGCCTCCCGTTCGATGCCGCCCTCCTCGGAGGATTCACAGAGGAGGAAGCCCTCTGAGCACCGTCTTGGCCAGCAGCAGGTAGACGATCGGGCAGCCTGGAGCCAGGGGACCCTCCCCGCTCCTTGGGAGTGTTGTTCGGGGTCAATTTGGGGGTGGACCTTTGTGTGGCCACTTCAGCATCTCCCCAAGTGCTCCATGCTGGTGCCAGCAACGGCTCCAACAAGACAGGGGTGACCCCCAGCAGAGATGGGGCGTCTGCCGGCACTTGTAGGGCTGCTTTGACTTCTGTCGCTGCCTCTGATACAGCTGCTCCCTCGCAGCCTTCGTCCAGCACAGAGAGGGGCAGCTACCAGTCCTTTAATGGTGTCTTCTCCCCTAGAGACACCCTCCAGCCTCAGCCTCACTGCTTTCCTTGTCTGTGGAGGAGTGGGGTGTCCGGCTTCCACAGGGTCACAGAGCACCAGGGGTTGGCAGAGACCTCAAGAGATCATAGAATCATTAGGGATTGGAAGGGACCTCGAAAGATCACCCAGTCCAACCCCCCTGCCAGAGCAGGATCCCCTAGATCCAGTCATTAGGGATGGGAAGGGACCTCCAAAGATCATCCAGTCCAGTCCCCCTGCCACAGCAGGATCCCCTAGATCCAGTCATTAGGGACTGGAAGGGACCTCAAGAGATCATCCAGTCCAGTCCCCCTGCCAGAGCAGGATCCCCTAGATCCAGTCCCACAGAAACAATCCAGGTGGGTTCTAAATGTCTCCAGAGACAGAAACTCCACAACCCCCCCATCTCCAACCCTTGTATCTTCTGATAAAGCACCAAGACTGATTAAAAAGACCCCCAGTCCTTTTGTGAGCCCATCCAGGTCATGGCTGACTCTCTTCGAGCAGCCGTCACAGGTCCAGGGGACAAGCAGCCTGCACACCCCGGCGGTGGCACCTGCAGGCAGCCCAGCTCAGTTCCACGAGGCAGCCCTGCACCGTCTGCAGGCTCTGCACTACTGCAGCTCCTCTCCCCGGGGGACAACGCAGCCGCTGTCCTTGAGCTCTGCTGCCTTTCCTGGCCTGGCTGATGCTCGCCCCTTGCCGGCCGCCCCGGGACGCGGCAGCCACAGCTCTCACATTTAATGGGTCGCAGGATGTCCCCGAGGACGTGTCACCAAATGTCATCTGTGGAAGAGACGGTCGTTAGGGAGGATGTGGTGAGTCACTCGTCCTGAATGGTGCTGTGACCACCCCCAGAGACCCTTCCCATTGTCTCCGCATCCCACCCTGGGCAGGCAGCTGGGTGGGACTTGGTTGCCAGCAGGGGCTGAACAGCAGCACAGGGAGGGACCTCTGGAGTGAACGGGACAAGGCAAGGTCCTCCTGCCCGTGAACGTCCCCGGGATGGCTGCTCAGCTCTGCGCCCTCCTGGCTCTTGAGCAGCTCCCCCCCAGCCTCCCGGCCGGGAGAACGAAGAGGGGAGCAGGACCGCAGTGCAAAGGAAGGAAATCCCCGTCTCAGCCGGCGGCACCGCGTTCCCCGGCAGCAGCAGCTGGGAGCAGGGTTGGGGGCACGGAGAGGGGCCCTGTCCCTGTGCCAGGGCTGTGCCCCCAGCCCCAGGACCCGCTGCGCTGGCAGCCCGCGCCTGGGCGCAGATGCCGAGCTCCTGGGCGGCAGCGCCGGGCGGCGCCGTGAAGGATGTCCTCGATTAGAGGCAGCAGCTGCTGGTGTCACAGCCCTGGAGGGATCATTAACTTCCCTCCCATTTCCCAGAAACAGATGGAGGAGATGCCGAAGCGCTGAAACATGTGGGAGAGCAAACTGGCACCCAGCAGCCGCCCCGCACGGCCACCACCCCCAGCGCCTCTGGAGCGCGGGCTGCAGCCAGGGATAGATGCACCAGACTCCTTAGGCCATGAATCACCCAGGAGCTGCCTTCAGAGCAAACATTTGTCTTTGTTTGGGCGTTTTCTCTGCTGTTCTGACAGCAGATTAAAAGCCTGCCGGGGTGTTCATGTCCCAGGTAGTGCCCGGGCTGCCGGGGCGAAGGAATCACCCTTCGACGCAGAGAGACAGCCCAGCACAAGGTCTTTGGGACAAGTGTGGTGGCTTCAGCATCCACTGGGTCATTCCTCTGCTGGACCAGTAGATGCCTGCTGCCTAGGTGCCTCCTTCAGACGCCTTCATGGGGGAGAAGCAGAGCTTATGCTGCTGTAACTGAGGGGACTGGTGGCATCTCACAGGGTGACAGAGCATTAGGGGTTGGAAGGGACCTGAAAGATCACCCAGTCCAGTCCTCCTGCCACAGCAGGACCCCTAGATCCAGTCATTAGGGATGGGAAGGGACCTCAAAGATCAGCCAGCCCAGTCCCCCCACCACAGCAGGACCCCTAGATTCAGTCGCACAGGAACACGTCCAGGCGGGTTCGAGACGTCTCCAGAGAAGGAGGCTCCCGCGGCACCGTCTCCACGTCCCAAGAGCCTCCTTCCCCTTCAGCAAGCCCCAGTCACGACGTGAAGCCATCAGTCTCAGCCCTGGCCGCTGTTTATTTATGGTAATTTCCAGAAACAAATGGTCCCTGTCTGCTGGAGATGGATGGCGCCGAGCGAGCGAGCGAGCGGATCACAGTCCCCGAAGCGACTGGGCTCCCGCGGCTCTGGCTCAGGGACGCGGCTGCTGCGGGGAGCGGCTCACGCCCTGCTCGCCCGGGCAGAGCGGCGCTGAGGTGTGGCTGGGCTCAGCATCACACAGCATCAGGGGGTGGCAGGGACCTCCAGAGACCAGCCAGGCCAGTCCCCCACCCACAGCAGGATCCCCCAGATCCAGTCACACGGGAACACGTCCAGGTGGGTTCTAAACATCTCCAGAGAAGGAGACTCCACGACCCCCCTGGGCAGCCCCTGCCAGGGCTCTGTCACCCTCACTGGGAACAAGGTCCTTCTCACACTGATGTGGAACCTGTGACTGGGAAATGTCTTCTTTGATTGATTGGAAATGGCTTCTTAGATTGATTGGGAAATGGCTTCTTTGATTGATTGGAAATGGCTTCTTTGATTGATTGGAAATGGCTTCTTTAATTGATTGGAAATGGCTTCTTCAATGAGATGTAGGCACTGGGAACAGCTGCTTTTCTCCGCTGTGCCCAGCGTGCGGCGGGTCCTTGACACAGCAAAGTGGCCCCGGGCTTGGACAGCCAAGACTCAGCTGCTCTGAGGAGAGGGGCCCCTGATTCTGGGGCACCCAGGCACCAGCCACAGGGTCACAGTCACACAGGACATCACACTCATAAAGAGAAACAGAACTTCATCATCTTCACTCGGGACCAGGCTGCCCAGGGGGTTTGTGGAGTCTCCTTCTCTAGAGACATTTAAAACTCACCTGGACACGTTCCTGTGTGACTGGATCTGGGGGTCCTGCTGTGGTGGGGAGATTGGGCTGCAGGATCTCTCGAGGTCCCTTCCAGCCCCTGATGCTCTGGGGTCCTGTGACACAGCCCTGAATCAGACGATCTTTTGCTGCTGGGTAAATACAACCTGTTGTCTTCTCTTCTCACGAAGCAGACGGTCACGAAGCTGGTCTCCATGAGCGAGAAGAGGGCTCTCACCCTTGTCTCCCTGGTCTCTACCCTCCAGCAGGGCTCTCACCCTTGTCTCCCCGGTCTCTGGAGCCACCCTCCGGCTCTCTCTGCCCGGGCAGACCCAGCAGAAGCCCCCTCCCACCGTCCCGGTCGAGCAGGCAGCGCACGTCGGTTCTCCGTTGCCACCTGGTGCCCAGAGGCCCGGCAGACCGGGTCAGGAGCCCGGGAAGGAGAGGGACACGAGTCTGCTTCTTCCCTGCGCCCCGGCCACCCCTCCCGCACCCCCGGTGGACCCGCAGCCCTGCGGCCGCCCCGTCCCGCTTCCGCTGCCCTTCCTCTGCGCCCCCCTGCAGAGCCCAGCGACTCGCAGAGAGGACTCGGGCAGCCTTGCTCTGGCCACAGGGAGCCCGCAGGGCTCGGGAACTGTCCTGGGGGGCCAGGGGCAGCACCGCCCGCAGTAAGGTGGCAGCTGGCACCGCTGGGAGAGTCCCGCACCCCGGGAGACGGGAGCAGTCGGAGCCTCGCGGGGTTCTCTCGACACCTGCCGGGAGGTTGTCTTGGACCCGTCTGGGAGCCCGGGCTGTGAGAGCTGAGAGCCACGTCTGTGCAGGCTGGGAGCCACAGGGCTACCGGGAAGGGCCGCTGGGCTGCCGCATCTGGTTCTGCCTCTCCCCTCAGCTCCAGAAGGACCCAGGGCTGCTGGAGAGAGCCCAGCACAGAACCACAGGGATGATGGAGGGAGGGGAGCATCTCCCTGCTGAGGAGAGGCTGAGGGAGCTGGGGCTCTGGAGCTGGGAGAAGAGACTGAGGGGTGACCCCATGGGTGTTGGTCAAGATGTGAAGGGTGGGTGTGAGGAGGATGGAGCCAGGCTCTGCTCAGGGGCACCCAGTGACAGGACAAGGGGCAGTGGGTGTGAGCTGGAGCAGAGGAGGTTCCACATCAGTGTGAGAAGGACCTTCTTCATGGTGAGGGTGCCAGAGCCCTGGCAGGGGCTGCCCAGGGGGGTTGTGGAGTTTCCTTCTGTGGAGACATTTCAAACCCCCCCTGGAGATGTTCCTGCGTCACTGGATCTGGGGGATCCTGCTGTGGCAGGAGGACTGGACTGGATGATCTTTTGGGGTCCCTGCCAGTCCCTGCTGCTCTGTGGTTCTGTGACCCGCAGGAGCCTGGTTCCACCGCCGTGAGGTGTTCGGCCCGGTGCCAGTACCACCAGCACCCACACGATGCCACTGCAGCATCTGCTGCCGACAGGAGCCCCTCTGCGCTGTCCAGAGCGAAAGCAGCACCTCTCCTCTACCCACAGAACCACACTGGCCCCGGGGCCAGTGTCTGCTGAAGGGCAGGGCTCCGCGGGGTTCCATCTCAGCGGGCTGTGCCCTGGGAAGCTCTAAGGTCTCCCCTCTCACTGAGGGCAGAAGGACTTGGTGACACTCAGCGTGCCGAGGAATTCTGAAGCCCTCCTTTCCATCTCTGTCACGGAACGAGACACCCACCCTTCACATCTTGATCAACATCCATGGGGTCACCCCTCAGTCTCCTCCCAGCTCCAGAGCCCCAGCTCCCTCAGCCTCTCCCCAGCAGGGAGATGCTCCCCTCCCTCCATCATCTCTGTGGCTCTGCCCTGGGCTCTCTCCAGCAGCTCTGTGTCCTTCTGGAGCTGAGGGGCCCAGAGCCGGACACAAGATTCCAGCTGTGGTCTCCCAAGGACAGGGAAGAGGAGGAGGAGAACCTCTCTCAGTGTCTTGATCACTCCCATTCTGATCCACCCCAGGATGCCGCTGGCCTTCTTGACCACCAGAGCCCATTGCTGGCTCCTGGCCATCCTGCTGGCCACCTGGACCCCCAGGTCCCTGTGTCCGCTGCTCTCCAACAAGCCAGACCCTACCCCATACTGGTCCCTGGGGCTGTCGCTGCCCAGCAACCAGACTGTACCCTGCCCTGGCTCTGGTTCACTCAGAGCCCCCCACCCAGCTCTGCAGCCTGTCCAGGTCCCCTGATGGCAGCCCAGCCTGCTGGCAGCTCCCACAGCACCTGGTGACAGCACCTGGTGACATCCTGAGCAGCAAGGTCTCCCCTGCAAACCTCCCCGGTGTCCCCACGGAGCCGGCGCGGAGCGAGGCTGAAGGGTGACCCCTGCCCGAGCTGCCGAGGTCGTGCGGCGCCTCCTCCTCCGCGGCTCTGCCTCATCCCAGCGCTTTTGGAGACGCCAGGCGCAGACACTTCACCTGGAAGAGAAGCAACAGCCGGCTCACAGGCCCAGCCTGGCTCATATGTGACTCGCAGTCGCGCTCAGCAACCGGCCACCAGGACGCCGTGCCCCTCTCCCATTCCCCTCACCTCGTGTTTCTCAAGAGTTGGGAGAGGCAGGAGGATGTCGCAGTGGGCACAGGCCACCAGAACGTCAAAGGACCGGGTGTCGCCAAGGGCTGGGGGGGCTGTGGGCAGCCCACGTCCCCCAGGGGAGGGAAAGCCCATCCCTTTGTTCTTCGGGGGCCTCCCCAAGGTTTCGGAGGTCGGCGGCCGGCCCCCGTCCTTCACCTTGGGACGGACGTCTCTCCACTCTCCCGCACTCTTGGAGCGCGAAGAGAAGGCCAGGGAAGGAGGCTGTGGTCCACCACGGCCGGGCTGCGCGGCTGGCTGGTCAGCCAGGACATCGGCCACCCTGCGGGCCGCAGAGCGTTGGGTCTGTGGAGAGAGCACCTGCGATGAGGGGGCGACTGACCGACCTGCTGGCCACCAGCACCCCCAGGTGCCTCCCTCTGCACTGCTCTCCAGCAGGTCAGTCCCTGCCCTGTCCTGGTCCCTCCTGCCCAGATGCCAGACCCTACACCTCTCCTTGTTACAGCCCATCAATTCCCCCACGCCCAGCTCTCCAGCCTGTCCAGGTCCCTGGCTGGAGATGAAGCACAGCCCATCCTCTCATTCACTTTCAAACATGCCTACCAGATGTTGGGAGTACTGGCCACCCGAGAGCGACTTCGTTGGCTTCCAGTTGCCACCAGCACCTCCGGAAGAAGGAAAAGAAAGGAGAGTCACTTTTGAATCGTCTCCAGAGGAGGAGACTCCACAGCCCCCCTGGGCAGCCCCTGCCAGGGCTCTGTCACCCTCACTGGGAAGAAGGTCCTTCTCAGATTGACTGACCAGCCATCTCGAGTGGCTGCTCAGGTCCACTTATGGCCAGTGGTCCCAGAGGAGCACAGGACAGCTCGTGGGCAAAGAATTAGAGGTGTGACTGCACTTTGCCTTTGGACCACCCCAAACCAGGCCCCCAGCCCTTTGCACACACCTGGTACCTCTGGAATTCCACCCCAGCCCCATGTTCCACGGCTCAAGATGCTTTGGTCCCACCTTGGCCAGCTGGTTCTAGCTTTGGAAGTCCCTTCCCATCCCTAAAGACTGGGGATCCTGCTCTGGCAGGGGGATGGGACTGGATGGTCCCTCGAGGTCCCTTCCCACCCCTAATGAGTCTGTGACCCAGCCCAGGACAAGGAGCAGTCACCGCTCACCTCTGGGGCAGGCGGACGTTGCGTCGGCGGATGCTCCACGGCCCCGAAAGCTCGTGTCCCCGTGGCGAGCGCGCGCGGCGTCCCGGCAGACGTCCCGGTGCTCCTCCTGCTCCCTGTACATCACGTACCTGCCGCACTCGGGGCACCGCTCGGTTCGGCTGGCGCAGGAGGCCACGTGCTCCTCCAGCTTCTCGAAGGGCATCTCGAGCTCGCAGACCTGGCACCTGACCGCTCGCTTGGGGCACTCCTGGGTCTGCACACGAACCACAGAGCCTCAGGGATGGACGGGGCCTCGGAAGATCAGCCAGTCCCATCCCTCCATGGGGACTCACCCCTCACCCTGGGCAGCCCATCCCAGTCCCTGGCCACTCTCTCCAGGAAGAATCTCTTCCTGATGGCCAGTCTGACCCTCCCCTGTTGGAGCTGGAAGCCCTTCCCTCTGCTTCTGTCACTGATGACCTGTGAGCAGAGCCCAGCACCAACATCTCTGCAGGGTCCTTTCAGGTAGCTGTAGAGAGCGATGAGGGCTCCCCTCAGCCTCCTCTTCCTCAGACTAAAGAGCCCCAACTCTCTCCATCTCTCCCCTTCCCCAGCTCTGTTGCCCCCCTCTTTGAGAAGCCCTCAGAGAACATCAGCTGGAGATGCCACGGACAGGAGACCAACAGCTGGATGGGCAACCACCACCAGACAAACCTATCGAGGAGGAGGGGAAGCCCTGCAGTGGGGAGAGGCTGAAGTTCCTTCCTGGTTCAGGAGAGAAGTCAGGAGGGCACCGACACGGGCGCTGCTGCAGCTGGGGGGCTGCGCCCCGGACTCACCTCGTGCTGCTCCAGCTGGTACTGCTGGACGCCCCGGCGGCAGCCACCGCACCGGACCTGCGACCCAGACACAGCCGGTCACTGGGAGAGGACGGCTGCTGCCTCCAGGTGCCAACACAACCGGAGGGGACCGGAGCATCTCCCCGTCACCCCCACCCCAGCCACCAACAGGCTGCCCGTGGGTCTTCGTTCCTCCGTCAGGCCCGAGCCGGGCTCAGAGCCTTGGGGGAAACGGCAACTGATGGCCCGTGAGCACCCGGCACAAGGTGCCCAGAGAAATCCCAGGGCAGCAGGGATTGGGGGGACCTCGAGAGATCAGCCAGTCCCACCCCCCCAACACAGCAGGATCCCCCAGATCCAGTCGTTAGGGATGGGAAGGGACCTCATGAGATCAGCCAGTCCAGTCCCCCCACCAGAGCAGGATCCCCTAGATCCAGTCACACA
>VXBP01003288.1:99203-135926 GCA_013400115.1 Rhinopomastus cyanomelas | reverse complement strand
GACAGAAGATTCCAGCTGTGGTCTCCCCAGGGCAGAGCAGAGGGCAGGAGGACTCCTCTCCATCTACTACCCACCCCATTCTGATCCCCCCAGGACACAACTGGCCTCCTCACCTGCTTGTGCGCCTCTGCTTGATGGCCCCTCATGTCCTTGTGGGCCACGGGCTCGTTGCACTGCGGACAGAGGGTGAGGAAGCGCAGGCAGTGGGCCTCGTGGAGGGACAGGTTGGCAGCAGAGACATCTCGTTTGCTGTGGGACAAGGGAGTGGAGAGGAGTCAACAAACCGGTGTCGGGAGCTGGCCCCGGCCAGCAGCACCGGGCAGCTGTGTGCCCACTGGCCCACGGCCACACACACCAGGGGGCCGGGGGGAACAGGAGGAGTGGAGTGAGAACGTTGGGAGGGGGACAAAGACAGTCTAGTCCTCAAAGTAAAGAGCTGGTGGGAAACAAAAGCAGCAGATCACAGAATCCCTCAGGTTGGGAAAGACCCCCGGTGGGTCCAACCATCAACACTGCTCCACAAGGTCACCCCTAAACCAGATCCCCCAACACCACAGCTAAGCGACTTCTAAACTCACCCAGGGATGGGGACTCAGCCCCCACCCTGACCAGTTCATCCCAGTCCCTGACCACTCTCTCCGTGAAGAATCTCTTCCTGATGGCCAGTCTGACCCTCCCCTGGTGGAGCTGGAAGCCCTTCCCTCTGCTTCTGCTGCTAATGACCTGTGAGCAGAGCCCAGCACCAGCATCTCCATAGGGTCCTTGCAGATAGTTGCAGAGAGCGATGAGGGCTCCCCTCAGCCTCCTCTTCCTCAGACTCAGCAGCCCCAACTCTCTCCAGCTCTGGCCGGGCACTGCAGAGCCCGCCACACGGACGTCACGTGAAAGGAGAACAAGCAGCAGGGCAGAGGAGACTCCCCACAGCAGAGCTGTGAGGAAGCAGCCACCAGACACACGAGAGCACGTGGGGGCTGCTACAGACGGCTGATGGACACCCCTGCTGCTGTGGGGTTCCTCCTCTTCTCCCCCTGTCACAGGGGACCTAGACAGCAGCCAGGAAAATCCGACTAAAGTCACAGAACATTGGGGGTTGGAAAGGGCCATGGAAGATCATCCAGTCCCATCCCCCCAACACAGCAGGATCCCCCAGATCCAGTCTCACAGGGACATGGCCAAGAGGGTTTGAAATGTCTGCAGAGAAGGAGACTCCACAACCCCCCTGGGCAGCCCCTGCCAGGGCTCTGGCACCCTCACTGGGAACAAGGTCCTTCTCACACTGATGTGGAACCTCCTCTGCTCCAGCTCACACCCACTGCCCCTTGTCCTGTCACTGGGTGCCCCTGAGCAGAGCCTGGCTCCATCCTCCTCACACCCACCCTTCACATCTTGATCAACATCCATGGGGTCACCCCTCAGGCTCCTCTTCTCCCAGCTCCAGAGCCCCAGCTCCCTCAGCCTCTCCTCAGCAGGGAGATGCTCCCCTCCCTCCATCATCCCTGTGGCTCTGCCCTGGGCTCTCTCCAGCAGCCCTGGGTCCTTCTGGAGCTGAGGGGCCCACAACTGGACACAATATCTCCCCGGGGCAGAGCACAGGGGCAGGAGAACCTCTCTCCATCTGCTGCCCACTCGACGTCCCCAGCCTGGAGAGGAAGAGCGGTCTCTCACCAGTTTCTGCAGACGCTGCTCTCCTCCGTCCCGACGTTCCCCTCCATCCCGCTGGAGGTCCGTGTCCTTGCCCCTCAGCGCAGCGAGGAAACGGAACCGAAAGCGAAAGCGGCTCCGCCCCGGCAGCTGCCGGCCAGAGGCTCCTCCGGCGGGAGCAGCCGCGCAGCTGGACGGGGCGAGTCCTCAGAGGAGGTCCTGGGCTTGGAGGGGATGGACTTCTGCAGCTTCGGGGACGGGAAGGGCACCTGCAGGGACCGAGGGCTGAGGAGCTGCTGCTGCTGCCGCTGCTGCTGCTGCTCGGCCAGAGAGAAGGGTTCAGGTGTCTCCTGGGCTCCACCTGCGAGGAGGGGCACGAGGAGCTGGAGGCAGCGCTGCCGGCACAGCTCCCGGTAACCGAAGGGCCACGGGAGGTGCTCCAGCCCTCTGCTCACCTGAGTTGCTCTCCTCTGGGCATGTTCCAGGAGCTCTCAGCTCCAGGACACAGAGCTGCTGGAGCATCCTGGGGTGGATCAGAAAGAGAGGTGGTTAGGAGACCAAGAGGGGTTCTCCTCCCCCTCTGCTCTGCCCTGGGGAGACCACAGCTGGGATCTTGTGTCCAGCTGTGGGCCCCTCAGTTCCAGAAGGACACAGAGCTGCTGGAGAGAGCCCAGCGCAGAGCCACAGGGATGATGGAGGGAGGGGAGCATCTCCCTGCTGAGGAGAGGCTGAGGGAGCTGGGGCTCTGGAGCTGGGAGAAGAGGAGCCTGAGGGGTGACCCCATGGATGTTGATCAAGATGTGAAGGGTGGGTGTGAGGAGGATGGAGCCAGGCTCTGCTCAGGGGCACCCAGTGACAGGACAAGGGGCAGTGGGTGTGAGCTGGAGCAGAGGAGGTTCCACATCAGTGTGAGAAGGACCTTGTTCCCAGTGAGGGTGCCAGAGCCCTGGCAGGGGCTGCCCAGGGGGTTGTGGAGTCTCCTTCTCTGGAGCCATTTCAAACCCTCCTGGAGATGTTCCTGTGTGACTGGATCTGGGGGATCCTGCTGTGACAGGGGGGATGGGACTGGCTGATCTTTTGAGGTCCCTTCCCGTCCCTGATGCCCTGTGATTCTGTGATGTCCCATGTGATGGAGCACAAGGCCCAGTACATGAGCTGCCCCGGGCCATTTGCTGGTTGAGCCCTGGTCAGCAGGTCGTGAGCAATGGCACGGGGGCATCCCACTCCGAGAAAACCAGCCAGCACCTGGGAACACTGGCCCAGCATCCATCGGGCACTGGGATGGGCTGCCCAAGCTGGGCTTGAGTCCCCATCCCTGGATGAGCTTAAAAGTTGCTTAGATGTGGTGCTGGGGGATCTGGTTTAGGGGTGACCTTGTAGAGTGGGGTTGGTGGTGGGACCCGATGATCCCGGGGGTCTTTTCCAGCCTGAGTGATGCTGTTGGGAGGGACGTCTCCCCAGTCTGTGCCCGAGGCGCTGCAGTGCCGCGCACGGCAGGTCCCCCGGTGCCGCTTGGGAGCCGCTGGGCTTCCTTTCCCACAGGAACCAGCCCCTTCTGCTCCCCCCATTTACCCCTGGGGAAGCACTAAAAGGAGCAGAAGGACCAAGGAGCCAGCAGAGCCACCAGTGAGACCTGGGAACAAGGAGCGAGTCCCGGGGTCGGCAGCACCAGTTACATAACGAGGCGGAGAAAGGGCTTTTGAGCAACATGTTAATGAGCCGGGGCTCGGGGAGAGGCTCCAGAGCTGCCAGATCTCAACCCTCACGTTTTAACCTGATTTCCTTTTGGTTTGGGCCGGCTTCTCCTTCCCCTTCTTCGTGGCCAGTAGCCCGCACAGCGAGCGAAGGTGCTTCGGGGCTCCGTGCAGAGCAGAGGGGGCTGCCGGCCGCGGGTGGAGGGAGCCCGAGCGGCACCGCGGAGCGGCTGGGCAGTGACCCCGCCGGCTCCAGACTCATAATGAGGCCTTTCATGCGGGAGGTCGCCGGGCGCAGGGCTGGTGCTGGGAGGGCTGCTCGCTCGGCCGGAGGCTCCAAGGCTTTTCTTGGAACCGGGTCAGCTGCTCCACTGGGAACTCGGTGGAAAAACCCTCCCGGCACAGCGGCACCGCGCCGGCAGCGGCTGGAAAGCCCTGCCTGGAGGGGACTGGGAGGTGATGAGGTGGGCACTGCCTCTGGGTGCTGGAAATAACCACTTCCACTTAGATGTGAACCTTCCAGTGCAGGGAAGGTGAGTCCCAGGAGCTCTTCCAGGCATCTCGCGACGTGACCGTCACCTGGAGGTGAGTTGTGAGCAGCTTTCGTTTTCTAAGTGGGATGTTTGAAGGGCTGGGTCTGCAGAAGACACTTGGTGCTGAGGCCTGGAGGGTCTTAGGGTCAGATCACAGAATCCTGGAGCAATAGGGATTGGAAGGGACCTCGAGAGATCATCCAGTCCCATCCCCCTGCTGGAACAGGATTCCCTGTCAGAGCATCCCAGAGCATCAGGGACTGGAAGGGACCTGGAAAGATGGCCCAGGCCAGCCCCCCCCCAGAGCAAGAGGGAGGTCAGAGCGGTCACCGAGGTCAGATGGGCCAAGGTAAAGGAGGCCACCTGCACCCGTGTGTCTGAGCAGCACTTGGATTCCAGCAGACACCACGTCCATCTGTCATGAAACCAACCAAAGGCTCCCTGCCACCTCCTTGTCACAGACCGGTCCTCCCCAGCAGTAACAGGAGTAGCTGGGGCAGAGCAGTGAGGAAGAGGGGTGAGAAAAGCAGCCCCTTGGGAATTACCTGCCCTGCACTAAGACCTTTGCTTTGCCATCTTTCCTCCTGGCTGCAAGACCCTGTGATTCGTGTCCTCCAAGAGACTTCATTTCTAGTCCCTTCTACAAACCTGGTGCCCCCCGGTCAGCGCTGGGGCTGCTCCTGCCCAGCATCTTCATCACTGGTGTCCATGGGGGGGGTCGATGGGCTGGGGGGCACTGAGGCTGCACAGAGGAACCTGGACAGACAGGCTGAGGGTCACTGTCTGGGCTTCAACAGGGCCGAGTGTGGGGTCCCTGTGGTCACAGCGACCCCTCAGCTGCAGGCTGGGACAGGGGGGCTGCAGGGCAGTCGGGCAGAGAGGGACCTGGGGGCTCTCAGTGACAGGGGGCTGAGTGTGAGCCAGCAGGTGGCCAAGAAGGCCAGTGGCACCCTGGCCTGGATTAGACACTGTGGAGGGAAGGAGGGTGTCTTCTCGACGCCCTGCGGCCAGGGCTCCCTTAGCAGGGGCCAGCATTCGGGCTGTGGGAGGTCTGTGGGCGAGTGCTCGCTCTGAACCACGCACAGCTCCTCCTGGCGAGCGTTTCGCCAGCGGGACGGGCTCTGCGCGGCTTCCTCTTGCCCGGCTGCCAGACGGGCTCCGCGGGGCCAGCAGCCACCTTTGTCCGCCGGCCCCTTGGCAGAGCGGAGGGGAAGCTCGCAGGCAGAGGATGTGAAAGCGCTGCCCTCCCGCACCCGGCCAGCGCCGAGCGGAGCCGAGTGGCGAGCGCAGGCTCACGGGGCCAGGGAGCCGCCGGAAGGTTTGCCAGACCGAGCCTGCTGCCCTGGGCTCCCGGCGGCCGGGGCACGGCGATCCCTCGGGGACCAGCGCCCAGCCGCGCCCCGCGGGGCCAACCGCTCTCCCCCAGCTCCCTCCAGTCTGGACTCAGGGGCCCCTCCAGTCCCTGATGGTCTGTGATTCGTTCTTCCACCCTGACTGGGTACCCGCAGCTTTGCCACCTCCTTCACAGGGCCACAGAGCACCAGGGATGGGAAGGCACTTCGAAACATCACCCAGTCCAGTCCCCCTGCCACAGCAGCATCCCCTAGGTCCAGTCATTAGGGATGGGAAGGGTTCTCCAAAGACCATCCAGTCCAGGCCCCCTGCCACAGCAGGATCCCCCAGACCCAGTCACACAGGGACATGTCCAGGTGGGTTTGAAATGTCTCCAGAGAAGGAGACTCCACACCCCCCTGGGCAGCCCCTTCCTGTGGATGGAGGTGTCTCCTCTCATGCCCACTCCAGTAGTTATTTGCAGTGATGAGTGAAGATGTGGCTCTAACATCTGGATTCAGTCAAGTCTGTCTCCCAGCTCTTACAGTAGAACATGAACAACTGCATGTAAACCTCCAAGGGAGTGGAGCATCTCCCTGATGGGGAAAGGCTGGGGGAGCTGGGAGAAGAGGAGCCTGAGGGGTGACCCCATGGATGCTGATCAAGATGTGAAGGGTGGGTGTGAGGAGGATGGAGCCAGGCTCTGCTCAGGGGCACCCAGTGACAGGACAGGGGGCAGTGGGTGTGAGCTGGAGCAGAGGAGGTTTCACATCAGTGTGAGAAGGACCTTCTTCATGATGAGGGTGACAGAGCCCTGGCAGGGGCTGCCCAGGGGGGTTGTGGAGTCTCCTTCTCTGGTGACATTTCAACCCCCCCGGACGTGTTTCTGTGATAGGATCTAGGGGATCCTGCTGTGGGGGGGATTGGACTGGCTGATCTTTTGAGGTCCCTTCCAGTCCCTGCTGCTCTGTGACCTGAAGGTGTCCACACAGGCCTTTCTTTCCTGCACTGCCCCCCGTTTTCACCAGAGCAGAGCAAACCCTGCTTCAGCTGGTCGGTCAGGATGGACCCGAGCGCTGCTCCTTCAGCGCCAGCCCTTTGCATTTCCCCATTTGAGGGCTTCCAAGTCTTCCTCTCCTTTGACCAGGGACCTTCTTTTATGGAGAGGGGCCCCGGGATGGCGAGTGCTGGCCGACCCCCCTTTCTGCTGGGCTTTGCTGCTGGCGTGAAGTTCCCTCTGTGCTGGCGAGTTACCCGCCGGGGCTGCTGCTGGGGGTGGGAGGGTTGGGACGTGTCCAGATCCGGTTGGCTGCTGTTTCCCTCAGTGGACATTCACTGTGCTTTGCAAAGGGAGCAGTCACACTGGAGCGTCTTGTTCTGGGCCTCTCACGTCCCCTGGTCAGCAGAGGACAAGCTGCAGTCAGAGCTCCCCGGCCGCTTGCTGCTGAAGCCGGGGTTCTCCCTCGCTGTGAGCAAGTGCTGGCTGAGGCTCCAGGAGAAGACCTGCAGGATCAGGCAGCCAAGAGGTGGTTTGTGCTGCTCAGGTGTCTCCTGACGTCCCAGAGGCAGAACATGACATGTCTGCTGATTACTTGTCTTCAGCCCAGCTCCCAGCCCCTCCGGTTGTTCCCACCTGCCACCTCGACAGTGCTGGCCACCCGCTCGGCGAGGCTGTCACTCCTGTGGCGACTGACCTGTTGGAGGGCAGTGGAGGAGAAAGGGACCTGGGGGTTCTGCTGGCCAGCAGGATGGCCAGGAGCCAGCAATGGGCCCTTGTAGACAAGAAGGCCAAGGGCATCTCGGGGTGGATCAGAACAGGGGTGCTTAGCAGACCCAGAGGGGTTCTCCTCCCCCTCTGCTCTGCCCTGGGGAGACCACAGCTGGAGTCTTGTGTCCAGCTCTGGGCCCCTCAGTTCCTGAAGGACACAGAGCTGCTGGAGAGAGCCCAGAGATGCTGAAGGGAGGGGAGCATCTCCCTGCTGAGGAGAGGCTGAGGGAGCTGGGGCTCTGGAGCTGGGAGAAGAGACTGAGGGGTGACCCCATGGATGGTGATCAAGATGTGAAGGGTGGGTGTGAGGAGGATGGAGCCAGGCTCTGCTCAGGGGCACCCAGTGACAGGACAAGGGGCAGTGGGTGTGAGCTGGAGCAGAGGAGGTTCCACATCAGTGTGAGAAGGACCTTCTTCCCGGTGAGGGTGCCAGAGCCCTGGCAGGGGCTTCCCAGGGGGGTTGTGGAGTCTCCTTCTCTGGAGATGTTTCAAACCACCTGGATGTGTTCCTGTGTGACTGGATCTAGGGGATCCTGCTCTGGCAGGAGGATTGGAGTGGTTGATCTTTGAGGTCCCTCCCAGTCCCTCCCAGTGCTCCGTGACCCCGCGGCACTGCAGAGCAGACCACTGCACTGAACAACGTCAGACATAACCCGTGCAGTTAACCTTTCTGGTTATTCTTAACCCAGGGGGCAGCCCCACGGCCCCCGGGGACACCGCCGGCGGTGGCACACGGCCACGCGTGCCTGCACAGACCTTTGTTTTGGGGAGACGCTCGCCCGCTGCGAGGGCTAACTCTGCCTCTCTCTGGAGGCCCTGTCTTTCCTCACCACCGTGTGAAGGAGTGAGAGAGAGGGTCCTCCTCTGGCATCGTTGTCTCCTTCTGAGCGTCCAGCCCCCGGGAGAAGCCGTGTGCCAGCGGCGTGTGACAGGGGCTAGGAGCACCCCTGCTCGCTGGCCGCCTCGGTGGGCACCGTGAGCTGGGAGCCTTCTCCTGAGCTGCTGCCAGGACCACTGTGACAGCTCAGCTCACAGTCACCGAGTGGCTTCGCTCGGCCACCGACGTTCTGCACAAGCGCCGGCACAGAGGGGGATGCAGGGCACCGGGGGGGGGATCAGAGACGCCCCGAGTCCTGTCCTCGCCCCAGTGTTGCTCTGGCTCAGGCTGAGGACTTCTGCCAGGGGTCGCGGGTACCGGCATCGCCGGGGCTGCTGCCGGGAGAGGGGCGCAGGGACGGAGGCCCCTGGGCAGGCGCCGCCCCGACGGCTCCCAGCGGCTCGCTCGCTCCTGAGCCGCTACGGGCGCCCGTCGGGGCGGGAGCGAGCCCGGCGCCGGTGTCCGATCCCGACGGGAGCGAGCCCGGTGACCCGTCGGGGCGGGAGCGTGCCCGGCCCCACTGCGGGCGCGGGCGGGTCCGTCGCCCCCCGCCACGTCGCGCCCGCCCCCTACTTAAGGCGGCGGCGGCGGGCGCTGCTCCCGCCCGCACCCTGACCGTGTGTCCCCACAGACATGGCCCCGCAGAGCCTGCGGCCCCTGCTGCGGTACCGGTCCCTCGCCATCCTCCTCCTCACGCCGCTGCTGCTGCTGCCGCTGCCGCTGGCGGTGCCGACGCGGGTAAGTGCTGCGGGGTCTGCGCGGGGAAGGAGTAGACCCCAGCCCAGCCCAGCCCAGCCCAGCCCTGCTGCCCCACCGGAGCCTCCCGGTGCGGACCTGCTGCCCGGAGCCCCTCTCCCAGACTGGTCACGCTGAGCCCTGCCCGAGCACCCAGCCCGCTCGCCGCCTGAGCATCGCCTTTGCCACCTGAGCGCGCCCTCAGGGCTGAAGGAGGTTCTACCCCCTCGCCCCTCGGAGCAGGTCCCGGCTCCAGGAACGTGGAGCCTTTGGGCAGCCCAACGTTCCGAGGGGGCTCCGCGCCCGATCCCTCAGCCCCGAGGGTTCTGCTCGCTGTCAGGACTTGGGGCTCCCGCGGACCCCCCCCCTTCTCGCAAAGGTCCCGCACACTGAGAGCTGCGGCTTCAGTTCGCGAGTAGCGACGGCAGGACCCTGAGACGCGAGGCTTGCGGGCTCCCCCGCTCCCTCTTGTGCCGAGGCTCCGGGCTGCTCAGCTCCGAGGGCTACCGAGGGCAGTCTTGGCGGTGCAGGAGTCCAAACGCAGCAATGTCCTTGGTAGCGCACCCATCGCACCCGAGGGATGGTGATGGCACCTCTTTGCTTACACCAGGGGTCCTCAGACCAGCACAGAACTGTAGGAGCCTCGGGGGGGACCCCATGGATGTTGATCAAGATGTGAAGGGTGGGTGTGAGGAGGATGGAGCCAGGCTCTGCTCAGGGGCACCCAGTGACAGGACAAGGGGCAGTGGGTGTGAGCTGGAGCAGGAGGTTCCTCATAAACATGAGAAGTTCCTTCTTCCCAGTGAGGGTGGCAGAGCCCTGGCAGGGGCTGCCCAGGGGGGCTGTGGAGTCTCCTTCTCTGGAGACATTTGAATCCCACCTGGAGATGTTCCTGTGCGACTGGATCTAGGGGATCCTGCTGTGGCAGGGGGACTGGACGATCTCTCGAGGTCCCTTCCCACCCCTAACGCTCTGTGGTTATTCAACTCCAGCCCTTCAGCTGTCTGAACTGACTGTGGAGCTAATTTATAGAGTGTGACCACACACGAATTATTTACTCTCCACTCTGCAGACCCAGGGCTGCTTCTGCCCCGTGAGTTTTATTCATTTAGGGTGGTTTTTGTCTTTCATCCTGGCAGCAGAGTAACCACAGCCGGTTCCAGCCCCGTCGCTGTGGTGCAGCACAGGCTGTGCTCTGGGCTCACCTCGTGCTCACTAAGTAAAGAGACCGAAGCAGGACCTGTCGGACATCCTGCAGGCTCTGAAGGAACCTTCTTTTCCCAAACTTACCTGAGAACCTGAAGGAACAAATGCTCAATCTCCTCGATAAAATGAAGGGAAACCCCCCCCCCCATTAATAAATGTCACAAGATCACAGAGCATCAGGGATTGGAAGGGACCTTGAGAGATCATCCAGTCCAGTCCCCCTGCCACGGCAGGATCCCCCAGATCCAGTCACACAGGAACAGTCCAGGTGGGTTTGAAACGTCTCCAGAGAAGGAGACTCCACAACCCCCCTGGGCAGCCCCTGCCAGGGCTCTGGCACCCTCACTGGGAACAAGGTCCTTCTCACACTGATGTGGACCCTCCTCTGCTCCAGCTGATACCTTGTCCTATCGTTGGGTGCCCCTGAGCAGAGCCTGGCTCCATCCTCCTCACACCCACCCCTCACATCTTGCTCAGCACCAAAGAGGTCAAAACCCATGACCTCAAGACAGAAACACCCAGACCTACGAACTCTAGGAGAAGTTCTTGCCTCCTAGATGCAGAAGTCCCCCCTCCAGCACCAAGAGCAGCTGCCCACTGCAGCCTGTGTCCTTGCCCAGTCCTGGCAGTTTGTCTCATGCCCTGCTGCTGGGCAGGTTCATTAGACCATGACACCGAGGTCGGGCAGATCTTCGCGTGGTCCTGCTCGGGCAGGGGGATGGGACTGGGTGATCCCTCCGGGTCCCTTGCAGCCCCAGTCTAACAGCAGAAGCTGGAATCCTTGTGCCTCTGCTCCCTCCTTCAGCAGAGCTGGGGGAGCTGCAGGAACCGTGTGGGCCCCTCGTTAAAGCTGCCTGTTGCGTTGGGTCGTTGCGAGGGGGTCCCGGGGCTGACGCGTGTCTCCTGTCGCGTTGCAGGAGGCCAAGTGTGCCTATGTCATCGTCATCATGGCCGTGTTCTGGTGCACGGAGGTGATCCCGCTGGCCGTCACCTCGCTCATGCCCGTCGTGTTCTTCCCTCTGCTTGGCGTGCAGAGCTCCAAGTCGGTGAGGAGGCTCACATGGGGACGGGGTCCTGCTGGGCAGGGGGTGGGACTGGAGGGTCTCTCCAGGCCCCTTCCAACCCCTAATGCAGGGGCAGGATTGGACGTGGCACTTGGTGCCATGGTCTAGCCTTGAGCTCTGTGGTGACAGGTTGGACTTGATGATCTATGAGGTCTCTTCCAACCTTGATAATACTGTGATACTGTGATAATGACTGGATCTAGGGGTCCTGCTGGGCAGGGGGTGGGACTGGAGGGTCTCCCCAGGTCCCTTCCAACCCCTAATGACTGGATCTAGGGGTCCTGCTGGGCAGGGGGTGGGACTGGAGGGTCTCCCCAGGTCCCTTCCAACCCCTAATGACTGGATCTAGGGGTCCTGCTGGGCAGGGGGTGGGACTGGATGATCTCTTGAGGTCTCTTCCAACCCCTAATGTCTGGATCTAGGGGATCCTGCTGGGCAGGGGACTGGACTGGAGGATCTCTCCAGGTCCCTTCCAGTCCCTGGTGCTCTGTGACTCTGTCACTGTGTCCCTTCCAGAGCTCATTCTGGCCCTTTGCGCTGGTGCTTTGCCCAAGGGAGAGGGGCTCTGTTTTGGGACCGTAGCCCAGGCTGACTACTGGCCAGCCAGCTGGGCAGGGGCTGGCTCAGAGGGCACCCCGGGCAGGAGGTAAGGTGGCCCTGCCCGCCCCTGTGCCCGCAGGTGTGTGTGCAGTACCTGAATGACACCAGCATGCTCTTCGTCGGGGGGCTGATCGTCGCCATCTCTGTGGAGCAGTGGAACCTCCACAAAAGGATCGCGCTGAGGGTCCTGCTGGTCGTCGGGGTGAAGCCTGCGCTGTAAGAGGGCTGCTTCCCCCTGCTCCTCCTGCTGAACCCCAGGGGAGCCCCGGGATGGGGGGGAACGGTCAGCAGGGGAAGAAGCCTTCGGGAGCCCGCCTGGAGGTGTTCCTGGGCGACTGGGGCTAGAGGATCCTGCCCTGGCAGGGTGGGATGGACTGGATGGTCTCTCGAGGTCCCTTCCCATCCCCAGGACCCATCTGCTCTTGGGGCAAACCCACCCCGGGCTGAATCCGAGAGGCTCCCTGCTGGGACAAAGCGCCGGCAGTGGCAGCTGCGCTCGGCCAGAGGAGCTGCCTGGCTCCGGGGGTCCCTGCAGTGAGGCTGCCAGGGTTGTCCCAGCAGGGAGGGGCCCTGCTGCGTGCTGGTGGGCACTGCCCACGGCCCCGTCCGGGCTGCTCTCCCGTCCCCACAGCCCCTGCCACAGCCCTCTCCCCTGCCTGTTTGTCTCTGCAGCCTCATGCTGGGGTTCATGGTGGTCACAGCCTTCCTTTCCATGTGGATCAGTAACACGGCCACTACGGCCATGATGGTTCCCATCGTCCAGGCTGTCCTGGACCAGATGGACAGCACGGAGCACGACATGACCGTGATGGAGCAGGCCACCGGGCAACCAAACACGGTGATTGAGCTGGAGGAGAAGAGTGCGTCAGATCCCGCCTCCGTGCACGGTGAGGGTCTGGCCTGAGCTGGAGGGACCTGGACAGGCTGCAGAGCTGGGTGAGGGGACCTGAGTGACCTAGAGCCAGGGCAGTGCAGAGCCGGGCAGCTGGGCAGGAGCAACCTCAGGGACCAGCGTAGGCTGGGGACTGACCTGCTGGAGACCAGTGCAGGAGAGAGGGACCTGAGGGTCCTGGTGGCCAGCAGGATGGCCAGGAGCCAGCAATGTGCCCTGGTGGCCAAGAAAGCCGACAGCACCCTGGGGTGGATCAGAAGGTGAGAGGTCAGCAGATCAAGAGAGGTTCTCCTTCTCTGCTACTCTGCCCTGCTGAGACCACATCCTGAATCTTGTGTCCAGTGCTGGGCCCCTCAGCTCCCGAAGGACTCGGAGCTGCTGGAGAGAGTCCAGGGCAGAGCCACAGGGACGATGGAGGGAGGGGGCATCTCCCTGCTGAGGAGAGGCCATCCTTAGGCCTTTGGGGTGCCTTCCATCCCTGATGCTCCGTGATCCTGTGAATCTTTGGAGGAGCTCTCTCTGCACCTTCAGGGAAGGGGGTGGGTTCCTGGCTGCAGCCCCCCAGGTGCACAAGCTCTGGGTTTTCTGGACTGTCTCCACGCTGGGGGATGTGGTTTAGGGGTGACCTTGTAGAGTGGAGCTGATGGTTGGACTCGATGGTCCCGGGGGTCTTTTCACACTGGATGATTCTGTGGTTCTGTTGGGATGACCTTTCACTACCAGTCTGGGGGTGACTTTGCAGAGCAGGGTCGCTGCTTGGACTCGCTGGTCCTGGGGGTCTTTCCCAACCTGGCTCTGTGCTGTCCGTGTGTCTTTGGATCCAACCATGCGGCACAGAGAACCCCAAGGACAAAGCCCGGAGCCCCTGTCCTGAGCTCTCTGCCTCCCTAACCTCCTCTGTGGCCACCTGTGCTCTTTGCTTCTAGCCACAAGCAATGGGCAGCTGCCTGACGACCCCAGATCTTGTGAGGAAGAGCAGACGAGGAAGCAGATAGGCAAGGGGATGACGCTGTGCGTGTGCTATGCGGCCAGCATCGGAGGCACGGCCACGCTGACGGGAACGGGGCCCAACATGGTGCTGAAAGGCCAGATGAACCAGTGAGTCACTGGGGCTGCTTCTCTTACACAGCCCAACTGCTGTGGGGACCAGCTAGTCCGAGACAGCTGGAGCACGGGAGGTTCCTCATCTAACTGAGAAGGACCTTCCTCATGGTGAGGGTGACAGAGCCCTGGCAGGGGCTGCCCAGGGGGGTTGTGGAGTCTCCTTCTCTGGAGACATTTCAAACCCACCTGGACATGTTCCTGTGCAACTGGATCTGGGGAAACCTGCTGTGGCAGGGGGATGGGACTGGATGATCTCTGGAGGCACCTTCTGACCCTTAATGACTGGATCTAGGGGATCCTGCTGTGGCAGGGGGACTGGAGTGGATGATCTTTGGAGGTCCCTTCCCATCCCTAATGACTGGATCTGTGGGAATCCTGCTCTGGCAGAGGGATGGGACTGGATGATCCTTTGAGGTCCCTCCCCATCCCTGATGCTCTGACGCCAGGACAGACAATTCTCACCCTCCTACGAGACCGAGTGGGCAGAAGGAAGGAGCATCAGCCCTGAGATCCAGGACACCCCCTCTTTGCTTTCCAGGCTGTACCCCAACAACAACGACGTCGTGAATTTTGCCTCCTGGTTTGGGTTTGCCTTCCCAAACATGATTCTGATGCTGCTGCTGGCGTGGCTCTGGTTGCAGTGCTCCTTCATGGGATTCAAGTGAGTACCGCAGGGCTCGGCACTGTGCACAGCTCCACGCTGAGGGGGACCAGCACTGAGGCCTCTGGACAGAGGAAATGCTCCATCAACTGATTCGGGGGGACCTGGACAGGCTGGGGAGCTGGGCAGGGAGACACTGAATGAGCTGTAGCCAGGGCAGTGCAGAGTCTGGCTGCTGGGCAGGAACAACCCCAGGGACCAGCATAGGCTGGGGACTGACCTGCTGGACAGCAGCAGAGGAGGAAGGGACCTGGGGGTCCTGGTGGCCAGCAGGATGGCCAGGAGCCAGCCAAGGGCCCTTGTTGGCAAGGAGGTCAATGGCACCCGGGGGGGGATCAGAAGGTGGGTGTTTAGCAGATGTAAAGATGTAGAGAGGTTCTCCTCCACCTCTACTCTGTCCAGCTGGAATCTTGTGTCCAGTGCTGGGCCCCTCAGCTCCAGAGGGACACAGAGCTGCTGGAGAGAGCCCAGTGCAGAGCCACAGGGGTGATGGAGGGAGGGGAGCATCTCCCTGCTGAGGAGAGACTGAGGGAGCTGGGGCTCTGGAGCTGGGAGAAGACTGAGGGGGGACCCCATGGATGTTGATCAGGATGTGAAGGGTGGGTGTGAGGAGGATGGAGCCAGGCTCTGCTCAGGGGCACCCAGTGACAGGACAAGGGGCAGTGGGTGTGAGCTGGAGCAGAGGAGGTTCCACACCAGTGTGAGAAGGACCTTCTTCATGGTGAGGGTGCCAGAGCCCTGGCAGGGGCTGCCCAGGGGGTTGTGGAGTCTCCTTCTCTGGAGACATTTCAAACCCTCCTGGACGTGTTCCTGTGTGACTGGATCTAGGGGATCCTGTTCTGGCAGGGGGACTGGGTGATACTTTGAGGTCCCTTCCAATCCCTGATGCTCTGTGACTCTGTGCTATGGTTCTTCTGCCGTTCACTCAAAGCCCAGGTTTTCCTCCCAGACCTCCCTGTCCATCTCCAGGCTCCACTCTCCAGTGAGAACTCACGTGCTCCCATCAGATACGTGGAAACTGCTGTGATTTGTGCCCCTGGGCTCTGCTCTCCTCTGTGTCTGTTCCCAGGAGTGATCACTTGCAGTGACCAGCAGGACAGACCCCCCCCCAGCAGGCTCATCCTCACAGCACCTTCTTCTCCCTTTTTTCCTGAAGCTTTAAAAAAAGCTGGGGCTGTGGAACAGAGAGAACAGCCAAGGAGAAAGCTGCCTACGAGGTGCTGAAGGCAGAGATGAAGAAGCTGGGCCCCATCTCTTACGCAGAATTCAATGTCCTGCTGATGTTTGTGCTGCTGGTCCTGCTCTGGTTCTCCAGACACCCCGGCTTTGTGAGGGGCTGGGCCAGCAGCCTCTTCCCAGAGGGAGAAAAGTAAGTGTTTAGGGCATTCTCATCCCTGACCCTCTACCTTCTGGAACTGATTCCCTTGCTCCTGCACCCCGTTCTGAGCGTGGGGTCATCGCTTGCAAACAGCATCTGAGCGGATCTGCTGGGCTCCTCTTCCCAGGGGGGGTGGCAGAGCCCTGGAAGGGGCTGCCTGGGGGGGTTGTGGAGTCTCCTTCTCTGGGGACGTTGAAAACCCACCTGGAGATGTCCCTGTGCAGCTGGATCTAGGGGATCCTGCTGTGGCAGGGGGATTGGACTGGGTGATCTTTGGAGGTCCCTTCCAATCCCTAATGACTGGATCTAGGGGATCCTGCTGTGGCAGGGGGATTGGACTGGGTGATCTTTTGAGGTCCCTTCCAATCCCTAATGACTGGATCTGGGGGATCCTGCTGTGGCAGGGGGACTGGACTGGAGGATCTTTGGAGGTCCCTTGCAGTCCCTCATGTCCTGTGACTCTGTGCTGTGGCAGGTCTGAGACACCTCGGCCGTGGCGCGGTGGCCCGCTGTGCTGACGCAGAAGCCACAGGCAGGAGGACCAGGGCAGAGCTGCGCTGCTGGGGCTCGGCCCCCCCGGCCCGGGGCTCAGGGGTCTCTCTCGCAGCCGCTCTCCTCCCGCCGCAGGTTCATCACCGACTCCGCGCCCGCTGTGCTCGTCGCGCTGCTGCTCTTCATCCTCCCCGCGCAGAAGCCCCGGCTCCCGGGCTGGAGCCCCGGCTCGCCCGACCCCGAGCAGGCTGAAGGAGGTACCGAGCCAAGAGCCAGGGCGCTGCGGGCCCGCGGGCTCCTGCCGCACCAGCTGCGGCGCGACCCCGCTCCCCCAACCGCTCCGCTCCCCCAACCGCTCCGCCCCGGTTCTCGCCGCAGATCCGAAGAAGCCGCTGTCCTCGGCCCCGCTGCTCGACTGGAGCGTGGTCCAGAGGAAGATGCCCTGGAGCATCGTGCTGCTGCTGGGCGGCGGCTTCGCCCTGGCTGATGCAAGCGCGGTACGGCCTGGCCCCCCTTCCCCTCTGGCCCCAAGGCGACCGTCCCTGGTAGCCCCGTCGCCCCGGGCACGCACCCCCGGCCAAGCCCCGCAGAGAGGGTCGGACCCGGGGCAGGTCGCGGTGGGCACGGACCGGGAGGGAGGTGAACCCCTGCGCCCCCGGCCCCTGTGCTCTGCCAAAGCCCCCCACTTCTCCCAGCTCTGGAGGCTGCTGGGGGCTCGGCCGGGCAGAGCCCCTCCTGCTTCTGCTGCCGCCCCGGTGCCAGCCTCTGTGGGAGAGCAGCCGAGGGGATCCCACCGGTGAGGGCTGCGGACCCCACTCGGGTTCCCTGACCTAGGATCACAGCATCATTAGGGACTGGAAGGAACCTCGGAAGATCATCCAGTCCAGTCCCTCTGCCAGAGCAGGATCCCCTAGATCCAGTCATTGGGGGTTGGAAGGGACCTCGAGAGATCATCCCGTCCAGTCCCCCTGCCAGAGCAGGATCCCCTAGATCCAGTCATTGGGGGTTGGAAGGGACCTCAAAGATCATCCAGTCCCTTCCCCCCTTGCCACAGCAGGGTCCCCCAGACCAACTCACAGGGTCAGCCAGGGTTAGAAGGGGCCACCTGCTCGCTCAAGGCTGCTGCCAGGCGAGGTGCTGCGGTCCCTGAGCCCCCAGCTCGAGGCTGCGCTCACGCACTGGCAGCTGAACGCCCAGAGCAGAGAGGCCCTGGAGACAGGTGTAGACTGGACGTCAGGAGCAGGTCCTTCATGGACAGAGGGGTCAGGCCCTGGGGTGGGCTGCCCAGGGTGGGGGCTGAGTCCCCATCCCTGGATGAGTTTGAAAGTCGCTCAGATGGGGTTTTGGAGGATCTGGTTTAGGGGTGACACTGTAGAGTGGGGTTGCTGGGGGATTGGACCAGATGATCTTTCGAGGTCCCTTTCAATCCCTAATGATTCTATGATTCTGTGATGGTTGGACTGGGTGATCCCAGGGGTCTTTTCCAGCCTGAAGGTTCTATGAACCACATTGTTTCCTTCATCGCAGCCAAGATGCATCTCGACCACAGCAGCCCTAGCTGTCAACAAGCAGAGCCTTGCTCTGGGGGATCCACACTCAGAGCTGAGCTCCGTGACTGGTGGCTTTAAATCATGGAACCAACGAAACTCTAGGGTCTTCCGTTCACCTACATCCATCCATTCATCTGAGGAGATTCATCCTCAGAGCTGAGCTCTGTGACTAGGTGGCTGTAAATCACGGAACCAGTGCAAACTCTAGGGTCTTCCATCGCCCACGTCCACCACACACACGTCGTTACAGTCCCAGGGCGGTAGAAGCCATCAAGGCAAAGGTTGTGTGAGGTACTTGGGTCAATGGCCACCTGTGCTCCTACGGAGAAGGTGCCAGAAGACGCCTGAGCAGTACTTTACAGATTTGCAGTCTTCTCAGCGACGGTTGATGCTGTTCAGGAAAGAGGCCAAGCATGACCAAGGGTTCCAGACAAGACCCAGAGGCAGCAGGTCTGGTCGGCAGGCGCGTCCCTCAGTGTTCGTGACAGGACATCGGTCGCTCGTTTCTGTCACTGGGTTTGGTAGAAGCTGGACGCATAGCAGAGGTCCCCGTTCATGACCCGGGGGTTCTGATCCTCACTTCTTGTTCCTGTCAGAACTCGGGGCTCTCGGCTTGGCTGGGACATCAAATGACCCCACTGGGATCCATCCCACCGTGGGCCATCGCAACGGTGCTTTCGCTTGTCATAGCGGTCTTCACCGAGTGCACCAGCAACGTCGCCACGGCCACGCTCTTCCTGCCCGTCTTCTCCTCCATGGTAAGATCCTCCTGGGCTGCATCAGAACCGGGGGGGCTGGCAGATGGAGAGAGGGTCTCCTGGTGGAGGAGCTCTGCTCTGCCCTGGGGAGACCACAGCTGGAATCTTGTGTCCAGTGCTGGGCCCCTCAGTTCCAGAAGGACACAGAGCTGCTGGAGAGAGCCCAGGNCCCTTCCAACCCCTGATGTTCTGAGGTTCTGTGATTCCAGTTTCCTCTGTAACTCAAAGGGATGGTCCTGCACTAGATGACCTTTCGAGGTCCCTTCCAGTCCCTGATGCTCCATGATTCTGTGAGTCCCATCCCCATGTTATTCTGGCCCAAATGTCATCCGAGGCCAGAGACAAGGTCACTGGAGAAACATGACCAGAACTTGGATCTCCCCTGCAGAGCAAGCGAGCCAGGAGGAGTTGAGCGCTGGCTCGGGGCGCTCTGGGGCGGGGAGCAGGGTTGAAGCCCGTGTGGGTCTCAGAATGAAGTGCTGTGAGAGTTCCTGCGGTGCCAGGAAGGGAATCACAGACTCCCAGAACATTAGGGAGCGGAGGGGATCTCCAAAGACCAGCCAGTCCAGTCTCCCCACCACCACCAGGATCCCCTAGATCCAGTCACACAGGAACGTGGCCAGGAGGGGTGGGACCGTCTCCAGAGAAGGAGACTCCACACCCCCTGGGCAGCCCATGGATCTCAGTCGCCTGGAAGACCTCTGGGTGCTCTTCTGCCGGGTCACCTCCAGCGGGACGTTGTCTGCCCTTCCCTGCAGGCGGCGTCCGTCAAGATCCACCCGCTGTACGTGATGGTGCCGGGCACCCTGAGCGCGTCCTTCGCCTTCATGCTGCCCGTCGCAACGCCGCCCAACGCCATTGTGTTCTCCTACGGCCACATCCGCGTCCTGGACATGGTGAGACCCCGCCGCCCTCACCCCGAGCCGCTGGGAGGGGTCCACTCTGCGAGCCGGGAGCCTCTGAAGGGCCGCCGGAGCTGCCCCGCGTCCCCCCTCCTGCACAGGGACAACAGCCACTCACACCCCTCACCCAGCGGTGCCCGCGCCGGGGCTTTGCCAGATGCAGCCCCACCAGCCATGAGTGTCTTAAGCACGGAGGGGTTAAGTGTTCCCAGTGCTTCCCAGTCTCCTGGGGCTTTGGCCAGTACAGCCGAAGCCCTGTTCCCTCTGGAGCTGAAAGCAGAGGCTACCAATCAGTGGCCTGAGGCTCTGGTCCTGCCGTCCCTGCCAGACCGCACAGGGCCAGGGTCTGTGCCCAGCGCTCGGGCGCTGCCGGCTTCGCAGCCGGAGACCGGGAGGGAGCTGGAAAGGACAGGAGCTGCTGCTCAGGGAGACCGAGCAGGTGGGTTTTAAATGTCTCCAGAGAAGGAGACTCCACAACACCCCTGGGCAGCCCCTGCCAGGGCTCTGGCACCCTCACTGGGAAGAAGGTCCTTCTCACACTGATGTGGAACCTTCTCTGTCCCAGCTCACACCCACTGCCCCTTGTCCTGTCACTGGGTGCCCCTGAGCAGAGCCTGGCTCCATCCTCCTCACACCCACCCTTCACATCTTGATCAACATCCATGGGGTCACCCCTCAGTCTCCTCTTCTCCCAGCTCCAGAGCCCCAGCTCCCTCAGCCTCTCCTCAGCAGGGAGATGCTCCCCTCCCTCCATCATCCCTGTGGCTCTGCCCTGGGCTCTCTCCAGCAGCTCTGTGTCCTTCTGGAACTGAGGGGCCCAGCACTAGACACAAGATTCCAGCTGTGGTCTCCCCAGGGCAGGGCAGAGGGGGAAGGCAACCTCTCTCAACCTGCTGACCACCCCCGTTCTGACCCACCCCAGGATCTGTTGGCCTTCTTAGCTACCAGGGTTCATTGCTGGCTCCTGGCCATCCTGCTGGCCACCAGCAGCCCCAGGTCCCTCTCTCCTCCGCTGCTGTCCAGCAGGTCAATCCCCCCCTCTCCTGGTCCCTGCTCTGCCCTGGCTCCAGTCCACTCAGGGGCTCCCCGCCAGCTCTGCAGGGCGATGACAGCCTGGGTCACTTTGTGACCAGAGCGAAGGGCAGGGGTTGGGCTGGAAGATCCTTCGAGGTCCTTCCAGCCCCTAATGTCCTGTCAGTCTGTGACCTGGGAGTGTTTAAGGTTCCTAGCCCACCCGAACTCCTTTGAGACCCTTGGCCCTTGTCTTGCCGGAGCAGCTGCACTGGCCACTGTGGCTAGCCAAGAGCGCAGGGCACCAGGCGTGATCCTCTCCCCGTGGCCGTGCCGTGCCGGGGCGCTGGCCACAGTCTGCTGGTGCCAGGCGAGTGGTGGTGGCTGAGCGCCCGTCCCTGCAGGTTCGGTCTGGAGTCGTGATGAACGTCATCGGCGTCCTCTGCGTCACGCTGGCCATCAACACCTGGGGCCGACCCGTGTTCGGCCTGGACACGTTCCCAGCCTGGGCCAACAGCACGAGCCACCAGTGAGCCGCGGAGCAGCCACGTGTGGACCAAGGAGAGGACCCCNCCGGCCGCAGCGATGGCCTCGCCCACAAGCGGTGAGCGTGGCACGCACAGAGATGCCCCGTCCGGCACGGGAAGGGCACGTGGTGCCGCCTTGTGCGGCCCCTCCGCCGCGGCGCCCGCGACGCTGACCCGGCCGCGCTGGGGCTGCTCCCTCACCGCGGGCTCCGTGGCTCCAGCCGGTGTCCCGGCGGGGCTGGGGCAGGGCTGCCTCCAGCAGGGCCAGGAGCCCTCCTCTCTCTCAGCCAACTTGGACTTTGTCAGTACCAGCCTGGAGAAGGCCAGTGGCCTATTGGAGAACTTCCTGGCCTAGCCGCTCGTGTGGCTCGTTAATTAGCCCCTGGGTTAGCCGCTGGTGTGCCTTATTAACATCTGGATTAGCCACTGCTCTGCCTTATGAATTAACCCCTGGATCAGATGCTGATGTGCCTTATGAATTAACTCCTTCAGTAGCCACTGATGTGCTTTATTAACATCTGGATTAGCCACTGCTCTGCCTTATTAATCCCTGGATTAGCTGCTGATGTGCCTTATGAATTAACTTCAGTAGCCACTGATTTGCCTTATGAATTAACTCCTTCAGTAGCCACTGCTGTGCCTTATGAATTAACTCTTTCAGTAGCCACTGATGTGCTTTATTAACATCTGGATTAACCACTGCTGTGCCTTATTAATCCCCGGATTAGCTGCTGCTGTGCCTTATGAATTAACCCCTGGATTAGCTGCTGCTGTGCCTTATGAATTAACCCCCAGATTAGCTGCTGCTGTGCCTTATGAATTAACCCCCAGATTAGCTGCTGCTGTGCCTTATGAATTAACCCCCAGATTAGCTGCTGCTGTGCCTAATTAACCCCGGATTAGCCGCTGCTGTGCCTAATTAACCCCTGGATTAGCCGCCGGTGTGCCTCCTGAGCTCACTCCGAGTGACACCAAGGCACGAGAAAGCCTCTGGGTTGGGGGCCCAGACGCCTGGGGCCGGTGCTGGCCGCCAGCAGCGGGAGCCCTCCTGCCAGCCGTGCGGCCGAGGTCCCGCGCGACGTGTGTGGCACAGCCTCCAGAAGAAGGGTCGTGGCACCCATCTACCTCACAGCGGTGTCATGAGGACACGAGGGTCCGCAGCCCGGTGACTCCCCACCTTAGGCTAAGGGTGCGAGGGAGAGGCCGCAGAGCCGCAGCCCTCGGCCAGCTTCCAACGGGTCGGCTTCCCAGTGGGGCTGGGGGAGCAGGGGGTGCCCGCGCGGGGTGACCGCCGCGCTCAGAGCCACCTCCCCGTCCTGTTTGGGACCCTCTCGCGACGTCCTCCCCTTCTCCCTTTGTACCTGATTTAACTGGAGCCGGGCAAATAAAGGAATCACTAGAACCATCTCCTCTCCCTGTGGTGGGTGGCCCCTGCGCAGCAGAGCCTAGCACCCGGTCCTGCAGAGAACCACAGAAGCATCAGGGCTGGGAAGGGACCTCAAAGACCATCCAGTCCCATCCCCCTGCCACAGCAGGATCCCCGAGATCCAGTCATTAGGGATTGGAAGGGACCTCAAAGACCATCCAGTCCCATCCCCCCCACCACAGCAGGATCCCCAGACCCAGTCACACAGGAACATGTCCAGGGGGGTTTGAAACGTCTCCAGAGAAGGAGACCACTTGGTCTGCCGTGCTCTGCTGGCCAGTGGGTTGGACTCAGCCAGGGAGCAGCCCAGAGTGGCCGCAGGTGGACCTTAGCTCGTCAACACCACAGTCAGTATAAAGGGGGAAGCTGGCTGAGGAGCAGAGCCTCTTGCTTTGGCTTCTCTCTCACAGAACATTAGGGGTTGGAAGGGACCTCGAGAGGTCAGCCAGTCCATCCCCCCAACACAGCAGGATCCTTCAGATCAAGCTGCACAGGAACATGTCCAGGTAGGTTTAAACTTCTCTGGAGGAGACTCCACAACTACCTGGGCACTTCTCACACTGATGTGGAACTTCCTTCTCACACTGATGTGGAACCTCCTCTGCTCCAGCTCACACCCACTGTCCCTTGTCCTATCACTAGATGCCCCTGAGCAGAGCCTGGCTCCATCCTCCTCACACCCACCCTTCACATCTTGATCAACATCCATGGGGTCACCCCTCAGGCTCCTCTTCTCCCAGCTCCAGAGCCCCAGCTCCCTCAGCCTCTCCTCAGCAGGGAGATGCTCCCCTCCCTCCATCACCCCTGTGGCTCTGCCCTGGGCTCTCTCCAGCAGCTCTGAGCTCTTCTGGAGCTGCAGGTGGCCCAGGACTGGACACCAGGTGCCAGCTGCGGTCTCCCCAGGGCAGACTGTTTATCCAACCCTTTTGCACAGCTGGTCACTGCCTGCAGCTTTGCTGAAGAAGAACCTGGAGGGAAATACTAGGAGGTCTGTGCCCTTTATAGAAAGGGCCAAGTCCTGCCCTCAGCACAGGGGGCGCAGAGGAAGGGGCAGGCTGGCCACGCTGTTCCCAGGGGAGCAGGGGCTACGAAGGAATTGCTTGGGAGCCCTTTAAAAATAGGGCTGACTCCCTGAAACTATTTCTCTTCCAGTCAGGCTTCTCTGGACGACAAAGTCAACAGCTGCCTGCTCAGCTGGGTGTGAAAGCGGGCTGTCAGCTCCGGTCACAGAACAGAGGCTGCTTCTTCTGTAGGAGACCAGGTGCCACCTCTGCCGTGTTTGCTTCAGTGAGCAGACTGAGGGAGGTCCTGCTCTGCCCTGGGGGGACCCCAGCTGGAGTTTTGTGTCCAGCTCTGGGCCCCTCAGCTCCAGAAGGACACAGAGCTGCTGGAGGGAGCCCAGTGCAGAGCCACTGGGATGATGGAGGGAGGGGAGCATCTCCCTGCTGAGGAGAGGCTGAGGGAGCTGGGGCTCTGGAGCTGGGAGAAGAGGAGCCTGAGGGGTGACCCCGTGGATGTTGATCAAGATGTGAAAGGTGGGTGTGAGGAGGATGGAGCCAGGCTCTGCTCAGGGGCACCCAGTGACAGGACAAGGGGCAGTGGGTGTGAGCTGGAGCAGAGGAGGTTCCACATCAATATGAGAAGGACCTTCTTCATGGTGAGGGTGCCAGAGCCCTGGCAGGGGCTGCCCAGAGGGGTTGTGGAGTCTCCTTCTCTGGAGATGTTTCAAACCCTCCTGGAGATGTTCCTGTGTGACTGGATCTAGGGGATCCTGCTGTGGCAGGAGGACTGGGCTGGCTGGTCTCTCCAGGTCCCTTCCCATCCCTGACTTTCTGTGCTTCTGCAGTTCAGGTTTCTTGCCCACACGACAGCACTGACCAAAGCACTGGCCGGCCCTGTTTGGCCAGCAGCTCCTCCAGGAGGTCACAGGCCGTTCCAGGTCATGATGTGAGCTCCACACACTGTTCACAAACACCACTTCTGCTGACACCCAAGCTGGTCGGCTGTTCTGTGTGTGAGCTGCTCCCTGTGAACAGTAACACGGGCTGGGCTTGAGCAAATATCTTGGGAGGCAGCTGAGCACCGACTCCTCCAGCAGAGTGAAGTTCTGCTTGTTCTGCTTTCCTCATCTACACAGGGGCACAGGACATCAGGGACTGGAAGGGATCTACAAAGAGCATCCAGCCCAATACCCCAGCACAGCAGGATCCCCTAGATCCACTCATTAGAGATTGGAAGGAACCTCCAAAGATCATCCAGTCCAATGCCCCCAATACACAGGATCCCCCAGATCTAGTCACACAGGAACATCTCCAGGAGGGTTTGAAATGGCTCCAGAGAAGGAGACTCCACAACCCCTCTGGGCAGCCCCTGCCAGGGCTCTGGCACCCTCACCATGAAGGTGGTCTTTCTCACACTGATGTGGAACCTCCTCTGCTCCAGCTCACACCCACTGCCCCTTGTCCTGTCACTAGATGCCCCTGAGCAGAGCCTGGCTCCATCCTCCTCACACCCACCTTTCACATCTTGATCAACATCCATGGGGTCACCCCTCAGGCTCCTCTTCTCCCAGCTCCAGAGCCCCAGCTCCCTCAGCCTCTCCTCAGCAGGGAGATGCTCCCCTCCCTCCATCATCCCAGTGGCTCTGTGCTGGGCTCTCTCCAGCAGCTCTGTGTCCTTCTGGAGCTGAGGGGCCCACAGCTGGACACAACATTCCAGATGTGGTCTCCGCAGGGCAGGGCAGAGCAGAGGGGGAGGAGAACCTCTCTTGTTCTGCTCTCCAACCCTTTCTGATCCACCCCAAGATGCCACCGGCCTTCTTAGCTACCAGGGTTCATTGCTGGCTCCTGGCCATCCTGCTGGCCACCAGGACCCCCAGGTCCTTTTCTCCAACAGATCATTCCCTAACCTGTACTGGTCCCTGGGGTTGTTCCTGCCCAGGTGCCAGACTCAAATGAGTCAAACCCAGTCTGTGGATCCTGGCCCTGGGCAGTGCCATGCTCCTTCTCCACAGGGCAATGACACAATGTCAGGGATCAGAAGGACCCTTCAAAGACCATCTAGGCCAACGGGTTTGTTTGTGGCCGCCTGGCCATCCACAGGACGCAGGCCCTCTGGAGCAGGTCCCATCCTGCTGGCTGGCACACGCGGGGTTCTCTCCTGGACCTCGGGAGCGAGGCGGCCAGCAGCTCAGCCTGTGGTTAGCTGTGTCCTGGCGGTTCTTGCAGCTCTGATCACTACGTTCCGCTGCTATTGGACTGCAATTACAACATTGGAGCTCAAAAATTGCAGACTTGGAGGTGGCCTGTGACAAATATAACATAATGCATGGGCTGCACTTGGCTACCGAGCCCTGGGGCTGCGGAGCCGCGTCCTGCCCGCGAGGGCTGAGACCCTCCGGGTGTCGTTGTCCGTGTCAGCACAAGCTGCACCCTGCTCTGCACCCCACATGGGGAGGGGAGTGGATTAGTGTCCTGGGTTCTGAGCATGGGGCACCAAGCTGCTCCCCGCTCCGGGCACAGAGCCCTGCCGGCTCCTCCTTCCCTTCTGATGCAAACGAGCTGCATTCTGGTGTCATCCAGGACATCAGGGGCTGGAAGGGACCTCCAGCGATCAGCCCCCCTGCCAGAGCAAGGGCCCCCAGATCCAGCCATTAGGGATGGGAAGGGACCTCCAAAGAGCATCCAGTCCAGTCCCCCCACCACAGCAGGATCCCCCAGATCCAGCCATTAGGGATGGGAAGGGACCTCGAGAGATCAGCCAGTCCTGTCCCCCTCCCCACAGCAGGATCCCCTAGATCCAGTCACACAGGAACATCTCCAGGAGGGTTTGAAACGTCTCCAGAGAAGGAGACTCCACAACCCCCCTGGGCAGCCCCTGCCAGGGCTCTGGCACCCTCACCATGAAGAAGGTCCTTCTCACACTGATGTGGAACCTCCTCTGTCCCAGCTCACACCCACTGCCCCTTGTCAGATCATCAGATGACACTGAGCAGAGCCTGGCTCCATCCTCCTCACACCCACCCTTCACATGTTCATCCACATTAATGGGGTCACCCCTCAGTTTCCTCTTCTCCCAGCTCCCTCAGCCTCTCCCCAGCAGGGAGATGCTCCCCTCCCTCCATCATCCCTGTGGCTCTGTGCTGAATTCCCTCCAGCTGCTCTGTGTCCTTCTGGGACTGAGGGGCCCACAACTGGACACAAGACTCCAGCTGAGGTCTCCCCAGGGCAGAGCAGAGCGGGAGGAGAGCCTCTCAAAATGTCTTGGAATAGGTAGGGCTCCAGGACCAGCTCTTTAGACAGAAAGAGCAGCAAGGGAGCCTTGCGAGAGCAGACGTCGAGGCAGCAGTGTTGTGCTGGTTTCACGAGTGTGGAAAATTCCCGTCTCGCATCCCTCAGCACCCACAAGCAGAGCAAGACCCAGCTGTTCCTAGAGGATGCTCTCAGCCACTACCCTCCCGCCCTGGCTCAGTTGTGTTCCCAGCTCTGATGGCCAAGATCTGGGATGTCAGGCCTGACCGCTGGCACAGCCACGCCGCCGTCCATTCCCGTGACCCAGCCTTTTTTAGGGTCCTCCCCTCTGAAGTCACTCTTGGGAGAGAACTGGCATTCCAGAGTCCCAGTGCAGACACGTGGGGCCCGTTTGATCTCTGCTTTTAGCCCAAGGTCTGTGTTTACTGGGGAGTGACTTGGTATGTTTTGCTCTGGTAATAGCAGTGTAGCACAGCCACTAAAACCTTCCCTTGAGAGAGCAGCCCCCGTTGGTTAAGGAGAAGCCATGCATCAATCCTTTTTAAGATGTTTTCTGTAACCCAATTCTCAGGGACCAAAAAATCACCCGGCTCAGGAGAAGATGGTATTATAGAAAATTGCTAACTCAGGCACTGAAAATAGCTCAACAAGTGAAAAGAGCAAATACAGCACAAGGAAAAGGAGGAATCAGTCTGGTTTCAGGTAGGTCCCTGCACAGCGGCCTCGTCACACGAGGAGCATGAGGGGTGACCTCATGGATGTTGATCAAGATGTGGAGGGTGGGTGTCAGGAGGCTCTGCTCAGGGACAGGACGAGGGGCAGTGGGTGTCAGATGGAACAGAGGAAGTTCCATGTCAGTGTGGGAAGGACCTTCTTCCCAGTGAGGATGACACAGCACTGGCAGGGGCTGCCCACAGAGGGTTGTGGAGTCTCCTTCTCTGGAGACATTTAAAACCAGCCTGGGTATGTTCCTGTGTGACTTGGTCTAGGTGGTCCTGCTCGGGCAGGTGAGCATCTTTCAAGGTCCCTTCCAACCCCTGATGTCCTGTGATTCTGTGATGTGGTGCAGTGCTGCAGCTCAAGTGCTAGTCTCCTTGGACTTCTGTGTCTGCCAAGTTCTGCCTTGTCTGGAGATGTTTAAAGCCAGCCCGGTCATGTTCCTGCGCGACTGGATCTAGGGGTCCTGCTGTGTTGGGGGGACTGGGCTGGCTGATCTTTGGAGGTCCCTTCCAACCCCTAATGACTGGATCTAGGGGATCCTGCTGTGGTGGGGGGACTGGGCTGGCTGATCTTTGGAGGTCCCTTCCCACCCCTGATGTTCTGTGATCCTGTGATTCTGTGAACATTTAGTGTGTTACACCAGGCAGAGCTGCAGCTTTTGGAAGAGACTGACACTCTGGGCAGCTGGGCTGGTACCCAGGGTGTCGATGCAAGCATGCAGCTATGTTCTCTGCTCTGAGCATTTGTTTATTAACTGGTTTCACTCTGAGAGTGTTTTTTTTTAAAGAATGAAGAATTAAGAGCAGAGGTTGACTGAAATCTACTTGCCTCTCCAGATAAACAAAAGTCCAAGCTCCAATCTCTGCCCAATACGCAGGAAAAAAACAACCAACAACAAAACACAAAGAAGGAAACAAACCAAGAGCAAACAAACAAGAAACCCAAACTAACCCACATCATTTCCTATTTATTTTAGGTTTGGGTCTGTCCATTTCCTTCTGCTCTGGAAGTGATCAACAATGGCTTGGCCAGAGCAAAGCTCAAATGACTGTTCCACACAAGGAAAACCATCCTCTTCTTACCACTCCTGGCTCAAACATTTACCCATCTACATGAGGGAAAAAACATCACTAGAACGTTGACCCCACAGCTACCTGCTGACAGAGTTGGAGCAGAACTGCCTGCATGGTAAAAGCTCCTTTATCTGACAGAAGAACAACACAAACACCATTGCTTCTCTTTAGGTCTCTGACTCCACTGGGTGGTCCTGCCTTGGCAAGGGGGATTGGACTAGATGATCTTCCAAGGTCCTTTCCAATCCCCAATGTTCTGTGATCCCACTGAAGCAGCACTGTGGACGAGACAGGTTCCTCTCCCAGGTGGTGAGCGCTTGCCAGTGTTTGGAGACCGCTCTGTAAAGGCAGTCAGTGAAGCTTCCAGAGTTTTGCTTGCATAGAAATTGTCAGGTGAAGTTGTTGAAGTAAAACTGGACTTTGGTCATTTAAAAATACGCTGGAGTCTGTACTTTGATTCTGGAGCACTTTATTTTTGACTTCTACCACTTTAAGGATTGAGGTGAGCTGCAGCAGGCCAAAGGACAGCGGGGTGACTTGGGAGGAATGTTTGCAGTACTCCATTCAGACTGGGGTTTTATTTGGATACTGGTATCAAAGAACCACAGAACATTAGGGATTGGAAGGGACCTCGAAAGATCATCCAGTCCAATCCCCCTACCACAACAGGATCCCCCAGATCCAGTCTCACAGGTACATGGGTAGGCTGGTTTTAAATGTCTCCAGAGGAGGAGACTCCACAACCCCTCTGGGCAGCCTGTTCTGTGTCCTTCTGGAACTGAGGGGCCGACAACTGGACACAAGAGTCCTCATGTGGTCTCAGCAGGGCAGAGTAGAGAGGGAAGAGAACCTCTCTCCATCAGCTAACCACCCCTGTTCTGATCCACCCCAGGATGCTGCTGGCCTCCTTGGCCACAACGGCCCATTGCTGGCTCCTGGCCATCCTGCTGGCCAGCAGGACCCCCAGGTCCCTCTCTCCTGCGCTGCTCTCCAACAGGTCAGTCCCCACCCTATCTTGGTCCCTGAGTGACACAGGTGCCAGATGCCCTTCTGCCTCACCCCAGCCGGAGGCCCTCCCGCACCTGCGGTGGTAGACGGATGGGGCCTGAAACCCCAACTCCCGCGTCTGTCACCTGCGTGTTTCTGTGTAACGCTGCCGCGGGAAAACACCCCTGTACACGCACCCCCTACGCTCCTCCAGGCGTGTGCGCTTCCCCGCGGGCCCGGCGACTCCGCAGCCGCCCTGGGCCCTGAGTGGCTCGGCCCAACCCCTGGCACCCGCCGCCGCCGCCGCCCTCCCGGCGTCCCCAGCGCCGCTTTCCCGGCGTCCCCAGCGCCGCCCTCCCGGCGTCCCCAGCGCCGCCTTCCGCCAGCAGCGGGCGTCGCCGTCGCCATCTTGCGCCCGGGCGAGTAGCGCAGGCCGGCGGCAGCCATGGAGGCAGGTGAGGGGTGGGCGCTCCTGCGCTGGGGGAGCCGAGCTGGCCTCCTGGCGCGCTGCGAGGGCCGAGGGGTGGGTTTGGAGCCCTCGTCCTCCTAGCTGCGGCTCGGGAGAGGCTACTTTCGGCCCTCCCGTTTCTGCCCGGGCCAGGCCGTTGCGGCCGACCTTGGCGCTCCGGGAAGTACCCGCGGCCCTCACCCGCTACGGGGCCGTGGGAAGGGTCGAGAGGGCCCAGTTGTGTGGCTGAATCCCTCCTTCTCAGAACTCTGGAGCGGCTTCTGCCGCGGGTGACAGCCCGGCCTCGTTTGCTCTTGATGCAGGAAGCAGAGGCTCAGCTCTGGGAGCAGACGGCCTTCATCGGCCCCAGCCTGCCCTTTCTTCCTGTGGAAGGCGGTGGTTCGCACAGCTCTCTACGAGCTCAGCCCAAGCTGCTGTGCCTGCGTGCTTGTGTGTTTAGACACAGCCGGGAGCATGTGTGTCCTGCTGTGATGGTCTATGGATGGCTGTGGCTGGGCACGGAAGGTTGGATGCAGAGTGTGAGGTATGAGTGGTGGCAGTGTGAGGGGCTGGGTGTCCATCCATAAGGGTTTGCTCTTGTCTTTGTGACATTTAAGAAGTTAACACCTGGGCATTCACATTCTTAACATTCTCTGTTCGGGTTCCCTTGCTGTTTCTCTGTAGTAAGGACGTGCTCAGAGATGTTACAAAATGATTTTCAAATCCTTTGTGTGGGTCCAGTTCTTACTGTTTGTCTCATGTATCAGATGATACAGGAAATCGCCTTCGGTTCCAGCTGGAGTTAGAGTTTGTTCAGTGCCTGGCAAATCCCAATTACCTCAACTGTGAGTACTTCCATGTAAACATCCACATCCTGAGGAGTTAATGTAGTTTCATAGTGTTTGTTGCAACTGGTGAAGATAACAGGGAGAGAGGGGGACTAAGAAACAAGAGAGTGGGTCTTTCACAGCACAAAGATGCTCTGGAACAGAACAGCTCCCTTATGAGGAAAGGCTGAGGAGCTGGGTCTGTTTAGCTTAGAAAAAAGACTGAGGGGTAACATCATTAATATTGATAAATACGTGAAGGGTGGGTGTCCTTCAGAGGATAGAACCAGGCTCTGCTCAGTGTCACCTTGTGATAGGACAAGGGGCAGTGGGTGTGAGCTGGAACACTGGAGGTTCCACATCAGTGTGAGAAGGACCTTCTTCCCGGGGGGGGGTGACAGAGCCCTGGCAGGGGCTGCCCAGGGGGGTTGTGGAGCCTCCTTTTCTGGAGACAGTTAAAACCCTCCCGGACACGTTACTGTGCAACTGGGTCTAGGGGATCCTGCTGTGTTAGCAGAGGGTTGGACTAGATGATCTTTTGAGATCCTTTCCAATCTCTAATGTTCTGTGATCTTGTTTCAGTCCTTGCACAAAGAGGCTACTTCAAAGACAAAGCTTTTGTGAATTATCTGAAGTACTTACTCTACTGGAAGGAACCTGAATACGCAAAGTACCTGAAGTAAGTGTTGAAATCACTCAGGTTCCTGCATTTCAGTGATTCAGTGTTTACCTTGTGTTGTGTGCTGCACAGCACCGAGCCTGCCTTCGATTCCTGCCCATCACCTTCACCCTTCCCCTCCCGTTGTGTTTATAGGTAAATGTTCCAAATACATTTTAGGAATAGTTTTGAACTGAAGACACTCATATGAAACAAAAGCCTTTGCATTTCTGTGAGCATGCAAACTCCTTCAAGATTTGGGACCAGAGTTCCTGAAGATGTTCCTAAAAGGATCTCTGGAAAGGGGGCAGTTGTTAAGTAGCCATGAGAATTGCTGCCCTAAGCGTGTGTACGCACACGTGAACTGATACAGGACTGCTTGTTTCCTGCCTAACATAGACAGGCCTGAGTGGTTTGGTACTTGAATAAAGTGCATACATGATCCAGGGAGGTTCCCCTGTCCCTCTGCTCTGCCCTAGTGAGACTGTGTCTGGAATCTGGTGTCCGCTTCTGGGTCCCTGAGTTCCAGAAGGACACAGAGCTGCTGGAGAGAGCCCAGCACAGACCCACAGGGATGATGGAGGGAGGGGAGCATCTCCCTGCTGAGGAGAGGCTGAGGGAGCTGGGGCTCTGGAGCTGGGAGAAGAGGAGACTGAGGGGTGACCCCATGGATGTTGATCAAGATGTGAAGGGTGGGTGTGAGGAGGATGGAGCCAGGCTCTGCTCAGGGGCACCCAGTGACAGGACAAGGGGCAGTGGGTGTGAGCTGGGACAGAGGAGGTTCCACATCAGTGTGAGAAGGACCTTCTTCCCAGTGAGGGTGCCAGAGCCCTGGCAGGGGCTGCCCAGGGGGCTGTGGAGTCTCCTTCTCTGGAGAGTTAAAACCTCCCTGGCCATGTTCCTGTGTGACTGGATCTGGGGGATCCTGCTGTGGCAGGGGGACTGGACTGGCTGATCTTTGGAGGTGCCTTCCAAGCCCTACTGTTCTGTGATTGTGTGGATGAGCTGCAGAACTACTGGAGACCCCAGTTCTCACGAACCTTGAGAAAGTGGAAGTGTGTCCTTCCTCCACGCAGGTACCCGCAGTGCCTGCACATGCTGGAGCTGCTGCAGTACGAGCACTTCCGCAAGGAGCTGGTGAACGCGCAGTGCGCCAAGTTCATCGACGAGCAGCAGATTCTGCACTGGCAGCACTACTCGCGCAAGAGGATGCGACTCCAGCAGGCGCTCGCCGAGCAGCAGCAGCAGAACAACACCTCTGTGAAGTGAGGGCCCTGCGAGGAGCGGTGACAGGTGTGCTCCCTGTCAGCCTGCCTAGGTCTGGCCCTGGGTGCGTGTGCGCTGCACGTGGAGGGACTGGCTGTCACTCCTTCCTCAGCTCTCACGGAGACCCAGGACTGGTAACGCTTCTGTGAGTCATTTTGCAACAGAGAGGGTTCCTTGAGGGCGCTGCCCTTGTTACTGATGCCCCTTGATTTTGAAGACACGACAAGATTTTGTTAAGATTTGGTGTTTACTGACAATAAGTGTCTAACAGTGTAGCTGACAAGCCTGTTCTGAGGAATAAGTGTCTCAAACGGCGGCTGAGAGCTCCCTCCTCTACTGCTTTGTGCAGCTGCGGGGTGAGCAGGATGGAAGTGATGACAACTGTATCCAGCTGGTGGGTTTTTGCTTTGAGAAACTAAGCCCAGCTGCTCCTGGTGGCTTTTGTCTACTTAGTAACACCCGAGGGGGTTACAAGAGTTTTCCTGAAGGTGTGTTTTACAGATGGAAATCAAAGGCAAAGGCCTGCAGGAGACACAAGTAATAATAAACGTTGCAGACTCACAGTAGAAGGAAACAGGCTGCTTTCCACTGGAGCGAGCTCACTTTGTCTTGCTTTTCTGTCAGTGAAACAGTGGCTGCTCTGGGGGTGTTTTCACCACATGTACTGTAATGAAATAGCTGTAAACGTTCACAGAAGTGAAGAGGCTGTTGCTCTTTCTTCCTGTTTTGTTCTTACTGAGAGAACACAGATCTTGGGAGCTGTCAACCTGTCTGGACGTGTTTCTGTGCGACTGGATCCAGGGGATCCTGCTGTGGCAGGGGGATGGGACTGGATCCTCTTTTGAGGTCCCTTCCAATCCCTAATGTTCTGTGATTCTGTTTCAGACTCTGCTGCATTCACATTTCATGTCCTTGTAGGAGCAGGTATCACAGTTGTTAACCTTTAATGTGTGTGTCCAGCAGAAGTGGGGAGGGGATTGTCCCCCTGGACTCAGCACTGGGGAGGCTGCACCTTGAGCACTGGGTCCAGTTTGGGCACCTCAGGATGATGGAGACATCGAGGGGCTGGAGTATGGAGGAGGGCAACAGAGCTGGGGAAGGGCCTGCAGAATCAATGTGATGGGGAGAGATGGAGAGAGTTGGGGCTGGTTAGTTTGAGGAAGAGGAGGCTGAGGGGAGCCCTCATTGCTCTCTACAACTACCTGAGAGGACCCTGCGGAGATGCTGGTGCTGGGCTCTGCTCACAGGTCATCAGTGACAGAAGCAGAGGGAAGGGCTTCCAGCTCCACCAGGGGAGGGTCAGACTGGCCATCAGGAAGAAATTCTTCCTGGAGAGAGTGGTCAGGGACTGGGATGGGCTGCCCAGGGTGGGGGCTGAGTCCCCATCCCTGGATGAGTTCAAAAGTCGCTGAGATGTGGTGCTGGGGGATCTGGTTTAGGGGTGACCTTGTAGGGTGGGGTTGCTGGTTGGACTCACTGATCCACCAGGGATCTTTTCCAACCGGACTGATCCTGTGATCAGTGACACAAAGCCAGACAGCCTTCCATTTATTGAACAAACCACAGAACATCAGGATCCTCCTGCCAGAGCAGGATCACCTAGATCCAGTCACACTGCAACACAGACAGGTTTTCATTAAACATGTGGCATCAAAAATCTATCCTAACAGCTTTGCTGCCCACGTGAAGGCAGATTTAGAAAGAACAGAGAGGTTTTTCTGTTCTTCCTCCCCTGAGTCACTGTTAAAGGTAAAATTAGCAGTTAAGTCTTGCTTGCAGCAGTTGCAGGCTGCTCTCTCAGATCAGAGCACCACTTCAGCTCTCTGAACAGCGACTGTTTGCAAACTCAAGTTTATTTGAACGTGAAAGACACATCTTTTTTTCCACTGGAAGGTTTGCACTTGCAATTTAATGACATTTACTTCAGACTACTCCAGATGATTTAACTGTGAAAGTCTTAAAAAAGCTTAATGATTCCTTGCAAGAACATTGCAGATAGCTGGAGGTTGACATCTTGGTAAATGATTACTGCCAGAGGACTTAGTCCTCGGTAAACAACATCCGCACCAGGTCTGCTTTGAAACATTCCTCTTCAACCAGCTTCTGAGGCTGAAAGGAAAGTCCAGATGTTTTTAAGGGTAATTCAAAACTCTGTGCTAGACTGGAGCTGTTTTTACTTGCCAAGGTGAGCCATGCTCCAGCAATTACTTGGGGGAGGCACGGTGGGGAGGAGCAGGCAAGGACAGAGGAATTGAATCGTGCCTGAGGGTTCTCTGGGCTGCAGTGTCTAAGGGAGTAACTGCTAAGCACAAGCTGAGACCTGAGCTGCAGGCTGAATCAAGGCTATCCCGTGCAGAGGTAGTTTTGCTCCTGTAATACAGGCATGTGGATGTTTTCAGGTTTGAGGAGCTGCAAGGCAGGAAGCTGATACTGTTGCTGTGAACACACAGTCCACTGTGAGTGGACACACGTTCTTTAACGTAGGCTTCTTACGGACATTGCTACAAGGCAGACGATTTCTCTTGAGGAAGTGTCTGAGCCAAGAGGAGTGCATGGCTGGGAAATAGGTGTTCTACTCCCTCCAGCATCCCTGTGGCTCTGCCCTGGGCTCTCTCCAGCAGCTCTGTGTCCTTCTGGAACTGGGGGGCCCACAACTGGACACAAGATTCCACATGTGGCCTCACCAGGGCAGAGTACAGCAGGAGGAGAACCTCTCTCCATCTGCTGACCACCCCCATTCTGATCCACCCCAGGATGCCCTTGGCCGTCTTGGCCACCAGGGCCCTTGGCTGGCTCCTGGCCATCTTGCTGGCCACCAGCACCCCCAGGTGCCTCTCTCCTGCGCTGCTCTCCAGCAGGTCAGTCCCCACCCTATCCTGGTCCCTGGGATTGTTCCTGCCCAGATGCCAGACTCCACCCTGCCCTAGTTCTAGTTCATTCTATGTCTCCCCGCCCAGCTCTCCAGCCTGTCCAGGTCCCCCTGCATGGCAGCCCAGCCTGCTGGGGTGTTTGCCACTGCTCCCAGCTTGGTGTCATCAGCAAACCTGCTGACAGAGCTCTCTTAATCCCTCATCCAAGGCATTAATGAACAGATGGAGCAGTACTGGTCTCAGTGCCAACCCCTGGGAGACTCCACTAGATTCAGGCCTCCAACTAGACTCTGACCCAGAAGACCTGTTTCTACTTGCAAAGTCTTTTTAGAGGCATCAGCAAACCTGCCTGACTAACTCATTCACAGCCACAAGCTCCCACCCGTGTCTCTCCGAGTGCTTGCAGGCCCACAGCACAATCCACTTACTGTTCCGTATTTCAGTAGCGTAGGCACTCCGGTGAGTTTCAGGTTCTTCCTGAACTCGTTGTTGGGATCCTTCCAGCTGTTGAGGAAGAAGGGTTAAGCACAGCTTACAGAGGTGCAGCTTGAAGTCAGCCTGACTGCAGCCCTTCAGGATGATCCAAAGGTCTTTGCCCCACGCGTCCCCAACCCGCTTCTCCAAACAAGCATGCACATCGTTCCCATTGAGGTGTGGACATTAAAAAACCCAATTCCTTCATTCTTTGTAGACCAGAAGGACAGTTCCTTGTGGCATCAACCTCCAGCCCGCAAAGAGCCGAGTTAGGTCAGCGATCGGTTGTTGGCATGAAAACAGTTACTTACTAGGGTCTGTCTCCTACTAGGCAGTAGATGAACACAGATCCATCAGGCATGTTATGAAGTTCCTTCCTCACAACTGGTTCAGCTGAAAAAAAGTAATTTGAAAAAATCTGTTAGTAGCTAATGCTTCTGCTGTGCTACAGAATCACACGGATTCTGTTTTGAGTGGTGAGGCTCTTAATGTTTTACCACTTCAGGTACAGATTTCTATTTTTTTCATCTGGTTATGTACAAGTCTGCAGAGTTTTTCGTTTGCTCAAAGGGCCACCTTCTGCTTTAGCAAGTAAGAATCACAGAACACTAGGGATTGGAAGGGACCTTGAAAGACCATCCAGTCCCATCCCCCCCACCACAGCAGGATCCCCCAGATCCACTCACACAGGAACATGGCCAGGAGGGTTTGAAATGTCTCCAGAGAAGGGGACTCCACAACCCCGTGGGCAGCCCCTGCCAGGGCTCTGGCACCCTCACTGGGAAGAAGGTCCTTCTCACAGCGATGTGGAACCTCCTCTGCTCCAGCTCACACCCACTGCCCCTTGTCCTGTCACTGGGTGCCCCTGAGCAGAGCCTGACTCCATCCTCCTCACACCCACCCACCCTTCACACATTGATCAGCGTTCATGAGGTCACCCCTCAGTCTCAGTGAGGGTGCCAGAGCCCTGGCAGGGGCTGCCCACGGGGTTGTGGAGTC
>VXBP01003288.1:58882-99097 GCA_013400115.1 Rhinopomastus cyanomelas | reverse complement strand
GACTGGGTGATCTTCGGAGGTCCCTTCCAATCCCTAATGTTCCGTGAATCTGTGGTTCAGTTGAACGTGGCCACAAGCGCGATCAGCGCGGCCGCCCGGTGAGTGAGTCTGCAGCCCCCTCCCAGCCACGGCCCGCGACGGCAGCTCCATCCCCGAACGTGCTGCCTGCCGGCGGCCTTGAGTCCCGCTCGCCACCCGCGGGGACGAGCTGGGGGGCTGCGCTTGCACCGGCCCCAACGCATCGCTTCCAGGAAGGGCACCGCGGCCGCCGCGACAGAGGGGCGAGGGACGGCGCGACCCGCGGGCGGGACCCGTGCGTTCCCCGCCGAGCTCACCCTTCACGCAGTCCGGGCACCAGCTCACGCCGTCGGCATCCTTGTCGCCGCAGAAGAGCACGAAGATGGGCCGCCCGTGGTAGCTCTGCGCCGTCCGCACGAACTCGGAGTAGCCGCGGACCTGCTTCTCGTCCCAGCCCATGGCGGCAGCGGCGGCGGCAGAAGGGGCGGGCTCCGCCCCGGGCCCGGAATCTCCCGCCGCTTCCCGGCGGCCTCCGCGGCGGCGGTTGCTTTGGGGCGGCTGCGAGCAGCGGCCCGGCGGGTTCCGGGCCCTTCTTTAGCGGGCGGCGGGGCCGGGAGGGACGTGGTGCTGCCGGGCAGCCGTGACCGGAACCAGTGGGCAGCAGCGGTGAAGTGGGCGGCCGGGCCCTGGGCCCTGTGGGACCCGCGGTGCCGCCTGCGGCGAAGGGCTGCACTTCGCTCTGTTTCCGTCAGCCCCAGGACTGGGCAGGCCGGGCCCTGGGCCCTGTGGGACCCGAGGAGTGGGCAGGCCGGGCCCTGTGGGACCCGAGGAGTGGGCAGGCCGGGCCCTGTGGGACCCGAGGAGTGGGCAGGCCGGGCCCTGTGGGACCCGAGGAGTGGGCAGGCCGGGCCCTGTGAGACCCGAGGAGTGGGCAGGCCGGGCCCTGTGGGACCCGAGGAGTGAGCAGGCCGGGCCCTGGGCCCTGTGAGACCCGAGGAGTGGGCAGGCTGGGCCCTGGGCCCTGTGAGACCCGCGGTGCCGCCTGAGGCGAAGGGCTGCACTTCACTGTGTTTCCATCAGCCCCAGGACTGCTTTCGTGAGGGAGGAGAAACGTCCCATCCTTCTTGCATTCGCAGCTGGAAGCCAAGGCCAGCTGACTGGGTCAGCGTCCAGCCGACACGATGGGACGGAGCAGGGCAGCCATGGCTGATGCTGCGCTTGCAGTCAGGACCCAGCTGCACAAGCATGAAGCAGAGGCTGCACAGACACAGGTACTGCTTGACTGGGTGATCTTCTGAGGTCCCGTCCAATCCCTCATGTTCTGTGGTTGAGTTGGTTTTCGTTTGTCATCGTTACAAAGAGGTGATTATGACCCTCTTCCTTAGGCTAGGCACTGCTGAGGGTCAGAACTTGGTGCTTGCTTTGCTGTGGTACATGATCACAGCACTGTGCTTTCGCAAAGGTGTGAGGCACAGGATATACCTGTAAATCACAAGTCTGCTGGTAACAGACAGCTGGGAGGAGTGGCCAACACCCCAGCAGACTGGGCAGCCATGCAGGGGGACCAGGACAGGCTGGAGGGCTGGGCGGGGAGACATGGAATGACCTAGTACAAGGACAGTGTAGACTTCCTGGCCAGGAATAACCATAGGGACCAGGATAGGGTAGGGACTGACCTGCTGGAGAGGAGTGCAGGAGAAAGGAAGCTGGGGGTCCTGGTGGCCAGCAGGATAGCCAGGAGCCAGCAATGGACCTTGGTGGCCAAGGAGGCCAAGGGCACCCTGGGGTGGATCAGAATGGGGGTGGTCAGCAGATGGAGAGAGGTTCTCCTCCCCCTCTACTCTGTCCTGGTGAGACCACAGCTGGAATCTTGTGTCCAGTTGTGGGCCCCTCAGCTCCAGAAGGTCACAGAGCTGCTGGAGAGAGCCCAGAGCAGAGCCACAGAGATGATGGAGGGAGGGGAGCATCTCACTTGTGCTTGGAAAAAAGGAGACTGAGGGGTGACCCGATGAATGTTGATCACTATGTGAAGGGTGGGTGTCAGGCTCTGCTCATTGTCATCTAATGATAAGACAAGGGGCAATGAGTGTGATCTGGAACAGAGGAGGTTCCACATTAGTGTGAACAGGGACTTCTTCCTGGTAAGAGTGATGGAGCCCTGGAAGCAGCTGCCCAGGGGGTTTGTGGAGTCTCCGTCTCTGGAGACATTTAAAACCCACCTGGCTGTGTTCCTGTGCGACTGGATCTAGGTGATCTTGCTGTGACAGGGGGACTGGACTGGATGAACTTTCAAGTTCCCTTCAATCCCTAATGTTCTGTGGTCCTGTGGAAACTTCATGCTCGCTGTGCTATCCTACATAGTCACGGTGCTGTCCTGTTGTAAAGGTATAAATCAGAAAATACACCTGTAGATGCCCTTTACTTGTCTGCTGTGGTGTAAAGCCAGCAGGCAGCCAAGCACACTGTCATTTGCCCGCTCTCCTAAGTGGGATAGGGAAGAGAATCGGAAGGGTCTAGGTGGTGCTGCTCTGGCAGGGGGATTAGACTGGATGATCTCCTTCCAAGGTCCCTTCCAATGCCTGTTGTGCCTGTGCTTCTGCTATTGTGTGACAGGTGAAAGGCAGAAAGCCCTGGGCTGAGAGCAGGTGCTGTAGTGCGTGTCCCCTCCGTGAGGTGCCCGGCCTGAGCTGCCGTTCAGTAACACCAGCTTTTCCTTTCCACGTTGGAACAGCTGCAGTTCAACAGAAACGTTCCTGCAGTTCCTGAGAATCTGGCTCTCAGGTTCTCTAACCCCCGCCCGATTGTGATAGAAAAACTGAGGGCAGCCAGTGAGCAGAGGAGTCTGGCTGGAGGTGAGGACCTCAGCGCGAGAAGCTCTGGCATCTTCTCGGTGGTGTCTGAAGAGAAGCTGAAGTTGGCTGTTCAGCTGGCCAAAAGGGACATCAAACGGAGACACCTCGAAGAGCGAGTGAGACAGCACGTGCTTGGAGATGCCGTCGGTAAGCCGCCGCTGGCCCACGAGTCCGAACGTCAGAAGACTGAAGCGTTTGAAGGTCCAGTGACTAGAAAGTCACCGAAGCTCCCAGCTTGGCTGAGAGACCAGCAGCAACTCGACCAGCCGTCGAGAGTGGAGACGACGAGCTCTGGCGCCAAGGTCTGTCTCTGCACCCCGGGTGAGGACAAGCCGGCGGCGGCGTTGGGCTCCCCACCCACCCACGGCAGGGGGCCGGACCCCACGTCGGGCGCAGACAAAGAGGCAGAGAAGACGATGTGCAGAGAAGTCCAACGGCTGCAGAAGGAACTGAGGAGCTACGTCCAGAAGATCGAGGAGCTGTCTAAAACAGGTGCAGGACTGAGCAGCAGCTCTGCTGTGTAAATGCACGGCAGGCTGTTCCTTCGTGGCGGGGGGTTCGAAGCGGGTGTTGCTGGGATTAGAACTATTCAGCTCTGGGATTCTGAGACCCATCTACTCTTCTCCAGAGCAGACACAGGCTGGTAGATTGACTCCTCCACTGAAGCAGCAGCAGGGTTTAGTATCTCAGAGAGTTTGTGGTGCATGCCAGTGCAACCTGCAGTGACAGTAAATGGGTGGCAGACTGGTTAATAACACCAAGTGAGAAAATACTGGTGTCTGCAGATGAAATTTAGACCTAAAACTTGTCATTTAATACTTTCCAGGAAGAGACGGAGAAATTTTAGATCCTGAGAAAGAGCAACAGCTTTGCATTAGGAGGCAGAAACAAGCTGCACGGTCAGCTCGGATGCTCTATGTGCTCCAGCAACAGGTAGGAACTGGTGTCTTCACTTGGGATCTAGAGTAGCTGCTGGTTTGTTTGGAATAATTTGACAGCAGTCAACTGAAATGAGACCGTTATCTCTGAACTTCCATGTCAAGGGAGTGGAACATCTCCCTGCTGAAGGAAGGCTGAGGGAGCTGGGGCTCTGGAGCTGGGAGAAGAGGAGACTGAGGGGTGACCCCATGGATGTGGATCAATATGTGAAGGGTGGGTGTGAGGAGGATGGAGCCAGGCTCTGCTCAGAGGCACCCAGTGACAGGACAAGGGGCAGTGGGTGTGAGCTGGGACAGAGGAGGTTCCACATCAGTGTGAGAAGGACCTTCTCCCCAGGGAGGGTGACAGAGCCCTGGCAGGGGCTGCCCAGGGGGGTTGTGGAGTCTCCTTCTCTGGAGATATTTCAAATCCCTCTGGAGATGTTCCTGTGAGACTGGATCTGGGGGATCCTGCTATGGCAGGGGGATGGCACTGGCTGATCTTTGGAGGTCCCTTCCAGTCCCTGATGGTCTGTGACTCTGTGATGCTAGTTTGGCTCTGTAGGCAGTGACTGGTTTCTCATCAGTGGACATAGATGAGCATCACCAATGGAAAAATCTGGTCTTTCAACTGAACGTTAGAGCAAAGATTAGTTGTTTATTTATAGACATGGAGCTCATTTTGACTGACTTTCCCCTCTCCCTCTCCTTTGTCGATCAACAGGTTAAAGAAATTCAGGATGATTTAGAAAAACTGCCTCCTCATAAAATCAAATGCACTAAAAAGGTGAGATGGAGGTGTCCCTCAGGCTTTTCAGTCTTTCCTCATCAGATTTACTCTCCAGGCCCTTCCCCAGCTCAGTTGCCCTCCTCTGCACCTGCTCCAGCACCTCCCCATCTCTCTTGTATTGAGGTGCCCCAAACTGGACCTAGAACTCAAGGTGTGGCCTCAGCAGTGCTGAGTACAGGGGGATGATAACCTCCCTGCTCCTGCTGGCCACACTATTTCTACAACAAGCCATTGGCCTTCTTGGCCACCTGGGCACCCTGCTGGCTCATGTTCATCTTCCTGTCAGTTAGAGCTGAAGATGGGTTCATAGCCATCAGAATATTCCCAGCTGGAGTGTTTCTCCCTGGAGTCTGGGCAGCAGCTCTCTGAGCAGGGCCAATGTTCACGGGAACTGCCGCGACTGAAGCCCTTCTTTTTCATTTGCCAGTCCCAAGCAGTGGCCAGGCTGGCGGCAGCGCACAGGGGAGCTGTACGAGCCCTGCAGGCATCTGCCAGTCATTTCTCACACCAAGCAGGGCAGCAGGTTCCTACCCACTACAAGGAACTGGGCAGCCTCATTCGCCAGCTGTCTCTGTGTTCTGCCAAACTGGAGGGGGAGTCTTTCGTCTCTGACATCGTCATCGATATTTTGCTGCAAGTTGAGGTAGGAGGAGACGTTTTGTGTTTGCTAACTGGGGGATGCAGCGAAGTGTGGGACTGCAGCTGTGGTGTGTGTGGATGAAGTGGCAGTTTGTCTTCCTGCTCTGCTGTCTTGGGGTTGTTTGACACTCTTTGCTGACACATGGATATGTTTCTTAAGCTGGGAAGGAGACGCGCTGGGAAGTAACCTCCTTGATGTTTATAAATATGAGAAGGGTGCGTGTCAGGAGCATGGAGCCAGGCTCTGCTCTGGGGCAGCATCTGGAGTCTTGTGTCCAGTTCTGGGCCTCTCAGTCCAGAAGGACCCAGAGCTGCTGGGGAGAGCCCAGTGCAGAGCCACAGGGGTGATAGAGGGAGGGGAGCATCTCCCTGCTGAGGAGAGGCTGAGGGAGCTGGGGCTCTGGAGCTGGGAGAAGAGGAGCCTGAGGGGTGACCCCATGGATGTTGATCAATATGTGAGGAGGATGGAGCCAGGCTCTGCTCAGGGGCACCCAGTGACAGGACAAGGGCCAGTGGGTGTGAGCTGGAGCAGAGGAGGTTCCACATCAGTGTGAGAAGGACCTTGTTCCCAGTGAGGGTGCCAGAGCCCTGGCAGGGGCTGCCCAGGGGGGTTGTGGAGTCTCCTTCTCTGGAACCATTTAAAACCCCCCTGGAGATGTTCCTGCGTGACTGGATCTAGGGGATCCTGCTGTGGCAGGGGGATGGTACTGGCTGATCTTTCGAGGTCCCTTCCAAACCCTGATGTTGTGTGATTCTGTGGCTGAAAGGATTACATTCTGCATGTTAGGGTAAGTAATTGAAGTTCTAAACATTTGGTGCAGGAACTGGAATCACTGCTGGAAAAGACACAAACACCAAAAAAAGTGAAGAAATGCATTTCAGCATCTCAAGACAAACCTCCAAGGAAAGCTGAGACGCTGCCATCCAGGAAGCAGCTTGCATCCCTAAAGGGAGAAAAAGCCCCTCTCTCCTTCAAGGGACAGCATGGACAAGAGCCTAGGAAAACTCCAGCTGCCAGGAGCCTCTTGAATGGTTAGTGCTTTGAACTGGTACGTCCATTTTTATCAAGTAGCTTGCCAGCTGCAGCTCAGTGATGTGGTAGGTTACATACCCACAGAATCACAGAGCACCAGGGATCAGAAGGAGCCTCTCCAGATCAGCCAGCCCAGTCCCCGTGCCACAGCAGGATCCTCTGGACCCAGTCACACAGGAACATGTCCAGGTGGGTTTGAAACGTCTCCAGAGAAGGAGACTCCACAGCCCCCCTGGGCAGCCCCTGCCAGGGCTCTGGCACCCTCACTGGGAACAAGGGCCTTCTCACACTGATGTGGAACCTCCTCTGTTCCAGCTCACACCCACTGCCCCTTGTCCTGTCACTGGGATCCCTTGAGCAGATCCTGGCTCCATCCTCCTGACACCCACCCAGACTTCAGAGCAGTTCACAGTTGTGTTATGTAGCAGAAGATGTGTGTCAGATGCAGAGGTGCAGGTGGTTATTGCCTCCTTCAGCCCTCATTCAGAGCTTGTTTATTCTTTTTGGCGCAGATAAACGTGTTGCAAATCCTTCAGCAGTTCAGAAGACAAGAGGTTGTGTTCCTCTGCTGCACAGGAAGTTCAGAGAGCTAAATGACCCACCTGCTGCGGAGAGAAGTGGTGCTTGGCAAGGAAGCCTTGATGCCCTGGTGGCAGCTAGAGCTGCGGAGGAAAGTCCCGTCCTTGAAAGCGGCCCTTGGAAAGCGCAAGGCGTGCTGCTGCCTGGGAAGCCGCAGGTATGGCAGCAGCGACCGCGGTTGTGCCGCCTTCTGCTCGTCCTCGGGTTTGCTGGGTGACGCCAGGCGCTGCGTAGCTTTGCCCTTCCTCACAGCTGGCTGGTTTGTTCCGAGCTAGAAGGCGCAGCGGGGTGAAGACTGGGGGATCTGACTGCACGGGAAGGGCTGCCAGGGGGTGTGGAGTCTCCTTCTCCGGGGACCTTCCAAACCCGCCTGCACGTGTTCCTGTGCGACTGCATCTAGAGCAGGGGCATCGGGCTGCGTGATCCTTTGAGGTCCCTTCCAATCCCCAATGCTCTGGCTGCAGAAAACAGCAGTGGCAGCATCAGTGAGGGGGTCTTGTTCAGGCACAGCTGTAAAACCAATGCATGCAGCCCCTGTGCAGCAGCAGGCAGGGCCTCAGGACCGCTTCTGCAGCAGAACACTTCCAGCGTGCGGCGTCGGGAACGCGTCTCTGACGTGATTGCGTTAACTCTCCAGCGAGCGCTCGGAGCGCTGAGGCCGAGGTGGGCTCAGCCCCGAGGAAGGCGCGCCCGCTTCCGAGAGACAACCGTCGCTTCCCAGCTGAAGGAGAGAAGGCGGCCTGTGCCGGGGAGCCGAGCAGCCGGCGGACCTCCCGGCCGCGTGGCCCCGCGCGCCTCGCCTAGGCGGTAGGTTCGCGGCGCCAGGGAGCCCCTCGTCGCCTCGGTCGCTCGTCTGCGCAAGAGGAGCTCTGCTGCTGTGCCTGTGCTGGGGAGTGGGATGGATTTGGCCTGGCCAAATGTGGACTGTGACAGCGAGAGGCAGAGCACCTCTGCTCTTGTGTGGCTGACTTCTTTTCCCCGGCCACAAAGTGGCCTCGTTCATACAGCCTGGGAAGAGGTCTTCCTTTACACTTCTTCCTGGATCCAGCTGCAAGTCTGGTGAGACCGCATCTGGAGTGTTGTGTCCAGTGCTGGGCACTGCTTCCAGCAGCACACAGAGCTGCTGGAGAGAGCCCAGCACAGAGCCACAGGGGTGATGGAGGGAGGGGAGCATCTCCCTGCTGAGGAGAGGCTGAGGGAGCTGGGGCTCTGGAGCTGGGAGAAGAGGAGCCTGAGGGGTGACCCCATGGATGTTGATCAAGATGTGAAGGGTGGGTGTGAGGAGGATGGAGCCAGGCTCTGCTCAGGGGCACCCAGTGACAGGACAAGGGGCAGTGGGTGTGAGCTGGGACAGAGGAGGTTCCACATCAGTGTGAGAAGGACCTTCCTCATGGTGAGGGTGGCAGAGCCCTGGCAGGGGCTGCCCAGGGGGGTTGTGGAGTCTCCTTCTCTGGAGACGTTTAAAACCTACTTGGCCACGTTCCTGTGTGACTCAGTCTAGGGGACCCTGCTGTGGCGGGGGGATGGGACTGGCTGATCTTTCAAGGTCCCTTCCAATCCCTGCTGCTCTGTGATCCTGTGAGGTTTGTGACCTTTTGGGTCTCTTGTCATTTGGTTTTGTTTCCTTTGGTGCAGCTCACAAACTGCTTGTGCAGCCCCGTGCACAGACGAAGCGACGAAGGCAGCACCCGAGCGCTTGAAACCCCTTCCGGCTAGGACACAGGTAGCAGAAGTGCCAGGCGTTGCCACTGTGTGACAGGTGCCTCTGGACCTCTACAACATGTATAAAGGGGCAGCACAGGTTCTTTTCAGTCGGTGCAATTAGTGTTGTGCAATTAACACAGAGGGTCCTTCCCGTTCGGGAGGTGGCCCTTCAGTTACTGCCGTGAAGTTCGGCAGAGCTGCAGTCGTTCTGTGGCCATGAAGGTTCCCTGCTGAGCAGGACCTGCCTCCACACGGGTACTGTCATAGTTCTTGCAATAACTTATTACATTTGGAGTCCAAATACCTTTGGACTATGAATATTCAGGGCTAATAATTCAGAAGCTCCATTATCATGAGAGGGTTTGTGTTTAATTTCCATGAGTCACTGTAAAAGAGGCTGGACTTGCAAACGTTCCTCCTCGCTGGTGGTTGGGGATTGGGCTGGTCTTTCTGTGTGAATTCTGACTGCTGTTGGTGCTTCTAAACAGCAGGCTGCAGCAAATGCAGATGTTCTGTGTGAAAGGCTGGTGGATGATCTCTTGGAAGAGACTGCTCAGGAGCTGTGGAGTATGAAACAGCAGGAGAGACTCCAGACTGAGGCTCTGCCTGTGGCCGACTCTCATGATCTGGAGTTGATGCTGCAGAGAATGGAAGAGATTGAAGTAAGACTTTTTCCCTCTTGGCTGATCTGATGACAGCCTGTTTCTTCTTTGCTGTCCATGAACTGTAATATCTGTGAGGTTCTGAGTTGTTGAATGCACCAAGGCCTGATGCATCAGTCTGTGAGAGGAAAGAGACTTGGAAGGTGTCCAGTGCAGAGCCACAGGGATGATGGAGGGAGGGGAGCATCTCCCTGCTGAGGAGAGGCTGAGGGAGCTGGGGCTCTGGAGCTGGGAGAAGAGGAGACTGAGGGGTGACCCCATGAGTGTTGATCAAGATGTGAAGGGTGGGTGTGAAGAGGATGGAGCCAGGCTCTGCTTAGGGGCACCCAGTGACAGGACAAGGGGCAGTGGGTGTGAGCTGGAGCAGAGGAGGTTCCACATCAGTGTGAGAAGGACCTTGTTCCCAGTGAGGGTGCCAGAGCCCTGGCAGGGGCTGCCCAGGGGGGTTGTGGAGTCTCCTTCTCTGGAGATGTTTAAAATCACCTGGAGATGTTCCTGTGTGACAGGATCTAGGGGATCCTGCTGTGGCAGGGGGCTGGACTGGCTGATCTCTCGAGGTCACCACTGCAGGGATAACTGGAAACCACTGAGGGTGTATTGATTGATTCATTCTGTGTGTTCAAACCCAGAGGTACCAGGAGGCTGTACGCAGGAGGTTCACCCAGATCACCTACAGTGATTCAGAGCTCTGGGCCCAGGAAGACAAAACCAGTAAGTGTGCTGGATCTGCGTGATCCTGCTGTGGCAGGGGGGTTGGGCTGGATGACCCTTCCAAGTCCCTTCCAGCCCCTAATGTTCCATAAGTACTTATCTGAAGGTTTTCCCCTTAAAAGAAGGAAAAGTCTGTTGAAGACCTACTGCAGTAACTGTAGGTTTTGATTTTTTAATCTTTAAATCTTCCTTTCTTGCTTCTAGAGCAACCAAGTACCTCCGTGGCTAAAAGGCCCACATCTCCTCATCCGATCCAGATAACCAGACCCATGGGACACGCAGGCCCCGAAGCGGGTGTCTTGTTGGAAGAACATTGTGGCAGCAGGTGAGTGGAACGCTGAGCCCCAAACACAGTGCCCGTGGCTCACGCGCAGCCTGCGAGCTGTGCCTTCAGCAGGGCAGTTTCACCACGGGAGGTCCTGGGTGCTGCTGAGTAGGTGTTGGGATCCTCCAAGGAGACACTCGGAAGCGCAGTCTGGGCTTCACGACTGGTTTTGAATTGCAGTGATGCTCACGACCAGGAAGCCGAGGAGAAAGCGCAGGCTGGAGGTGACGCTCGGGGCTCTCTGCGGAGCCAGCGCCGCGTCTCTCTCTCTGTGCCCGGGCACCTGCTCCAGAGCATCTTGGATTACAGCAGCAGATACGAGCGCCACTTGAAGCGGATCTCCCACGAGGCGACCGGCGGGTTCGATCCCTGGCAGACTGCTGAGAGGTGGGTGATCTGCCTCGGGAGCCCCTGAGGGAGCTTCAGCTGCTCAGCAGGGCTGGCGTGACCCGTTCAGGCGAGGCCTGGGACGGAGCCACTGGCATTCCGGATCATCGAAAGCCGGAGGCACTTGGCTGTTGAACTGTTTCTCCACTGCTGCTTGGTGTTCATTGACTTTTAAGGTAGTTGGAGAAAACAGAGGAGGTTCCACATCAGTCTGAGAAAGGACCTTCTTCCCAGTGAGGGTGCCAGAGCCCTGGCAGGGGCGTGTGGAGTCTCCTCCTCTGGAGACGTTTCAAACCTGCCTGGAGATGTTCCTGTGTGACTGGATCTGGGGAGTCCTGCTGTGGGGGAGGGACTGGACTGGCTGATCCGTGGAGGTCCCTGCCAGTCCCTGGTGCTCTGTGGTTCTGTGATCTTTTCCTGGGCCAAGCTGTAGAAGGGATAAGAACCCCTGGAGCGTCTGCCTTTCAAAGCCAGAACACTGACACCAGCTGAAGGAACAACTGCCGTTTGAAATCCAGCTTTCTGAAGCTTTTCCTTGTTCTTTTGTCCCTTCAGTCTTGCAGAGCAACTGGCAGAAGAAGCCCTGTGTGACGTGGCAGCAGAGCTGCAGGAGGTCTGTGAGGAGTATGCAGAAGCCATCTTCACCGCGGAGTTTCTGCAGCCAGTGCAGTAAATGCTGTCAGGTCTCTGCGATCAGGTGATCTCATTTCTCGTGTCTCTTTTTAAAGTGTCTCTGATGTTCTCCTCCTCAAATCCATTAAGTGCATTAAGGATTCATCACGGAAATGTTTTCCTTTCTTAATCTGCTGCTCCCAGGACCTTCTTAGCTCTTTTGGGGTTTTGGCCAGTGGTCAAGAAGATGAAGTGAACTTAGAGGTGAAGTTAATGTGCTTTGATGGAAATGCCCGTATGACTTGTCCTCCATTTCATGCCTGATCTCCTCCTCCTGGGGATTCGTTCCAGTAAGGGCTGGGTGCAAGCAGTGTCATGGACTTGGCTGAACTCTGCCACAGTTCTCTGCTTTCAAGTTCAGATGCTCTGACCTACCTCATAAGGGAGCTGTGGGGTTCAGTTTAACCTTCTCAATAAACCGCTTTGAACATCCCTGGTGGTTGTGTCGGAAGAACGAAGCGTTCCAGACGTTTCTAAAGCCAAGGTGGCAAAATCAGCCGGGTGGTTGTGGCGCCCAGTGTCGCAGAAGCAGCGTGGCCACCGTGCCTTGCACGTGGTGTACGCTGGGGTTGTTTCACTGGGGCTGTGCCCGTCCAAAGGACGGGTCCTGTGACGCTGCGTGAAGCAGATGTGAGCAGTTAGCACGGGCTGCACGTGGGAGCTAACGGCCTGATGGGCTCCAGCAGTCAGCTGCTGCTTTCTGAGTATCACTGGTGCAGCGTAACCAGGGCAGGGCAGAGTCTGGTACCTGGGCAGGAACAGCCCCAGCGACCAGGGTGGGGTGGGGACTGACCTAATGGGGAGCAGCACAGGAGAAAGGGACCTGAGGATCCTGGTGGCCAGCAGGATGGCCAGGAGCAAGGCAAATGGCATCCTGGGGTGCATCAGAAGAGGGTGGTTAGCAGATGGAGAGAGTTTCTTGTCCCACTCTACTCTGCACTGGTGAGATCACGTCTGGAGTGTTTGGTCCAGTCCTGGGCCCCTCAGCTCCAGAAGGACACAGAGCTGCTGGAGAGAGCCCAGAGCAGAGCCACAGGGGTGATGGAGGGAGGGGAGCATCTCCCTGCTGAGGAGAGGCTGAGGGAGCTGGGGCTCTGGAGCTGGGAAAAAGGAGACTGAGGGGTGACCCCATGGATGTTGATCAAGATGTGAAGGGTGGGTGTGAGGAGGATGGAGCCAGGCTCTGCTCAGGGGCACCCAGTGACAGGACAAGGGGCAGTGGGTGTGAGCTGGAGCAGAGGAGGTTCCACATCAGTGTGAGAAGGACCTTGTTCCCAGTGAGGGTGCCAGAGCCCTGGCAGGGGCTGCCCAGGGGGGTTGTGGAGTCTCCTTCTCTGAAGGCGTTTAAAACCCTCCTGGAGATGTTCCTGTGTGACTGGATCTAGGGGATCCTGCTGGGGCCGGGGGATTGGGCTGCTTTCTCTCTCGAGGTCCCTTCCGACCCCTGAGGTTCTGTGAGAACACAGCCAGGGTGAAACGCTGCCGTGTGGGATCGCAGGCTGTGTGCTACCTGTTTCCACTTCGGTGCATTGAAGGAGGTGCTGAAGTACTGGGTGTGTTTCCTTCTGGGTCTGGGAAAGCCACCCGAGCATGAGCTGGAGCAGTGAGGCTGGTCCCTGCTCTGAGCTCAGCTTTCTGGAGCAGGCCAGTTCTCTGGAGGTTGATGCAGGTAGATGTCCTACACGAAATGCACCCAGTGCACCAGACCGTTAAATTGGTGTGAGGACTGGGGAGGAGGGGACAGCAGTGAAGAAACACAATCAGCTGGGTCTGAGTGGCTGGCAGTGGTTCTTGGTTAAATGTTGAATATGGGGGAGAGTATTTTCTAAAGACTTGGCTAATAGAGATTGTTCATTCGAATGGAACCGTGTGTATCCTGAGAGTTGTAGGCAGTTCCACAGCAGTGTGAGAAGGACCTTCTTCCCGGGGAGGGTGAGAGAGCCCTGGCAGGGGCTGCCCAGGGGGGTTGTGGAGTCGCCTTCTCTGGAGAGGTTTTAAACCTGCCTGGAGATGTTCATGTGGGACTGGATCTAGGGGATCCTGCTCTGCTGGGGGGATTGGACTGGGTGGTTTTTCGAGGTCCCTTCCCATCCCTAATGACTGGATCTAGGGGATCCTGCTGTGGCAGGGGATTGGAGTGGATGATCTTTCGAGGTCCCTTCCAGTCCCTGGTGTTCTGTGATCTGTCCCTCAGGCAGCCAGTGGAAATGGAGGCTGTGTCTGTCTGTGAACAGCTGCTGCACTGCAGAACAGGAGTGATCTGTAGATGCTTCTGAGAATCAGGGCATCATGGCTTCTCTGGACGTGTTCCTGTGTGACTTGGTGTAGGGGATCCCGCTCTGGCAGGGGGTCTGGACTAGATGAGCTTTTGAGGTCCCTTCCAACCCCTGATGATTCTGTGATGCTATGATTCCCCCTTTCCCCTCAGCATTTCAGTTGGGAAACAGATGACTAAAAATAGCCGACTGAGTAAAGCGCTTGGAGGGCTCTGCTGATGATTCTTCTCTCAGCATGTCATCTGAGTCCCCGGTGGATCCAGGGCTGTCTTTCCCAAATAGCCAGTCCCTCACCTGGAAATTGAATAAATAAGTAGTCGATGCGGGGCCGCTCCGAAGCACAGCACCAACCTTTTCCTCCTGGGGGTCCTTCCCAGGCTCTGCTCTGCCGTGGACTGGCAATCAGGCAAGAGGCTTCCTAGCAACGCGTTAGGCTGCCACCACAACAATGGTTAGAAAAAACCAGGCTGCCTTCATGAAGAGCGGCGTTGGGAAACGCGTCGGCCTTGTCCACGTGGAAGGAGCAGATGCCACGTGGTTGTCCACTGGAACGGAGAGACACCCGTGTTTTGTCACTGGCTTTGATGGGAAAATCAGGAAGGGATCAATCAAACAGACCTGAGGGGGGTTGTGGAGTCTCCTTCTCTGGAGATGCTCCTGTGCGACTGGATCTAGGGGATCCTGCTGTCGCAGGGGGACGGGACTGGATGATCTTCTGAGGTCCCTTCCAGTCCCTCACGTTCTGTGATCCTGTGTAATCATGGTGTCAACGAGGGCTGTGTGAGGCCGTTCTGGTGTCTGGGATTAGCTAGGGCTGACAGCAGCCTGGCAGCTCAGAGCCTCCTCACCGAGGCACGCGCCTTCCGGCTGGACACGTTCTCTGTGCTTCGGGGTACCATGAAGCCTTTGTTGGGGGCGATTGCCCATCCACTGCTGTCTTCTGTTGTGCCTCTGTGGATCATGGATCGGCTCCTCTTGTCTGCTGGCAGAATGATGCTCTTCTCTCAAGTGCTGGGGCTCTGACGCATCCTGTCTCTTCTTTACACCGGCTGTTGGTGATGCCAACAGTGTGGAGAGGCCTCTCCAACTATTTGAAGGCTTGTTCTTGGATCCAGGACAGCTGCTTTGGCTGTTTCACAGAATCACGGATCATTGTTGATTGGAAGGGACCTTGAAAGATCAGCCAGTCCAATCTCCCCAACACAGCAGGATCCAGTCACATGGGAACATGGCTGGGGGGGGTTTAAAAGTCTCCAGAGAAGGAGACTCCACAACCCCCTGGGCAGCCCCTGCCAGGGCTCTGGCACCCTCACTGGGAAGAAGGTCCTTCTCACAGCGATGTGGAACCTCCTCTGCTCCAGCTCACACCCCCTGCCCCTTGTCCTGTCACTGGGTGCCCCTGAGCAGAGCCTGGCAGGAGCAGCCCCCAAACAGGTGTATCTGGTGCCAGAGAATTCCTCAGCCCTTCCAAGCAAAACATAGTAGTGCAACCCCTTTGTGGTGGGTGGCTGACGTGCAACTGTTGGCTGTGAGCGGCTCCAGTGCCGGCTGTTTTCTCTGACTCAGTGTGGTGTCTGGTCCTTAAGGCTGCCTCTCAAATAACCAAAGAATGGTGACTTCAAGGAGGATGCAGGAAATGAGCTTGAAGGGTTCTCCCGGCCTTCATTGCACCCTCTCCCTCAGCTGGTTTCCTTGAGTCTGGTGCTGCTGGGTCACTGAAGTCCCACAGGCAGCTCTGATGAGAGCTTTGCTCAGCATCACCCTGTCTGGAAATAAGCAGTTGTGTTTGGACTTTGGACAAACGGTGTTGGCTTTAGAGGACAGGTCTCCAGTTTGCCTTTCTTCCTCAACAGGCTCCTGGTTTGGCTCCAAAGCCGCTTAAACCAGACTGAACCTCACGACAGAGGGCACAACCCTACAGCAGCAAGGCTTGAATTCAGCCCTGGAAGGAGTAACCAACCAATTAACCTTCAGCTCTGCTGTCACAGAGTCACAGGACATCGGGGATGGGAAGGGACCTCGAAAGATCATCCGGTCCCATCTCCCTGCCCATCTCCCTGGATCCAGTTGCACAGGAACATCTCCAGGTGGGTTTGAAATGTATCCAGAGAAGGAGACTCCACAGCCCCCCTGGGCAGCCCCTCCCAGGGCTCTGGCACCCTCACTGGGAGGAAGGTCCTTCTCATGTCCAGAACCTTAGGTGTCTGGTTAGAGCAGGTTTGGACCATTAGGTGGGCAGGTGTTTCCGGGGCAGCACTGGTATTTGAGGGCGTTCTCCTCCGCGCTGCCATCCGCAGGTGGCCCTGCACTGCCTGGAGCACGTGGCGCTGCCTGTTGTGCTCATCTCTTCTGCACGGATTAGCATGCAGACCGTGTTTGGTACAAGGTTTGCTTGCTATAATTAGACATCTCGCAACACCAGAAAAACCAGTCGTGATGGAGAGGTCTCCTCTGGAGACATTTCAAACCCGCCTGGCCCTGATCCTGTGCGACTGGATCTAGGGGGTCCTGCTGTGGCGGGGGGACAGGACTGGGTGATCTCGAGCTCCCTCCCAGTCCCCAGGGCTCTGTGAGTTTGTGTGCTGTGAGTTGTGCCTACTCCAGTTCAGCCTCACACAAAACCAGTGAATCACGCTGTTCTCGGGGCTATTTGCTGTGGTTCCTGCAATGAGCTGCTCAGCAACACCCGCTGCAAGTCCTGTCTTTTTCATGCCCACCAAGTAGCCATTGGCACATTCTGAAGAACCTTTATGACTGGCTGGCATTGTGTGCGCTTGGCTTTTTCGTTTTATGCTTCCTTGGGCAAAACCTTTTGTTTACCGCGCTCCTGAGGTGCGGTGAGCACAGTGCAAACCCTCAGAGGCTTCCTGCTGCCCTGCTCACGTTGCTCCCCGGGATGGGCTGCTGCAGCGAGTGTCCCTGAACATCAGGGCTCGGAAGGGACCTCGAGAGATCAGCCAGCCCAATCCCCCTGCCACAGCAGGATCCCCCAGATCCAGTCACACTGGAACATCTCCAGGAGGGTTTGAAATGTCTCCAGAGAAGGAGACTCCACAACCCCCCTGGGCAGCCCCTGCCAGGGCTCTGGCACCCTCACAGGGAAGAAGGTCCTTCTCACACTGATGTGGAACCTCCTCTGCTCCAGCTCACACCCACTGCCCCTTGTCCTGTCACTGGGTGCCCCTGAGCAGAGCCTGGCTCCATCCTCCTGACTGTGTGTTTCTGGGAGATCTGGTAAAGGTGGCTCCTTGTTTCCCTTGATGGCTTTTGGAAAACACCGCTGGTGAGGCTCTTTGAGTGGGAAGAAGCTATGGGACTGGATGATCTTTCCAGGGCCCTTCCAGTCCCTACTGTTCTGGGATTCTGTGATTAGGGGGTGGAAGGGACCTCGAAGGATCAGCCAGTCCAACCTCCTGCCACAGCAGGATCCCCTAGATCCAGTAGCAGAGGGACAGATCCAGGTGGGTTTGCAGAGTCTCCGGAGAAGGAGACTCCACAACCCCCTGGGCAGCCCCTCCAGTTCAAGGTTCTTTAATTCAAGTCTCAGCGGAGCCTTGCGCTGCCTTCGGAGGCCTCTCGCTGCAGCCGGCCGACCGGGGTCTGTGCCGCTCACACCCAGAGCACCTGCCCGCGGGGGCGGTTCCCGGGGGCGCAGCGCTGCGGCGGCGGCGGCAAGTCAGCGCCGGGGCGGCAGACCCCGTCCCCCGCTCTGCGCCCGCACGATGGCGAGCGNGCGCGCCGGGAGGGCTCCGCGGGCGAGCGCCTGAGGCGGCGGGCGACTGCGGCGGCGAGCGGGCGGCCCTGCGATGGCGAAAGCCCCGCGCTCAGGTGAGTGCCGGGGCAGGGGGCGGCGGCGAGGCCCCGGCGAGCCCCGCGGTGGCCGGTGCCCGCAGAGGCGTTGTGGGGGACTCCGGGGGCCGCCGTCCGGCCTCCTCCCGGCCCGGTGCCCCGGGAAGGGTCTCTCGGCCGCTGCCTTGTGCCGCTCGGGAGAGACCGGCCGGGACGCGGCAGCTGCGGCTGCTCTGGCGGTGGTCGGCTGGGACCTGCGCAGGGGAAGGGGCGCAGGGGCAGCCCGTCCGCGCCGGGGAGCCCGGGCAGTGGGGAGGGCGGTTGTGCGGGGCTGGAGGGCCGGGGGGTGTTCGGCAGCGAAGTCCCGAATCCCCGGGCCCTCCCGCGCTGCTCTGCCCCGCTGAGACCGCGTCTGGAGTCTTGTGTCCGGTGCTGGGCACCAGTTCCAGCAGGACCCAGAGCTGCTGGAGAGAGCCCAGAGCAGAGCCACAGGGATGATGAAGGGAGGGGAGCATCTCCCTGCTGAGGAGAGGCTGAGGGAGCTGGGGCTCTGCAGCTGGGAGAAGAGGAGCCTGAGGGGTGACCCCATGGATGTTGATCAAGATGTGAGGGGTGGGTGTGAGGAGGATGGAGCCAGGCTCTGCTCAGGGGCACCCAGTGACAGGACAAGGGGCAGTGGGTGTGAGCTGGAGCAGAGGAGGTTCCACATCAGTGTGAGAAGGACCTTCTTCATGGTGAGGGTGCCAGAGCCCTGGCAGGGGCTGCCCAGGGGGTTGTGGAGTCTCCTTGTCTTGAGATGTTTAAAACCCACCTGGACATGTTCCTGTGAGACTGGATCTAGGGGATCTGCTGTGGCAGGAGGGGATTAGACTGGCTGATCGTTTGAGGTCCCTTCTAGTCCCCAGTGCTCTGTGATTCTGTGATGTGCTCTGTGTGCACGAGTGGACACTGCCAGGCCAGAGGAACCTCCTGCTGCTGCAAGGTGGGTTTGTTCTCAGCTGCACACAGCACCCCTTGGTTCTGAAGGTGAAGGCCTCACTGTGCTGTGACCCAGCGTACGCTGGTCCGTACGTGGAACTCGCCTCGTGTTTGGTGCTAGCTCCTGGCAGAGCTTTGAGCAGCAGCGCAGTGATGTCCAAGCTAAACCCAGGCTTTGCCAAGTGTCATCATTGTTTTCATGATTCCCCCGAAATGGGCCTGGACTGTGCTGCCCAGAGACACCTGGCTCAGGCACATGAGAGCTTCAGATGATGCAAATCCAGTGCTCAAGTTAATGGTTGTTTTCCATCTTTGGAAGAAGAACTAATCAAATGGGGGGAAAAGTCTCTCTTTTTCCCTTTGGCTTCTAGTTCACAGAATCACAGAACATTAGGGACTGGAAGGGACCTCGAAAGGTCATCTAGTCCAATCCTCCCGCCAGAGCAGGGTCCCCCAGACCAAGTCACACAGGAACATGGTCCTTCTAACTGTGTTAGGAAAACAAGGGATTTGACTTCCAGTGATGCTCAAGTCATGTCACCTTGCTAGCTTGAAGTTAACTTTCACAGGGTTAGGGCTAGGAGAACACGGAACAGAGGAGGTTCCACATCAACAAGAGAAGGAACTTGTTCCCGATGAGGGTGACAGAGCACTCGAAGGGGCTGCCCAGGAGGGCTGTGGAGTCTCCTTCTCTGGAGACTTTTAAAGCCCCTTTGGCCATGTTCCTGTGCAACTGGATCTAGGGGATCCTGCTGTGGCAGGGGGGCTGGACCGGATGATCTTTGGAGGTGCATTCCCATGCCTAATGACTGGATCTAGGGGATCCTGCTGTGGCAGGGGGGCTGGACTGGATGATCTTTGGAGGTCCCTTCCCATCCCTAATGACTGGATCTAGGGGATCCTGCTGTGGCAGGGGGACTGGACTGGCTGATCTTTCAAGGTCCCTTCCAATCCCTCATGTTCTGTGATTCTGTGACCACAGATCTGGAGTGCTTGGAGTGTCCCTGCACAGAAGTGCCTGTGTGTTTGTAGGACTGTAGGCTGCAGAACCACACAGCTGCAGCTGCAGGTCAGTACCTGCGGTGTTGCTCTGGGGATGCTTTGGTAGATGCTCTTCATCTTCTAATGCAATTTTTAACAAGCAGCAATGGCTCAAAAATGCCAGATCCTCATCAGCCCAACTCCCTGCGCTGTGAGAGCAGAGCCTTTCAGATGTGATGCAGGCAGCCCACCTACAGATGCTGCAGGAAAAGGTTAAAACCATACTCATATCAGCCCTGGTTTTGGCGGGTGAGTTTGGAGGAGGTGATGATGCTGCTGAGGGAGGGTGAAGTTAATTTCTGCTCTGGAGGAGCTGTCACCAAAAGCATCAAGGAGAAGCTCCAATCCCTAATGATTCTATGATTGGACAAGATGATCTTTTGAGGTCCCTTCCAATCCCTAATGTTCTGTGAAAGCTGGATGATGTTTTGAGGTCCCTTCCAATCCCTAATTACTGGATCTAGGGGATCCTGCTGTGGCAGGGGGACTGGACTGGATGATCTGTCGAGGTCCCTTCCAATCCCTGATGACTGGATCTAGGGGATCCTGCTGTGGCAGGGGATTGGTCTGGCTGATCTTTCGAGGTCCCTTCCAATCCCTAATGATTTTATGACTCTGTGATCTTGGGATCCTTCTATGTTGAGGGGATGGGACTGGCTGATCTCTCGAGGTCCCTTGCAATTCCTGATGACTGGATCTAGGTGATCCTGCTGGGGCAGAGGGATGTGACTGGCTGATCTCTCAAGGTCTCTTCCAATCCCTAATGACTGGATCTAGGGGATCCTGCTGGGGCAGAGGGATGGGACTGGCTGATCTCTCGAGGTCCCTTCCAATCCCTAATGACTGGATCTAGGGGATCCTGCTGGGGCAGAGGGATGGGACTGGCTGATCTCTCGAGGTCCCTTCCAGTCGCAGTGCCCTGTGGTTCTGTGCCATCTCCCTGGCTCTGACCTGGGCTCCTGAGCCTGAGGGCTGCCCCCGGCAGATCCATGAACACATTTTCCAAGTGTGTTTCCAGTCCTGCGTGCGCCAGAGCACTGAAATATCTCTGGAAAACAGCAGTGGGTAATTCTGTACTTCGCTAGGTCTGAACTGCGTCGTCACTAGGTAACAGTGTGGGCAGCTCAGTTAAATCTCTTCGGGGTGGGCAGGAAGCATCTGAAACCAGCAGAACAGAAAGCAGTAGAGTTATGCAATGCAGCAGCAAAGGTCATTCCTTCTGCCAGCACCCTTTCCAGGTGGGAGAGCTGCCTCTGGATCCACAGTGGCCGCAGTTCTGCGGCTCTGACACGCGGAGATGTCCCCGTCTGTGCAGCAGAGCCTGCTGTGCTTGTGTGGAGGGGAAATGTCTCCGGCACTTTGCTGTGTGGCAGGAGGAGTTTCCAGCAGCTGTGCGGGTGCTGTGTGCTGCTTTGTCTCTGCTGACTGGGTTGGTGGGTGCTGGTATTGAGGAGCTGCCAGTCCGTGGCGTGTGCTGCTGTCTAGACCCGACTGGCAGGTGGTTGTTACTGAGCACGAGAGGTGACAACCTGCTGAGCCTGCTGCAACGCCTCCCGTCCGTGGGGTTGTGACAGCGGTGCACATCGGGTGCAGTCAGCTTCACGGGGGGGCCTGCTGCTGGAATCACAGCCAGTGAGAGCTGCTCTTCCTGACCCAGGCTGCTGGAAGGCACCTTTGTGGAAGGGCCAGCACAAGCACGCCCGAGCCTGGGTGCTCTGATGGCCTGGCCTGGGACGTTAGTGGTGACAGCAGTGCACCGCAGGGACAGGTATCACAGAGTCACAGAGCGTCAGGGGTGGGAAGGGACTTCGAGAGATCAGCCAGGGCAGTCCCCCTGCCAGAGAGGGTCCCCCAGATCCAGTCATCAGGGATGGGAAGGGACCTCAAAAGACCAACCAGTCCAGTTCCCCTGCCACAGCAGGATCCCCTAGATCCAGTCACTAGGGGTTGGAAGGGACCTCGAGAGATCAGCCAGGGCAGTCCCCCTGCCAGAGCAGGATCCCCCAGATCCAGTCACACAGGAACACGTCCAGGTGGGTTTCAAACATCTCCAGAGAAGGAGACTTTACAACCCCCCTGGGCAGCCCTCAGTCTCCTTTTCCAATACTCAATCATCTCTCTTGAACCATGGCAGAACTTGAACCAGAACTGGACACAGTGCTCCTGATACAGTCTCACCAGAGCAGAGCACAGAAAGAGGAGACTGTCTTTTTACCTAGTGGGCACCTTATCTTAATGTACCCCAAGATACCTGAGGGGTGACCCCAAGAAAGTTGAAGGGTGGGTGTCAGGAGGATGGAGCCAGGCTCTGCTCAGGGGCACCCAGTGACAGGACAAGGGGCAGTGGGTGTGAGCTGGAGCAGAGGAGGTTCCACACCAATGTGAGAAGGACCTTGTTCCCAGTGAGGGTGACAGAGCCCTGGCAGGGGCTGCCCAGGGGGGCTGTGGAGTCTCCTTCTCTGGAGATGTTTCAAACCCACCTGGAGATGTTCCTGTGTGACTGGATCTGGGAGATCCTGCTGTGTTGGGGGGATTGGACTGGTTAACCTTAGAGGTCCCTTCAATCCCTAGTGACTGGATCTGGGGGATCCTGCTCCGGCAGGGGGACTGGACTGGAAGATCTCTCGAGGTCCCTTCCCATCCCTACTGCTCTGTGAAGGTGTGATGCTGAACAACTGAAGTGAAAGTTGCTGCTCCACTTGCAGAACTTGCAGAAATTCAGCTGCTGTGAGTCAGTCAAGCAATGTGTCAGGTGGCTGATGTGGAAGCATCCCTGTCATCACAGAGGAGTCTGCCTCTGCTTCACGGTGGGGCTGGTCGTTTAATCCTCCAAAATGAGATAATAGGATGAAATGTGCAGCGGTTGACACTCAAATCAGATCAGCGAGGCCGGGCGGTGCCGCTGCCTAATGAAATCAAGAACGTTAATGGAGCCCTGCTCGGGCTGCTGGCCCCGGGCTGCTGGCCCCGGAGCAAGCACAGGCACTGGGGGCTGTGTGGGGACCGTGCAGGGCACTTCAGCCTGCAGGCCAGTGCAGGGGGGAGCTGCTCACCGGCTTCTGCTGCTGCTTGTGTCTTTGCTTACATTGTTTGTAGGTCATCCAGAGTCACAGAGCATTAGGGCTTGGAAGGGACCTCCAGAGATCAGCCAGTCCTATACCCCGGCCACAGCAGGATCCCCTAGATCCAGTCACACAGGAACACGTCCAGGAGGGTTTGGAATATCCTCAGAGAAGGAGACTCCACAACCCCCCTGGGCAGCCCCTGCCAGGGCTCTGCCACCCTCCCTGGGAAGAAGGTCCTTCTCACACTGATGTGGAACCTCCTCTGCTCCAGCTCACACCCACTGGCCCTTGTCCGGTCACTGGGTGCCCCTGAGCAGAGCCTGGCTCCATCCTCCTGACACCCACCCTTCACATCTTGATCAACATCCGTGGGGTCACCCCTCAGGCTGAGGGGGCTGGGGCTCTGGAGCTGGGAAAAAAAGGAGCCTGAGGGGTGACCCCATGGATGTTGATCAAGATGTGAAGGGTGGGTGTGAGGAGGACGGAGCCAGGCTCTGCTCAGGGGCACCCGGTGACAGGACAAGGGGCAGTGGGTGTGAGCTGGGACAGAGGAGGTTCCACATCAGTGTGAGAAGGACCTTCTTCATGATGAGGATGCTAGAGCCCTGGCAGGGGCTGCCCAGAGGGATCTGGGGGATCCTGCTGCGGCAGGGGGACTGGACTGGCTGGTCTCTGGAGGTCCCTTCCCACCCCTCCTGCTCCGTGGCTCTGTGATCCTCCTGAGCCGTGTACAGAAGCTCTCACTGTTGGATGTTGTCCTCCTCAAAGCCGGGCGGGCTGCAGTGCTCCCTGAGGCTAACGTGCATCTCTCTCCTTCCAGCTGCCTCGCGACGACTGAGCGGTGCTCAGTGGCACATGCAGAGTGTCCTCAAGGATTCTGTGGAGAGCTCTGATGATGAATTCTTTGATGCACGAGGTCAGTAGATGTCCTTCTCCTCCCCTTCCCTTTGCCTCTCTGGTTCTGCAGCGAGTCACTGGGCTCCTTTGGGGGTGCACTGACACCATTGCTCTCGTCAGACTGGGATATCGAAAGTCCCAGTCAGGTCTTCTCTCAGGGGTTTGTGAAGGGTCCTGCATGTGCATGGGACGAGTGACGGGCCAGGGTGGGCCTTCCATAGACTGGGTTTGACATCAGCAGCACTGTGGCTCCAAGAGTGCAGAGCTCCAGGGGATCTCTGGGGCCCAGTTCAGGTCAGGCAGTGAGATGTTAGGTGGCAGTGCTTGTGTTCACATTCCTCAGGGCTGTAGGAGCAGCTGCATTGCTGGCTGATAACTTTGAGAACCAGTTGCCTGTGTTTTCCACTCTGTCAATATTTTGAAGTGATTGTGATGTTTTAGATACATTAGAAATGTGGAGGAGGTTCTCCTCCCCCTGTGCTCTGCCCTGGGGAGACCACAGCTGGAATCTTGTGTCCAGCTGTGGGCCCTTCAGTTCCAGAAGGACACAGAGCTGCTGGAGAGAGCCCAGTGCAGAGCCACAGGGATGATGGAGGGAGGGGAGCATCTCCCTGCTGAGGAGAGGCTGAGGGAGCTGGGGCTCTGGAGCTGGGAGAAGAGGAGCCTGAGGGGTGACCCCATGGATGTTGATCAAGATGTGAAGGGTGGGTGTGAGGAGGATGGAGCCAGGCTCTGCTCAGGGGCACCCAGTGACAGGACAAGGGGCAGTGGGTGTGAGCTGGAGCAGAGGAGGTTCCACATCAGTGTGAGAAGGACCTTCTTCATGGTGAGGGTGCCAGAGCCCTGGCAGGGGCTGCCCAGGGGGGCTGTGGAGTCTCCTTCTCTGGAGAGGTTTAAAACCCTCCTGGAGATGTTCCTGTGCGACGGGATCTGGGGGATCCTGCGTGTGATCTGTGTCAGGAGAGCTCTCTGCAATGGGTGGATGGGCAGCACTTCAGTCTGATACTTAATTCATCCCAAAGGATGACAAAGTCTGATCCCACACACGGTTGTTAAATAGGCTGCTCCCTCCTCCTTCATGCTTTGCGCTGACAGAGCTTGAGGAGAACCAGGGGAAACAAAGTAGTGCCACTGACAGAAGGCTCTGGCTCCAGTGTCGCTGGGAGCCGGTTACGGGAGGGCAGAGGGAGAGCATCTGGAGCCCTCACCTGTGAGGAACGTCGAACTCACGGGAACCAGAAGAGCTCCCTCGGTGCAGGAGCAGAGGGGTTTGCCTGTGAACAGCCTGATTTTGGGTCTGCTGGATGCTTCAGAGGCGGCTGCACGTGCCCGAGGAGCAGAGGCTGTCGCGTGCTCGGGGCGGTGCAGGGCTGCTCATTAGCCTTTGGGTTATTTTTGGCCTCACGTGGTGGTGCAGCAGGGGGGACGCTCCTCTGGCAGGCTGCGTGCCTCTGCCCTGCGTGGGCCAGCGTGCTGCTTCCCAGCAGCCTGTGAGCCTTTGTATTCACAGGCACAACGCGAGGGCTTGGAAGGGACCTCCAGAGATCAGCCAGTCCAGTCCCCCAACACAGCAGGATCCCCTAGGTCCAGTCACACAGGAACAGCCCAAGCAGGTTTGAAATGTCACCAGAGAAGGAGACTCCACAACCCCCCTGGGCAGCCCCTGCCAGGGCTCTGCCACCCTCACTGGGAAGAAGGTCCTTCTCACACTGATGTGGAACCTTCTCTGTCCCAGCTCACACCCACTGGCCCTTGTCCTGTCACTGGGTGCCCCTGAGCAGAGCCTGGCTCCATCCTCCTGACACCCACCCTTGATGTATTTTAATGGGGTCACCCCTCAGTCTCCTCCCAGCTCCAGAGCCCCAGCTCCCTCAGCCTTTAAATGAACTTCAGCAGCTACTCAGGATTTAATCCAGCTCAGCAGACGACAGTCTGCCTTGCCAGAAACACAACCTCATCTTTTCCTCATCTGTGCCCCGGGCTCCTGAATGCAGGGCCATTGTTTTCCCTGCTTCCCAAGTGTGTAGCTGGAGCAGATGTTGCAGTCGAAGCCTGCTGACAGCTCTGCTGAGGACTGAGGGCTGGTGAGGAGCGCAGCTGCCTCGCTTCCTCCAGCTGAGTTTGTTTAGTTTGCATGAAAACTTTTGTCATTAGTTTTCCTTCCTTCAGAGGAGCCTTCTGGACTGTCTGCTGTTGCTGTGCTCGTGTGCAGCTGAAGCCAGGGGATGTGGGGGATGTATTTCCAGCCAGACTGCAGGGCCTTTCTCGGGGCTCTTATTCATCAAAGAGACTACAGGAGCTCCCTGTTAATTAAGAGCTTCTCTTAATTTGCCACACCTTCCTTTCCTGCGACTAGACCCACTTCTCTTTTATTGGGTGTGTAAAGGCTCTGCTGAGAGACTTGAGTCTCATTGGGAAGTGCTGCCAGCGAGCTGAGGGGGAGGTTGGAGAGGTTTAAAATCTCTCTGCTGTGTCTGTGCTCTAAGGCACCAGCGTGTTGTGAAATTCTGTGGTGCTGGGCAAAGGCACTTCAGGTGCAGGGAGCCTGCTGCTCATTCAGAGTCACAGAGTGTTAGGGGCTGGAGGGGACCTCCAGAGATCAGCCAGTCCCCCCCACCACAGCAGGATCCCCCAGATCCAGTCACACAGGAACATCTCCAGGAGGGTTTGAAATGTCTCCAGAGAAGGAGACTCCACAACCCCCCCCGGGCAGCCCCTGCCAGGGCGCTGGAACCCTCACTGGGAACAAGGTCCTTCTCACATTGATGTGGAACCTCCTCTGCTCCAGCTCACACCCACTGCCCCTTGTCCTGTCACTGGGTGCCCCTGAGCAGAGCCTGGCTCCATCCTCCTGACACCCACCCTTCACATCTTGATCAACATCCATGGGGTCACCCCTCAGGCTCCTCTTCTCCCAGCTCCAGAGCCCCAGCTCCCTCAGCCTCTCCTCAGCAGGGAGATGTTCCCCTCCCTTCATCATCCCTGTGGCTCTGCCCTGGACCCTCTCCAGCAGCTCTGTGCCCTTCTGGAGCTGAGGGGCCCAGCACTGGCCACAAGATCCCAGCTGTGGTCTCCCCAGGGCAGAGTAGAGGGGAGGAGAACCTCTGTCCATCTGCCAGCCATGTTTCTAGACTCGTGTGTGTGGGCTCCAGCTCCAGCTCTGTGCTTACAGCACCTACCAAGAGACCTGCCAAGTGTTTCTGTGACTGTTCCCAGCAGTTTCCCAACCCTCCCTGTTCACCAGCTTTTTTACTTAAACTGGATAGATGCTGTCTGTGCAGTATCTATACTGCAGACACTTAGCAGTGAAACTTTAAAGCCAGCGCAGTCCCTGTCACTGCTGCACAGTGAGGGTGCCAGAGCCCTGGCAGGGGCTGCCCAGGGGGGCTGTGGAGTCTCCTTCTCTGGAGATGCTTCAAAGCCACCAGGAGATGTTCCTGTGCCACTGGATCCAGGGGATCCTGCTGTGGCAGGGGGGCTGGACTGGCTGATCTGTGCAGGTCCCTTCCCACCCCTCATGGCCTGTGACTCTGCCATGAGGGACCGTGAGAAACGTCTCTTTCCTTCCCGATGGCTAGTTGTCCCCCGACCTCTTGTCTCTGTCACTTCATTCCCTCCTCTCTCCTCCTGCAGAAGACACGGTGGAAGGAAAAAGCGCCCTTCTCATCGGCATGAGCCAGTGGAACTCCAACGACCTCGTTGAGCAGATAGAAACCATTGGCAAGCTGGAAGAAAACCAAGGTAGCGATTCACTTGCCTTGTGCATGACTTGGAAGTTAGCGAGCGCAGCCCGGTGCTGAAGGGTTTAGTTGCCAGCTCTCAGGTCAGGACTCATCAGAAGTGTCACCCACAGCTGAGCAGTGGCCGTGGACGTGCGGGTGGTCGCTCAGTGCTGGGAGGTGGGCTGCAGAGCTCTGTTTCAGGAGGAGGCTTCTCTGACAACTGCCTACGTTTTGCACGGTTCCTCTAAGGGATGAGAGGCTCTCTGGTCTCTGTGACCGGGTGATTTTGCTCGTAAGTCTGTGATCTAGATGTTAGGTTTACTTGGTTTATTTGGATTTAGGTTGGACTGGGTGATCTTTAAGGTCTTTTCCAACCTTATCATCACTGTGATACTGTGAATTGTTAGCTGGAATTCTCAAGGGGACACAGACTCTCAGGTGTGCTTGGGGATGATTTTAGGGAAGCATTTAGGTTGTCTGGAATGCTGTGGCCAGCTCTGGGCCCCTCAGCTCCAGAAGGACCCAATGCTGCTGGAGAGAGCCCAGAGCAGAGCCACAGGGATGATGGAGGGAGGGGAGCATCTCCCTGCTGAGGAGAGGCTGAGGGAGCTGCGGCTCTGGAGCTGGGAGAAGAGGAGCCTGAGGGGTGACCCCATGGATGTTGATCAAGATGTGGAGGGTGGGTGTGAGGAGGATGGAGCCAGGCTCTGCTCAGGGGCATCTAATGACAGGACAAGGGGCAGTGGGTGTGAGCTGGGACAGAGGAGGTTCCACATCAGTGTGAGAAGGACTTTGTTCCCAGTGAGGGTGCCAGAGCCCTGGCAGGGGCTGCCCAGGGGGGTTGTGGAGTCTCCTTCTCTGGAGATGTTTAAAACCCCCTGGAGATGTTCCTGCATGACTGGATCTAGGGGATCCTGCTGTGGCAGGGAGACTGGCCTGGCTGATCTTTGGAGGTCCCTTCCAGTCCCTGATGCTGTGTGACTCTGTGATCTTCTGCCCTGACCCAAGTTTCTTACTTGAACTTCTTGTGCTGCGAAGCCAGAGTCTGTTTCCAGTTCTGCAGAGGAGAGCAGTCAATTGTCTGTGGCTTCAGTCACGGGGCTGTTCCCCTCTCAGTGGGAAGATGTGAGGACTGTGCTGGCTGCAGGCAGGTTCCTTTTCCTGCCCTCCCAAGCTGGGTGTGCTGCCAGCTGTCAGAGAACAAGGAGTGCCTTGGCTCTGGTGGCAGAAGGTTTGCTGCGCTTCCTCTGCGCCTGGGGTGGTGTGGCTGGTGTCCATGCAGAGAGCAGAGCACTGGCTGGTGGATGAGTGGAGCAGAGCACCGCAGCCCTTCCGCGCGCGCACGCGTGGGGAGGCTCCGTGTGCGCTGGGCAGAGCTGGAGACCCGCCGAAGCGGCGCGGCACCTCCGGACCTTCTTCCCGGTGAGGGTGCCAGAGCCCTGGCAGGGGCTGCCCAGGAGGGCTGTGGAGTCTCCTTCTCTGGAGACCTTTCAAACCTGCCTGGAGATGTTCCTGTGTGACTGGGTCTGGGGGACCCTGCTGTGCTGGGGGATTGGACTGGGTGATGGTTCAACGTCCCTTCCAGTCCCTGATGTTTTCTGGTTCAGTGACCTGCTGCAGCTCTCTGCCCAACCCGTTTCCCAGTGGATATCCTGCTTTGCCCAGTTCTGAGGGCTGGTGCTGAGGAAGACATGGAGTCTGTTGCCTTTCCTAAACCCTTCTGTGTTGTGCAGAAGTCTGGGTGCAGGTGTGAGACAGCAGGCGAGCAGGACTCAGCGGTGGGGAGGGTGGCACAGCCCCTGTCCCCGTTGTGGCTACTGGCACAGGACTTGGCTCGGCCGCCTGTGCCATCATTTTCCTCTCACAGTGCAGCTTGTGGAGCTGCCTCTGCTCTGTGCTCCCCCATCCTTCATCATTTGTTAATAGAAAACAGATGCTGGGGCCGTCACGGGCACAGATTTCCCATAATGGGTTGGTGGTTCCAAATGGCCAGTGATCGCGCGGCAGATGGCCAGCAGTGGCGTGGGGTCTCGTGGGAGCGGAAACGAGCTGTCTGTGGGGATGGTGGCAGCCCCGTGCTTGGTACCTGGGGCACGTTCTCTTCTTTTCACTCTGAATTCACTGCTCGTTAACACAGCAAAACATGAGCCAGCCATGGGACCTGGTGGCCACGATGGCCAGCAGCATCCTGGGGTGGCTCAGAATGGGGGTGGTTAGCAGGTGGAGAGAGGTTCTCCTCCCCCTCTGCTCTGCCCTGGTGAGACCACAGCTGGAATCTTGTGTCCAGCTGTGGGCCCCTCAGCTCCAGAAGGACACAGAGCTGCTGGAGAGAGCCCAGAGCAGAGCCACAGGGATGATGGAGGGAGGGGAGCATCTCCCTGCTGAGGAGAGGCTGAGGGAGCTGGGGCTCTGGAGCTGGGAAAAAGGAGACTGAGGGGTGACCCCCTGGATGTTGATCAAGATGTGAAGGGTGGGTGTGAGGAGGATGGAGCCAGGCTCTGCTCAGGGGCACCTAGTGACAGGACAAGGGGCAGTGGGTGTGAGCTGGGACAGAGGAGGTTCCACATCAGTGTGAGAAGGACCTTCTTCCCTGTGAGGGTGCCAGAGCCCTGGCAGGGGCTGCCCAGGGGGGGTTGCGGATTCTCCTTCTCTGGAGACATTTCAAACCCTCCTGGCCCTGTTCCTGTGCAACTGGATCTGGGGGATCCTGCTGTGGTGGGGGACAGGACTGGCAGCCAGGCACCCTTAGTGCGTAGCTGCTCTCGTGTAGACGCAGCACTGGCACGGTCCGGCCACGCCGCAGTTCTCGGGAGGAGTGTTTGCCCTTCTGGCACGTTTTTAGTGAAGGGTCACTCACTTGTAGCTCTTCACTTGCAGTATCTTCCAGAGGAAGTCGTGTTCTGGAGAGCAGTGGCACGTAAGTGATGAAGCCACCCTTATGCCAGGTGGAGAAGTTGTTTGTTGGAGCACATCTAGCAGACAAAGCAGATGGCTTCTGTGCTGGGCTGGAGGGCGGTCAGGCAGAAAAGGACCTGGGGGTTCTCTCTGACAGCAGTATGAGCCAGCAGGGTGCCCAGGTGGCCAGGGAGGGTCCTGGCCTGCGTCAGAAACTGTGTGTCCAGCAGGAGGTGATTGTGCCCCTGTGCTCAGCACTGGGCAGCCTGCACCTTGAGCACTGGGTCCAGCTGGGGACACCTCAGGACAGGGGAGACATTGAGGGGCTTGTGTGAGGGAAGAGAAGGGCAACCAAGCTGTGGAGGGGCCTGGAGAATCAGTGTGATGGGGAGAGATGGAGAGAGCTGGGGCCGTTTAGTCTGGGGAAGAGGAGGCTGAGAGGAGCCCTCATCACTCTCTACAACTGCGTGAGAGGACACTGCAGAGATGCTGGTGCTGGGCTCTGCTCACAGGTCATCAGTGACAGAAGCAGAGGGAAGGGCTTCCAGCTCCAACAGGGGAGGGTCAGACTGGCCATCAGGAAGAGATTCTTCCTGGGGAGAGTGGTCAGGGACTGGGCTGGGCTGCCCAGGGTGGGGGTTGAGTCTCCATCCCTGGATGAGTGTAAAAGTCACTTAGATGTGGTGTTGGGGGTACTGGTTTGGGGGTGACCTTGCAGAGTGGGGTTGATGGGATCACTGAGTCCAACCAGGGCTCTTCCCAGCCTGAGTGGCTCTGTGGGCCGGGTGTCACTGGAGTCTGTGTTTGACTGAAGCTGATCCCTTGCTCCTGGTCCTGCTGCTCTCATTGCCAGCGTGTGCCCCGCTGAGCCTCGCTCCTCCCCGCTGGTGCTGCAGGAGGCTGGGGGGTGGCTCGTGCCTTCGCCGCGGAGGGAAGGGGTCGGCCCCATCGATCAGCATGCCGCTGGGGGTGGCAGCAGAGCCGGTGGCATTCTGTCCCGCATCTGTTTCCTAGGTAACTCACACACGGCTCTGGAGAGGAGCCTGCGCGAGGGAGAGCAGAGCTCTGGTAGCCCTTCTCTGCAGGCCTGGCACACAGGCGCCGTCTCCAGGGAGCCTCTGCTGCTGTGTGACCACCCTTTCTGCAAAGAAATGCTTCCAGAGCCTTGACAGTGGCCAGCCAGTCTCGGGGACGTAAAGCTGGTGTCTTGGGTTCACCGGGCGTTGGGGCTTGGAAGGGACCTCGGAAGATCATCCTGCCCAGTCCCATGAAACGGCTGCATGTCTGTATTTAGACTTGTTTTGTGCAAGGAAAGGGTGGGAGGGGTGGGATTCCTCCAACACCAAGTTCCTTCTTGAGAGCTGCTCACGTTTAGGTCAGCCCAGCACTCCTCTCCTGTCCTTCCTGTGGTCCGCGGTGATTTATCAGGCAGAGTGTTTGTGCCAGAGACACAGGAGAGGCACAGAACATCAGGGTTGGAGGGGACCTCAAAAGATCAGCCAGTCCAGTCACCCTACTGCAGCAGGATCCCCCAGATCCAGTCACACAGGAACATCTCCAGGAGGGTTTTAAATGTCTCCAGAGAAGGAGACTCCACAACCCCCCTGGGCAGCCCCTGCCAGGGCTCTGTCACCCTCACTGGGAAGAAGGTCCTTCTCACACTGATGTGGAACCTCCTCTGCTCCAGCTCACACCCACTGCCCCTTGTCCTGTCACTGGGTGCCCCTGAGCAGAGCCTGGCTCCATCCTCCTCACACCCACCCTTCACATCTTGATCAACATCCGTGGGGTCACCCCTCAGGCTCCTCCTTTCCAAGCTCCAGAGCCCCAGCTCTGCAGTGCCAGTTGCTTTTTTTCAGGTTTCAAGGTCTTTTTGGGGCAAATTTGTGCTTTATGGGCTGGTGCTTCTCTTTTGCCCCCCGGTAGCAGAGCGCTGCAGTTCCTTCTGGCTGCTTCCCAAGTAGTCACAGAAGCCTGTGGAAGAGCTGGGCTCTGGAGGTCTTTGAGAGGCTTTTTGTTCACTTGCCTGCACAGCTGGGGGTTCAGGATGTGTCTGTGGGACGAGCAGAGATGATGTAGGGCCTGATGGCTGCTGGGCTGGCGTGGGCCAGCTCTGCGTCACCGCTCTGAACCCGGTCCTAGGCGCTGCAGAAGCCTTCTCCATCGTCTGCTTTGCCCACGGCGTGGCCGGCGAACAGCTCCTCCCGTCTGGACGCGGGAAGTGTCCTTCACATCTTAGGCAGCCCCTGCTGTGCCTCCTTTGTGTGATCAGTGACGTCTCCTTCCTTTCAGGTGAGCTGTGTAGAGCGCCCTTGAGAAAGCAGAGGCTCCCCACGCAAGGCAGCGTCGAAGCACCGGAGGACTCTGAGGTGAGACCAACGGCTTGGCCACCCCAGCGGGAAGCGGCCGCGTGGGTCCCAGCCGTGTGCAGAGATGCTTCCACCACGGGTTCTGGAGTTACAGCCCCACAGCTACATTCCCCTCCCACCAGTACAGGCGGGTAACAGAGGTTCATTTGGAAACCAGTCTCCTCCTCTCCAAGCCAAAGAGCCCCAGCTCCCTCAGCCTCTCCTCAGCAGGGAGCTGCTCCACCTCCTCCATCATCCTTGTTGCCCTGCGCTGGGCTCCCTCCAGCAGCTCCACATCCCTCTTGAACTGAGGGGCCCACAACTGGACACAGCACTCCAGCTGTGGTCTCACCAGGGCAGAGTAGAGGGGAGCAGAACCTCTCTGGGTCTGCTCGCCACCCCAGGGTGCTGCTGGCCTGCTCAGACATCCGTGGGTTGCAGGGAGCACGGGGCACGCACACGGACACATCCTGCCCGTGCCAGCGGTGCCCAGCGGGCGGTGGGAGGGCCAGGAGACAGCCCTGCGTGCGAGGGCTGAGGCGAGGAGCCGGCGCTGCCCGTCGGGGTGCGTCCCCCTCCTCAGCGCCCGCGTCCCCCGCAGGAGGGCTCTCAGCCGCACGACTGCCCGACCCACGTGCTGATCCTGGTCCTGCACGGCGGGAGCACCCTGGACGCCGGCTGCGGGGACCACGGCGCCAAGCTGGCCGACGTCAGCACCTTCAGCTCCGTGTTCGAGAAGGTGACCCGAGCCCACTTCCCCGCGGCCCTGGGCCACATCCTGATCAGGCTCGTGCCCTGCCCGGCCATCTGCTCGGCCGCTTTCTCGCTGGTGTCCAAGTAAGTGCCTCGGCCCTCTGCAGCGCTGGGCGTCGCGGGGCGGCTCTCAGGGGCTGCCCCTGACCCAGCTTGTTCCTTGTAAGACCTTGTTCATCACAGAATCAGCAGGGATTGGAAGGGACCTCGAAAGATCTCGTGCTGACTGTGCAGCCTGGAGCAATCTCGGGTCCTCTTCTACAGGGATCTATTTTCTGAAGGGAACAAAAACCACCAAGCACTAAAAAACCCACCAAAACAACACCACAAAAACCCCATGGGAAGTCACAGGGGACCACAGCCTCTTGTCTGTGGGCATCCAGAACTAAAGCAAGAGGAAACCTAGACAGAAGAAAAATCCCTGATAGCTGTTAACTTTTTGCTCTCCCCTGCAAGTCTAAGAAGTAAATTACAACAGTAGGGGTTGGAGGGGACCTCGAGAGATCAGCCAGTCCAACCCCCCTGCCACAGCAGGGTCCCCTAGATCCAGTGATTAGGAATTGGAAGGGACCTCACCCCCAACACAGCAGGGTCCCCTAGATCCAGTCACACAGGAACGTGGCCAGGTGGGTTTTTAACGTCTCCAGAGAGGGAGACTCCACAACCCCCCTGGGCAGCCCCTGCCAGGGCTTGGAGCTGGCAAAGAAGAGAAGGTTCCCTGCTCTGGTGTGCCTGCAGCCTTCGTGCTGGAGCTCCAGGCTGCAGCTGTGGCACAGGAACCTCTGGTGGAGCTCCCGTGTAGCAGGTCGCAGGGCAGGCAGAGCTTCAGTCCTGCGCCGTCCCACCCGCCGTGAGGCAGATGACTGACTCCGCGGCAGCTCGAGCCCTGTGTTTGGTTCAGAGGCTTCCCCCACCTGCTGACTGTGCAGGGCCAGTGCTTGCCAAGGCAGCACAGCCCTCTGTTTACCCTGGCACAGCTTTGCTCTGTGCTCTGCCTGTGTGGTGAGTTCAGGGGATCCCTCGGGAGGCGCCTGCGCGCAGTGGGTGCCTTGCACGCTGCTCCCTGCCTGCACGCGGTGGCCCAAAGGAAAGCTGACTCTTAGGGCAGAGTCACTCCTTCAGGGAGATGTTTCAGGCTGGTTTGTCTGGTCTGCTCCTGCTCAGTGTCCTGTGTCTCTCCTGTGTGACTGGTCTCCTGTGACGCTGACGTCGGTCTTTGCTGCTGAGGTTGTGAACTGCAGTAGCCCAGCCCATTTCTCTAACAAGTGACCCTTCGTTAGTTATTAATGAGTGGGGGGGGGTGTTGTCCCCCTGTGCTCAGCACTGGGAAGGCTGCACCTTGAGCACTGGCTCCAGTTTGGGGCACCTGAGTACAAGGGAGACATCGAGGTGCTGCAGCAACGGCAGAGGAGGGCAGCAAAGCCTGGAGAATCAGTCTGATGGGGAGAGATGGAGAGAGTTGGGGCTGGTTAGTCTGAGGAAGAGGAGGATGAGGGGAGCCCTCATCGCTCTCTACAACTACCTGAGAGGACCCTGCAGAGATGCTGGTGCTGGGCTCTGCTCACTGCTCATTAGTGATAGAAGCAGAGGGAAGGGCTTCCAGCTCCAACAGGGGAGGGTCAGACTGGCCATCAGGAAGAAATTCTTCTTGGAGAGAGTGGTCAGGGGCTGGGATGGGCTGCCCAGGGTGGTGGTTGAGTCCCCATCCCTGGATGAGTTTAAAAGTCACTTAGGTGTATTGCTGGGGGATGTGGTTTGGGGGTGACCTTGCAGAGCAGGGTTGCTGGTTGTGCTCGACAGTCCGTCAGGGCTCTTTCCCAGCCTGATGACTCTGGTTCTGTCTGCTGCCTTTTGCGTTCTCCCTGACGCTGGCGTGTCCCTCTCCAGCCTGAACCCCTACAGCTACGACGAGAGCTGCCTCAGCAGCAGCGAAGACCACATCCCCTTGGCTGCCCTGCCGTTGCTGGCCGTTTCGTCCCCCCAGTACCAGGATGCAGTGGCCACGGTGATCAGCAAGGCCAACCAAGTTTACAATGAGTTTCTCAAGTCTACAGATGGGGCTGGTTTCAACGGACAGGTAGGAGCACTTTCTCTCTCACCAACATAAAACTCCTTCAGAGCAAGGCTGTGTCTTTTGAAGTCTTGGAGTTGTGAGTGTGGGCCCGTGCAGCAGACATGGTGAAGGGCTGTGAGCACAGCGGGGTTGTGGAGGCTCCTTCTCTGGAGACGTTTCAAACCATCCTAGACATGGTACAAGTGGGTCATAGAATCATAGAATCGTTAGGGATGGGAAGGGACCTTGAAAGATCAGCCAGTCCAGTCCCCCTGCCACAGCAGCATCCCCTAGATCCAGTCATCAGGGACTGGAAGGGACCTTGAAAGGTCAGCCAGTCCAATCCCCCTGCCCCAGCAGGATCCCCTAGATCCAGTCATCAGGGACTAGAAGGGACCTCAGAAGATCAGCCAGTCCAATCCCCCTGCCCCAGCAGGATCCCCTAGATCCAGTCATCAGGGACTGGAAGGGACCTCAGAAGATCAGCCAGTCCAGTCCCCCCAAAAGAACAGGCACAGTCTGTGTTACCAAGCTCCTCACGCTCCCAACACACCTGATAAAACAGCTGGGACACCTTTGACTGGCAGCACGAGGAATTCAGCGTTTAACTACCACAGCTTCCACTGTGCTGCCGTCAGGATTGTAAGAAAACACTGGGGTCCTCTCCCCAAAACTGTTCTTCTTTCCCCAGGTGTGTCTCATCGGTGACTGCGTTGGAGGAATTCTGGGCTTTGATGCCATCTGCTGCAATTCTAACACAGCTGATGGGAGTCGGAGCAGTAGCAGGAGAGGAAGCGTCAGCAGCATCCAGGTGAGGAGAGAAAAGTCCCTACAGCTGAAACCTTCNATCTGCCTGGACTGTTCCTGTGTGACTGGGTCTAGGTGGTCCTGCTCCAGCAGGGGGATTGGGCTGGATGATCTTTCCAGGTCCCTTCCAATCCCTAATGAGTGGATCTAGGGGATCCAGCTGTGGCAGAGGGATGGGACTGGCAGATCTTTTGAGGTCCCCTCCCATCCCTGATGCTCTGTGACCCTGTGAAGTGCAGCAGTGCAGCCGTTCCACGCGAGCTGGGTTGGAACCTCTCCGTTTGCTGACTGTCCCCTCTTGTCTGTCCCTGGTGCGCAGGACACCCCGCTCTCGGCCGAGGACTGCAGCCTGAGCGGCACCAAGCGCCTCAGCAGGAGCAGCGCCGAGCTCTCTGCAGCGGCAGAGGACGAGCGGCCGGAGCAGCCTTTGCCGCGGAAGCAGAGCGGCTCGTCCGGCTGCGACGGTGATGCCATCGCCCAGCACCACGCTGTGCTCTCCAGGTAACCGGTGTTCGAGGGCCGACTCGCACAAACGGGCTCCGCTGAGGGGAGCCTGGCAGCACAGCTGCTGCTTGTGCTGTGTTCTGGAGGCCTGCTGGAAGCCCCGGCGTAACCTCCCAAGATGAGCCCAGAGGCAGCGCTCTGGAAGGAGCTCAGCTGTGACTGGCTGTTGTGATTGAATCTTCATTCAGTTGTCAGAGGTCTGAGCTGGCAGAACCCAGTGCAGGCAGTTCCATTCCTGGTGCATTTCCCTTCTGAGGATCTCTGTGACTTCACTGGCAGCTTTCCGGTCTGGAAAGAGCTAGACACTTGCTGTAGGTGCTCCCCTTGGTCTGGGAGCCGCTCAGCTTAGGGTTAGGACACATCAGAGCAGCCCTGCAGAGCCATTTGTCCTAAAGGAGGATGACTTTGGGGGAGGAGACGTCACTGACTTGGCCTCCTGCACCCTGAGAAGCCTCGAACACACAGACTTCCGGGAACATAAGCATTCTCTTTGTCTGGTTGGCTCTGCCTGGTCTGTCACTCACCGGGATTCTCTGTGCACTTGTTGTGTCTCCATTGTCATCTGTGTTCCATCGGGCGGGTGCAGAGCCAGGAGCCCTGCGGTGTGGTGAGGTCTGAGGTCTGCTGCAGCCGGGTGCAGCGCAGAGCTGCTGCTTCTGCGCTTCACTTGGAGCCCAGCAGCCTGAAGTCATTTGATTTTCCTTTGTTCTCAGCTGAATGCACTTTGCTTTGCTCTTGTTGGCTGTTGTGTTGTTGGGTGCTGATCTGCTGTGAAGGGACTTCCCTCTCAGGCAGAGGGCTTGCTTTTTCACAGAGGCACAGAACAGCAGGGACTGGAAGGGACCTCCAGAGATCAGCCAGTCCCATCCCCCCACCACAGCAGGATCCCCTAGATCCAGTCTCACAGGAACACATCCAGGAGGGTTTGAAATGTCTCCAGAGAAGGAGACTCCACAACCCCCTGGGCAGCCCCTGCCAGGGCTCTGTCACCCTCACTGGGAAGAAGGTCCTTCTCACACTGATGTGGAACCTCCTCTGCTCCAGCTCACACCCACTGCCCCTTGTCCTGTCACTGGGTGCCCCTGAGCAGAGCCTGGCTCCATCCTCCTCACACCCACCCTTCACATCTTGATCAACATCCATGGGGTCACCCCTCAGACTGGGCTGTTGCTAAGTGACTGAGCAAGAGTTGACAAACACAGGCTCAGGATGGCAGAGAAATTCCTGGGTAAGGTGGGGAGGAGAGAGAAAGCTCACAAGCTGTGCCGTCCTCTGCCCTGGCCACTGTGGCAGGAGATGCCTGAGGCCCTTGGCATCCTGTCTGCAGGCCTTGCATAAGCCCATCGAGATGTTTTCCCCTCTGGGGGGTGTCTGTCGTGTGAGCAGCAGGGCCGCAGCGATCACCCCTTCGCACAGAAGTGTCCTTGTCCCACACCCTGTGGCTGTGCTTCGGTCTGTCAGCTCGTGCGTGTTGTCTGAGTGCGTGTCACAAAGAGAGTGCTGATGTTGGGTTGGGGTCCTGCTTCCCCGAGCTCCTCCCTGCAGCTGCAGCTGGCCCCTGGTCCGGTCAGGCTCTGAGGTGGGGATGTCAGTGGGTTCTCAGGCTGGAAGGATGACCTGCTGTCTTGGCCCCGGACGCAGGGCGCAGCGTGCGGGTGGATCGCGGGGGCTTCCCCCACGGGTCTGGCTGAGCGCTCAGCTAGGTGCTGGGAGCCCTGCAGGCTGGTTTTGCTGTCCCATGGTGGGACCAAGGGTGTGTCCTGCTATCCTGCTTCTGAGTCACAGAATCACAGGACACTGGGGACTGGAAGGGACCTCCAAAGACCAGCCAGTCCAGTCCTCCTGCCACAGCAGGGTCCCCTAGATCCAGTCACACAGGAACAGGGCCAGGAAGGTTTTAAACATCTCCAGAGAAGGAGACTCCACAACCCCCCTGGGCAGCCCCTTCCAGGGCTCTGGCACCCTCACTGGGAAGAAGGTCCTTCTCAGACCGATGTGGAACCTCCTCTGTCCCAGCTCACACCCACTGCCCCTTGTCCTGTCACTAGATGCCCCTGAGCAGAGCCTGGCTCCATCCTCCTCACACCCACCCTTCACACAGTGATCAACATCCATGGGGTCACCCCTCTGTCTCCTCTTCTCCCAGCTCCCTCAGCCCTTCACCTACAGAACTAAATGAGAGTCGAGTCCTTGTCCCTGAGAGGGAGGTGATCTACCTGTGCACAGACAGGTGGTCTGTGTGTTCAGGTCACACACGTGTGGCACACAACGTCCACGACAGCAGTTAACTCACATCAGAGACGAGTGAGCGCTAACACCACTAGTTCTAACGTGCAGGAAGTTGTTGAGAAGCAGTGAGGTGGCAGCTCATTGCTCAGGGAGCAGATTAGAACAGTGGTTTGTAGGTGCCCACAGGACACACGTGATACTGGCCACTCTCTGGGACCACTGGCATCAGCCAGTCTGGCACAGAGGTCTCAGGATGAGCTCGCACACATTTGTCCTGCTAAAAGGGAGGGGACCCAGCTTCGCCCCTCAGCGTCCCGGTGTGGCTTCCCCACGAGTGTTCTGTGGAAGACCCCTGCGTGCCAGAGGCAGTGAGGGCACTGCACAGCTGTCCTGGAGAGCAGAGTGGCTGCTGCCTGCCTGCCTGCCTGCCTGCCTGCAGCGCCAAGACGCGTGCTGCTGGGGTCTTGCTCTGGCTTCCAGAGCTTCCTGAGCAGCCCACTGTGGGGATGGATTTTTGCTGCGGGTGCCCTCTTCCTTGTGCTGAATCGGTGCATTTTCTTTGCTCAGCATCCACTCAAGTGTGTTGAAAGATGGCACAGACTTTCCTCCTGTGACTTCCAGTCTCTCAGAAGTAACCCTGGGCCGATTTGACTTTGAGGTGTCTGATTTCTTCCTCTTTGGATCGCCAATTGGTTTGGTGCTGGCGATGAGGAGTACTGTCCTGCCTGGCCTGGAGGGTAAGCTCTTGCTGGGGTTCGAGTGCAGGCTGCTTTGTAAAGGCAGGAGCTCGAGAGGAGGTGTAGAGAAGAGCCTAGTTAAGGACTGGGAGCTGTGGTAAGTGTCTCCCTCCAACAGACGGGGCGTTAGCGTAGGCGGGTGCCGCGGGTTGTTCGGGAGCGTCACCGGTCACCCATTTACAGTAGTGTGTCTCCTGCTCTGCTGTGACCACCTTCTCCATGTCATGCAACATGAAGCCTACACCCCAGCAAGGACCCGTGGCAGAACAAGCCCCCAGAGCCGTGTGCTGCGTCCCGTCGCGTCTGCCCTCGGGGCAGGTCTGGCCCTGGGTGCTCTGGTGCGAGCCGTCCTCAGCTCTCCGGCAGGGGCCGGCCACCAGAAGGACACCGGGTGGCTGTGGGTGTTTCCTTTCTCACCACACGTGGGTCTCAAGTTAGAGTTCCCTTGTCAGGACCCAGCGCGTGCGCCGCCTCTCCGTGCTGCGCGAGCTCCGCGCAGTGCAGCCCCTGCACGGGGCGCTGCCTGCGGCCGTTTGCCACCGCTGCTGACAGACTGCAGGCGGGGCAAGCTCAGCCTGCACCTCAGCTGCTGCGGGGCCAGCACCTCAGCTGCTGCAGGGCCTGCACCTCAGCTGCTGCAGGGCCTGCACCTCAGCTGCTGCAGGGCCTGCACCTCAGCTGCTGCAGGGCCAGCTCAGCCTGCACCTCAGCTGCTGCGGGGCCAGCACCTCAGCTGCTGCAGGGCCTGCACCTCAGCTGCTGCAGGGCCAGCTCAGCCTGCACCTCAGCTGCTGCAGGGCCTGCTCAGCCTGCACCGCAGCTGCAGCAGAGC
>VXBP01003288.1:6670-58784 GCA_013400115.1 Rhinopomastus cyanomelas | reverse complement strand
CCTCAGCTGCTGCAGGGCCAGCTCAGCCTGCGCCTCAGCTGCTGCAGGGCCAGCTCAGCCTGCGCCTCAGCTGCTGCAGGGCCAGCTCAGCCTGCGCCTCAGCTGCTGCAGGGCCAGCTCAACCTGCGCCTCAGCTGCTGCAGGGCCAGCACCTCAGCTGCTGCAGGGCCAGCTCAGCCTGCGCCTCAGCTGCTGCAGGGCCAGCTCAGCCTGCGCCTCAGCTGCTCCTTAGAGCTGCTCGTGGTCAGAGAGTCCCCTTTGACAGGGACCGTGCCGGAGCAGCTGGGGCTCAAACAGACAGATCCACGTCTCCCGTGCAGCAGCTGGACTCAGCTGAGAAGAGCCAGGTGCCCCTTCTTGCTGAAGTGAGGGGTAGGGAGCTTCCTGGGAGCGTAAGAAATAGGATGGTGGATGTTTTGGGGTGGGTTTTGAGTCGGTTCTTCAAATGAAAGGGAAGTGAACTACGCGAAGGCTTGGGCGCCCAGCCTGCAGAGCAGCAGGCACACTGCCTCTGTCTGTGGGTGCATTCACCTCTGCACTGCTGCCACTGCTGCTGCAGCCAAACCTTCCTCACAGTTCTGTGGTCCCTTGCCCCACGCGCTCTGCTCCGTGGTCCTCTCCCTGGCCAGTCTCAGCTCTTGTTTCTAGAGTTCCCGACCTTTTGTGTGCCCTGGTTAAACACTTCCACACTCTGGGTGCTGATATCCAGGTTAGGAGGGTGGCTCCCCAACAGTGATGTTAGTGCTCTGTAGAATCACAGAGCCTTAGGGGCTGGAAGGGACCTCCAAAGATCAGCCAGTCCCATCCCCCTGCCACCGCAGGATCCCCTAGATCCAGTCACACAGGAATGTGTCCAGGTGGGTTTGAAATGTCTCCAGAGGAGGAGACTCCACAACCCCCCTGGGCAGCCCCTGCCAGGGCTCTGTCACTCTCACCATGAAGAAGGTCCTTCTCACACTGATGTGGAACCTCCTCTGCTCCAGCTCACACCCACTGCCCCTTGTCCTGTCACTGGGTGCCCCTGAGCAGAGCCTGGCTCCATCCTCCTGACACCCACCTTTCACATCTTTGTAAGAGGTCACCCCTCAGTCTCCTCCCAGCTCCCTCAGCCTTTCCTCAGCAGGTAGATGCTCCCCTCCTTCCCTCCCTCATCTCTGTAACCGAGGCAGATCAGGTTTGCTCATGGTAGCTCTGCTGATGCACAAACACCTGGACTGTAGCTCTTGGAAATGGAAAGCAGTGTGGCTGTTAGGGTTTTAGCTCTGCACTGAGCGCTCTGGGAGCTGCCACTTGGAGCAGACTCCGTTAGACACAGGGTTCCCTGACACCTGTTACCAAGTCCAACTTCTCTTCTCGGGGTTCTGTGTGTGGGGCTCGTGCACGGGAGCACTGCTGTGCCAAACACGCCTTCCAAGAGCAGCACCCGTTGCTCCAGCGCTTGGTTCCTGTGTGGAGCAGCAGCTAGGAAAGCCTCCCTGCCTTGCCTGGAGCCTGTGAGGAGCAGAGGTCGTGTTCCCAAGGGTGTTTTGTAGACCCTCAGTCGCTCCTTTGCTCCTGTAGTTCACAAACCACCTCTTGTAGCGTGAGCTGGGCTGAGTTTAAGGAACCTGTGGTGTCTCCACGTGCTCGTGCTGGCGAGACCCGGTGAGGCTGAGGGGGTGTGTGGAGACAAGTGACGACACTGACTGCTGCACAGCCCTCAGCAGTCCTGTGTGACCACCCTTCCGAGCACACGACAGGCTTTGATGCTGAGTTTGTAGCCAGCAGAGTACCTCACTAGCCAAGTACGTGACTTTCAGATTTACACAGAGAGCTGCAGCCCAGGCTCCTCAGGAGCTGCACGACTCCATAAGAACCATAACCATTGCTTTGCTGGCGCGGTCCGACCGCCTTCATTCCTGTGCATTGGCTTCTGTGGGGTGACCTCAGCAACCACAGTGCCTCCTGTCCCTGCCTGCTCCTGCTCTCACCCAGGTGTCAGTCCTGTGAGCAGAACAGGCCCATCAGATCATGTTGCTGGCAAGTGCTGAGCATCCCAGCGGCGATGCTCCGTGAAACATTCACAACCTCCTCTTCCTTACTTCCTTCTGTGTGTGTGGCTGGCTGGTCTTCATGGCTGCTGCATCCGTGCATCCCAGGGCGTGCCGGCTCCACCGCAGGGAAGTGCTCTCTGGGTGAAAGCTCAGGACAGTTTAGTTCAGGTTCTTGTGGCCACGTAGACGCTGCAGTTTGGAGAAGACTGTGTTAACCCTTAGCTCCTTGGTCACCACAGAGGGCCGGCGCTGACGTCTCTCTCTTTGTCTGACTCTCGTCCAAGTGTGCCAGGTCCGCCCAGCCTGCAGCCAGCTGTACAGCTTCTTTCACTCTGCTGACCCCTCTGCCTGCAGACTGGAGCCGCTGCTGGAGAAGAGGTTCCATCTCCTGCCTCCGTTCAGTGTCCCGCGGTACCAGAGATACCCGCTTGGGGATGGAAGGTCTCACCAGTTAGGTACGGTGCCCTCTTCATCTGCTCTTCTCTCCTTGCACAGCTCAGGTGCTCGAGTCACAGAGCGCTAGGGGTGCGAAGGGACCTCCAAAGATCATCCAGTCCAGTCCCCCTGCCACAGCAGGATCCCCTAGATCCAGTCACTAGGGACTGGAAGGGACCTCCAAAGATCATCCAGCCCAGTCCCCCTGCCACAGCAGGATCCCCTAGATCCAGTCACTAGGGACTGGAAGAGACCTCGAGAGATCACCCAGTCCAGTCCCCCTGCCACAGCTGGATCCCGGTCCCCATCCCTGGATGAGTTTAAAAGTCGCTGAGATGTGGTGCTGGGGGATCTGGCATAGGGGTGACCTTGCAGAGCAGGGTTGGTGGTTGGACTCAGCGATCCCAGGGGTCTTTTCCAGCCTGAGCAAGTCTCTGACTCTAAAGCCCTGTGGTTCCTGCCGTTGATCTCACCGGGGGGGGGTTTCTGTGATTGTCTCTGGCACCTGCAGGCGATGCTCTCCACAACCACAGCGCTGTGTTCCTGGAGAGCAGCTCTCTGAACATCCCTTTCGCTCAGGAGAGTCCCGGACCTCCAGACCTGTCTGATCAATCCCAGGGGAAAGCAAGAAAGTCGAGTTTGTCCAGCACAAACAGCAGGGACTCGGGGTCAACAGAAAGCTTGCCGGCGGCGTGTCTCAGCAGCAGTGAGTTCCTTCTCACACTGATGTGGAACCTCCCCTGTTCCAGACTGCAGACTTTAACTGGTGCTGCAGTGGGTGGAAATAGGTGACTTCAGCAAGCTCCTAAGTGTCAACATTAAAACACTGAGTTGTCTCTCTTAGCTGTAAGGCCAGCAGGATACTTACTGAGAAGGTCTCTGGTAGCTCTGAGATGCTAATTCTGGTTCCTGCTGCAGTTTCAGCCAAGTGGTGGGGGACCAAGCGGATAGACTACGCCTTGTATTGTCCAGACGTGCTGACAGCCTTCCCAACTGTGGCCCTGCCACACCTCTTCCACGCCAGCTACTGGGAATCCACAGATGTGGTGGCCTTCATTCTGAGACAGGTCAGTGCTCGTGGCTGTTAGCCGTGCAGTGAGTAAGCCTGTGATTGCTAGCCATGTCTCCCAAGGAGGGGTCACCCTTGTGTCTTCAGTGAAGGCAGAAGGCTGACTGTGGTTCTGTCACATACAGAACTGGCTCTAGGAGTGACTCGTGTGGGTTTGTTGTAGAGGTGAAGTAAGTTCACAGAGTCACAGAGCATTAGGGATTGGAAGGGACCTCGAGAGATCAGCCAGTCCCATCCCCCCAACACAGCAGGATCCCCTAGATCCAGTTGCACAGGAACATCTCCAGGAGGGTTTGAAATGTCTCCAGAGAAGGAGACTCCACAGCCCCCCTGGGCAGCCCCTGCCAGGGCTCTGGCACCCTCACTGGGAAGAAGGTCCTTCTCACACTGATGTGGAACCTCCTCTGCTCCAGCTCACACCCACTGCCCCTTGTCCTGTCACTGGGTGCCCCTGAGCAGAGCCTGGCTCCATCCTCCTCACACCCACCCTTCACATCTTGATCAACATCCATGGGGTCACCCCTCAGGCTCCTCTTCTCCCAGCTCCAGAGCCCCTCAGCCTCTCCTCAGCAGGGAGATGCTCCGCTCCCTCCACCACCTTGTTTTCATTTTTCCTGAGGAGGACTGTCCCAACCCAGTTGTGAGTGGAAGAGCTGTTGCTAAGTGCCTCACCCACGGGCAGCAGCGTGGAGGCAGCGTCTCTGTGTGATTCCTGTGCACGTGTGGCCTGTCACACCCATCTGATTGCAGGTGATGAGGTATGAAAACATCAGCTTCAAGGAGAACGACAGCCTGGACCCGGGAACCCTGAGCCCATCCAACCCGCGAGAGAAGTGGCTGCGCAAGCGGACGCACGTGAAGTTGAGGGTGAGTGCAGAGCTGGCCACGTGCAGCAGCTGCAAAGCACGGGCTGGGCAGCAGCTGGAAGGGCTGCGAGCTCCCGGAGCTTTGGCTGACGTGAGGAAAGCTAGTGGAGAGCTGAAACCTGCCCTCTCAGTCCAGAGTTACCAGGGAATAGGTTCTTCTTCTCTTTGCTGACGTGCGGAGGGAATCCGTGAGTCTAGAAACAAAGCAGTTCTTCGTTCACAGAGCCACAGGACGTTAGGGACTGGGAGGGACCTCGAGAGATCAGCCAGTCCAACCCCCTGCCACAGCAGGACCCCCTAGATCCAGTCATAGACTCATCACTAGGGATGGGAAGGGGCCTCCAAAGATCATCTAGTCCAATCCCCTCAAACACAGCAGGATCCCCTAAATCCAGCTGCACAGGAACAGGTCCAGGAGGGTTTGAAACGTCTCCAGAGAAGGAGGCTCCACAACCCCCTGGGCAGCCCCTGCCAGGGCTCTGTCCCCCTCCCTGGGAAGAAGGTCCTTCTCATTCAGATGCAGTTCTACACGCCAGCTGAGCTGGTTGTGCCCTGCAGTAGCTCTGTGGATCAGTGGCACCGCTCGAGACGAGAGGTTGTTTGTGTTCCCTGAAGTCTCCCCATCTTGAGCACTTCCACCAGGAAGTCTGCTGAGGACCCCAGTGTCACTGGGGACGTGGTCCTGGCTGAAACAGGAGCCCAGCTCTGCCCAGTGGTCCAAGATGTGGCTCAGACACTCTGTCCAGAGCTGTTTCTTTGTGAGTCTTCACAGTCACATAACAGGGGCAGCAGCTTCATTACAAATCACAGGATCGTTCAGGTTGGAAAAGGCCCCTGGGATCATCAAGTCCAACCCCCAACCCCACTCTACAAGGTCACCCCTAAACCAGATCCCCCAACACTACAGCTGAGTGACTTTTAAACTCACCCAGGGATGGGGACTCAACCCCCAGCCTGGGCAGCCCATCCCAGGGCCTGACCACTCTCCCCATGAAGAATCTCTTCCTGATGGCCAACCTGACCTCCCCTGCGGGAGCTGGAAGCCCCGATGCCTGTTCCACGTGCTCCCCTGGCAGCCCTGCCTCTCCAGTGTGATGACCCTGTGCTTTCTGTGTCTCCCCCTCCCGCTCCTGTCCCAGAATGTGACTGCCAATCACCGGGCCAACGACGTGATCGCGGCCGAGGACGGTCCCCAGGTGCTCGTGGGGCGCTTCATGTACGGCCCCCTGGACATGGTGGCTTTGACCGGCGAGAAGGTAGAGCCCAGGGAGCCCCTTTCCTGCTGGGGGGGGCACAGCCTCTCCTCAGCCCTCACCCTCTGCGCGTGGAGCTGCCAGTCCAGCTGCTGGCCTTGTTGCCTTTGCAGGTGGACATCTTCATCATGACGGAGCCGTCGTCGGGCCGGTGGGTGTACTTCGACACCGAGATCTCCAACAGCAGCGGCCGGGTGTCCTACAGCATCCCCAGGCAGAAGAGGCTGAGGGTCGGCGTGTACCCCATCAAGATGGTGGTCAGGTGAGGGCTGTTGGATTTGGGGGGTTTAGTTGTCCTTTCAGAAGGTACCTGACAGGGAAGAGCTGATTTGTTTGTGGGCAAGGACCAGGTGCCTCTCGATCACAGAATCACAGAGCACCAGGGGCTGGGAGGGACCTCGAGAGATCAGCCAGTCCCATCCCCCTGCCACAGCAGGATCCCCCACATCCAGTCACACAGGAACAGGGCCAGGGGGGTTTTAAGCATCTCCAGAGGAGGAGACTCTACAGCCTGCCTTGGCAACCACAACCCCCCTGGGCAGCCCCTGCCAGGGCTCTGGCACCCTCACCGGGAAGAAGGTCCTTCTCACGTTGATGTGGAACCTCCTCTGTCCCAGCTCACACCCACTGCCCCTTGTCCTGTCACTGGGTGCCCCCTGGCTCCATCCTCCTGACACCCACCCCTCACATCCTGATCAACATCCATGGGGTCACCCCTCGGGCTCCTCTTCTCCCAGCTCCAGAGCCCCAGCTCCCTCAGCCTCTCCTCAGCAGGGAGATGCTCCCCTCCCTCCATCATCCCTGTGGCTCTGTGCTGGGCTCTCTCCAGCAGCTCTGTGTCCTTCTGGAACTGAGGGGTCCAGAGCTGGTCACAAGATTCCAGCTGTGGTCTCCCCAGGGCAGACTAGAGAGGGAGGAGAACCCTTCTCGATCTGCTAAGCATCCGCCTTCTGATCCACCCCAGTATGCCTTTGGCTTTCCTGGCCACAAGGGCCCTTTGCTGGCTCCTGGCCATCCTGCTGGCCACCAGCAGCCCCAGGTCCCTTTCTCCTCTGCTGCTCTCCAGGAGGTCAGTCCCTACCCTATCCTGGTCCCTGGGATTGTTCCTGCCCAGCTGCCAGACTCTGCACTGCCCCTGTTACACTTCATTCAGTGTCTCCCTGCCCAGCTCTCCAGCCTGTCCAGGTCCCGCTGATGGCAGCCCAGCCTGCTGGGGTGTTGGCCACCCCTCCCAGCTCAGTGCCATCAGCAGACTTGCTGACAGGGCTCTCCAGTCCCTCCTCCAGGTCGGTCATGAATAGACTGAACAGGACTGGTCCCAGTACCGACCCCTGGGCGACTCCACGTCTGGGCAGTGAAGCACAGGACTTGTAACCCCAGTCAGCTCCCACTCTGCCCCTTGCGAAGCTGCTCCCTGATAGTCCAGGTGGCCATGGCCCCACGGGGGGCTGGAGTCAGAGCCCCTGCCTGAAGGAGGTCTTGGAGCTGCAGGTCCGGGCAGACGGAGGTCAGGTCTGAACCAGAACAGGCAGCAGACCGGTCCTGGCCTTGAGCTCCCTCAGCTGACGGGCTGCTTTGGCTCTGCAGGGGCGACCAGAGCAGCGCCGCGGGCTACCTGACGGTGCTGCCCCGGGGCATGGAGTGCGTCGTGTTCAGCATCGACGGCTCCTTCGCAGCCAGCGTCTCCATCATGGGGAGTGACCCCAAAGTCCGGGCCGGGGCCGTCGATGTGGTCAGGTGAGTGAGGCTGCCAGGCTTGGCTCCTCAGGGCTGCGGCCTCCCCTGCTGAGCACCACGGGGAGGACGAGGACAGAGCAGGGGGTCTTGTGTTGCTGAGTGAAGAATCACAGAGCACTGGGGACTGGAAGGGACCTGGAGAGCTCAGCCAGTCCAGTCCCCCACCACAGCAGGACGCCCCAGATCCAGTTGCACAGGAGCAGGGCCAGGAGGGTTTGAAACGTCTCCAGAGAAGGAGACTCCACAACCCCCCTGGGCAGCCCCTGCCGGGGCTCTGGCACCCTCACTGGGAACAAGGTCCTTCTCACACTGATGTGGAACCTCCTCTGCTCCAGCTCACACCCACTGCCCCTTGTCCTGTCACTGGGTGCCCCTGAGCAGAGCCTGGCTCCATCCTCCTCACACCCACCCTTCACATCTTGATCAACATCCATGGGGTCACCCCTTGGGCTCCTCTTCTCCCAGCTCCAGAGCCCCAGCTCCCTCAGCCTCTCCTCAGCAGGGAGATGCTCCCCTCCCTCCATCACCCCTGTGGCTCTGCACTGGGCTCTCTCCAGGAGCTCTGTGTCCTTCTGGAACTGGGGGACCCACAACTGGGCACAAGATTCCAGCTGTGGTGTCCCCAGGACAGAGCAGAGGGGGAGGAGACCCTCTCTCAACCTGCTGCCCCCTTTCTGATCCCCCCCAGGGTGCTGCTGGCCATAGTCTCTCCTGCTTGTCTGGGTCTCTCCGAAGCTGCAGCAGCACTGCTCAGCCTCTCCTTAGCAGCAGAGGCACGGGCTGCTCTCCACTGGTGGAAGGGCCCTGTCAGATCACTGGCAGGGCCTGGCTGAGCGTGGGGCTGCTGACCCGGCCTGTAGCCGTGGTTCCTTGTCGTGTCCCCTTCGTGACCCGCTCTTCCCAACAGGCACTGGCAGGACCTGGGCTACCTGATCATCTACATCACTGGCCGCCCAGACATGCAGAAGCAGCGCGTGGTGTCGTGGCTGGCTCAGCACAACTTCCCACAGGGGATGATCTTCTTCTCAGACGGACTGGTTCACGACCCGCTGCGCCAGAAGACCATCTTCCTGCGGAATCTCGTGCAAGAGGTACTGGAAACCAGCTGGCAGCCTTTTTGCAGAGAGTGCCACAGCATTGCTGGAGCTGGACGGGACCTGCTGAGACATCCAGCCCAGACCACCCCTCACACCTCGGGTTGCCTAGAGCACACAACACGAGGCCAAATCCCGGGCACTTTGCAGATGTCTCCAGAGTGGGAGACTCCGCAGGGTCTGTGGGCAGCCTGCAGCAGTAAAGGTCCCAGTAAAGACTCTCCTCTCAAGAGGCAACTCCCCGTGTTCCAGCTCGTGCCCACTGGCCCTTGTCCTGTCGCTGGCGCCAGGTTGAGGTGTCTGGGGTTTGCAGCGTCCGGGTAACGGACTGGGCTGCTGCTGCTTTGCAAACAAGAGCTGTCTGTGTAGTGTGAGGTGTTCAGCAGCGTGGCTCACAACAGGGTGGTCAGCAGATGGAGAGAGGGTCTCCTCCCCTCTGCTCTGCCCTGGGCCACAGCTGGAATCTTGTGTCCAGTTCTGGGCCACCCAGTTCCAGGAGGACACAGAGCTGCTGGAGAGAGCCCAGCGCAGAGCCACAGGGATGATGGAGGGAGGGGAGCATCTCCCTGCTGAGGAGAGGCTGAGGGAGCTGGGGCTCTGGAGCTGGGAGAAACAGAGAGTGAGGGGGGACCCCATGGATGTTGATCAAGATGTGAAGGGTGGGTGTGAGGAGGATGGAGCCAGGCTCTGCTCAGGGGCACCCAGTGACAGGACAAGGGGCAGTGGGTGTGAGCTGGAGCAGAGGAGGTTCCACATCAGTGTGAGAAGGAACTTCTTCATGGTGAGGGTGCCAGAGCCCTGGCAGGGGCTGCCCAGGGGGGTTGTGGAGTCTCCTCCTCCGGAGACGTTTCAAACCCTCCTGGCCCTGTTCCTGTGCAACTGGATCTGGGGCGTCCTGCTTGTTGGGGCTCTGGGCTGGCTGGTCTGTGGAGGCCCCCTCCAGCCCCGGCGCTCGGTTGACGTGCTTCTTGACGCACCCTGTGTTGCAGTGCCACATCAAGATCTGCGCCGCCTACGGCTCCATGAAGGACATCTCCGTGTACAACGTGCTGGCGCTGGCGCCGTCCCAGATCTACATCGTCGGGCGGGCGACCAAGAAGTACCAGGCGCAGTGTCAGGTCAGTGGCTGCCCGGCCGGGGCCGGGAGGCGCGGGGGGCTGGGTGCGTGGCCGGCGCGCGGTTACCGGTCGCTCGGTTACCGGCCGCTCGGCGGTGTCCCTCCCGTTGCAGTTCCTCAGCGAGGGCTACGCCGCCCACCTGGCCTCGCTGGAGTTCAGCCTGCAGGCGCGGCCCAAGAAGAACAGCTCCCGCATGATCCTGCGGAAGGGCAGCTTCGGCCTGCACTCGCAGCCCGACTTCCTGCGCAAGAGGAACCACCTCCGCAGGACCATGTCTGTGCAGCAGCCCGACCCGCCCTCACTCAACCCCAAGCCGGAGCGCGCCCAGAGCCAGCCCGAGTCAGACAAAGACCACGACAGGCACCTGCCCTCCGTCGCCTGGGGGCGAGGGGGGGCTCACAAGTTCGAGTCCGTCCCGTAGGAGGCCGGGGGGCCCTGGGGTGCGCCCCGTGAATCGTGCAGGCACGCCTCGAAGAGAGCGGCTAGGCAGCGTCAGACTGACCCGTCCCTCGGAGTCTTCCCGGCTCTGGAGGCTGCCTTCTCACACCGGCGGGGGACTTCCAGCCTGCTCCTTGCGGCCAGTTTGTCGGGAGGTCTGAAAACAACATGGAGCTGATCTCACGAGCTCGGAGCAGCAGAGCAGCAGGAGGTGTCCTGGGTTGTTTCTGCAGCAGGCGCAGTAAAACGTGCAATAAGAGAACCACAGAACATTGGGGACTGGAGGGACCTCGGGAGGGCGTCTAGTGCCGACCCCCTGCCGGAGCAGGACCACCCAGCCCAGGACAGGCCGATCTGGCTCCTGAGGGTCGCCCCGTCGGCGATCTGGCTGCACCCAGAGCGGTCCGGGCCGGAGGTCCCGCTGGCCGCAGCGCCTGTTCCCGTGTCCCCCTGCGGCCAACAGCGCGCTCGCGGGGCACAGCGGTGGGAGCTGCGGGACCGGGTGGCCAGGATTCGCAAAGCAAGGTGCTTCTTGGGTGCCTTAACTGGAGCTCTCCTTCCAGCGCGTTGGCCAGGAAACCATCGGCACGGGCACCCAGTCACGGGACAGTGGGGACTGGAAGGGACCTCGCAGGATCCTCCAGTGCGGCCCTGGTGGGCACCACGCAAGTGGGAGAACTGCTCTTACAGACCCAGTCTCACCCCCTTCGTGTCAGAGCTCGGTGTGTCCGCGGCAGCTGGAGGCGGCTGGCGCTGCTGCGTGCGACGCGCTGCGCCCCTGTAGAGGTCCTGGGCACTGGGTGACACACGTGAGCTCCTCCAGGGACACCGGGGTGGATCCTTGGGTGATGAGCTCAAGAGAGGGAGCCCTTCTGCTGCAGGATCTGCAAACTTCAGGGCAGCCTTGGCTTTGTCTCCGTTATCCTAACTAGACACTTTACACTGCAGGAGGAAGTGCAGTGAATTTCCTACGAGCCAAGTTGACCTTCTCGGGCTTCAGAGCCACCGCTGTGACAAGACAGGCTGTAGCAGGAAGAACAGCTGCTGGGCTTTGGAAAGCAGGCAGACTGCAGGAGCCACACGGCCGATTTCTCACTGATGTGAATTTCTTTGGGCTCTCCCAACTCGTCAGACATTTTCCCTTTTGTTAAACAGGCAGAGCAAACCACGGCTTGAGAGGGAGTCAGAGTCACAGAGCATCAGGGCTTGGAAGGGACCTCGAGTGATCACCCCGTCCGTCCCCCTGGCAGAGCAGGATCCCCTAGATCCAGTCATTAGGGACTGGAAGGGACCTCAAAGATCACCCAGTCCAGTCCCCCACCACAGCAGGATCCCCTAGATCCAGTCACACAGGAACATGTCCAGGAGGGTTTCTAACATCCCCAGAGGAGACTCCACAGCCCCCGGGCAGCCCCTTCCGGGGCTCTGTGACTCTCACCACAAAGAAGTTCCCCCTCAGATGATGTGGAACCTCCCTTGTTCCAGCACGAGGCAGATTTTGAACTGGCTGGGACTCCCGACACCCACTGCTCGACTGCCAGGTTCTCTTGAAGCCCTGGCTGTTGTCTCCGCACAGCCGTCGCTGTTCCTGCTGCGAAGGTCCAAGCTCGTGTCCCTTTAGCCATCTACCTCTGCTCAGCCAAGAGACTCCAGCATCTGCTTTTCTTTCTAAGTTGCTGCAGTAGCAAGGCCCTGCTTCCCTTCCCAGAGAAGGCTCTGTGTGCAGTTCTGCGACGGCGCTGCAGGAAGCGGCGCCGCAGGGTCTCCTCGGTGGTGCAGGTCTGTCGCGAGCTCCCGCAGACACGCGGCCCGTGAGCCGGCTGCGGTGTCCTGGGGGGTGTGTTTCTGTCCGTGCCCGGGTCACCTTTGCAGTAGTCACTGTGCTGGCTTCTCTGTACAGTGAGTGTTAGGAGCTAATAGTAGTGAAACACGTTGTCGTGTGTGCGTGTGCGTGTGCATGGACTAGTGATTGCAGTTTGTGCACAAGGTATTGAAATCCAGCTGGAAGTGTTCTCCCTTCTTTGCTTCCTGCAGCATCTCACAGGCATTAGGGGTTGGAAGGGACCTCGAGAGATCAGCCAGTCCAGTCCACCTGCCACAGCAGGACCCCCCAGACCAAGTCATTAGGGGTCGGAAGGGACCTCGAGAGATCAGCCAGTCCAACCCCCCTTCCACAGCAGGACCCCCCAGATCCAGTTGCACAGGAACAGTCCAGGTGGGTTTGAAACGTCTCCAGAGAAGGAGACTCCCCAGCCCCCGGGCAGCCCGTTGGTGTGGCCCCTGCGTGCCCCCAGCACCACTTACTGCTCAGGGACAGGAGGGTTTACCTCCTGATGCCGCAGCTCCAGCTGAGCACGGTGGCCGGCAGCGACGCAGGCGCTCGCTGGGGGTGCAGGGCTGCGCGGGGCTGAGCCTGCAGAACGTCAGGTTGGTTGTTTGGAAAGGCCATCCAGGGCCGCTGCGGCCGGGGCAGTCCCTGCTCCTCGCATGATCAGTCACTAGCCTTGCAGCCTGAGCTTCCACTTGTGTGTCTTCTCCTGGTCGGTAGTCGCACGGTGTCCACGTGAAGCCACATGCGACGGGGGCTTGTAGCTGGGTTTCAGTGTCACAGGATCACAGAGCGCCAGGGATGGGAAGGGACCTGGAGAGATCAGCCAGTGCCATCCCCCTGCCACAGCAGGATCCTCCAGATCCAGTCACACAGGAACATGTCCAGGTGGGTTTGAAATGTCTCCACAGAAGGAGACTCCACAACCCCCCTGGGCAGCCACTGCCAGGGCTCTGGCACCCTCACCAAGAAGAAGGTCCTTCTCACACTGATGTGGAACCTCCTCTGCTCCAGCTCACACCCACTGCCCCTTGTCCTGTCACTGGGTGCCCCTGAGCAGAGCCTGGCTCCATCCTCCTCACACCCACCCTTCACATCTTGATCAACATCCATGGGGTCACCCCTCGGGCTCCTCTTCTCCCAGCTCCAGAGCCCCAGCTCCCTCAGCCTCTCCTCAGCAGGGAGATGCTCCCCTCCCTCCATCATCTCCGTGGCTCTGCGCTGGGCTCTCTCCAGCAGCTCTGGGTCCTTCTGGCACTGAGGGGCCCAGAACTGGACACAAGATTCCAGCTGTGGCCTCCCCAGGGCAGAGCAGAGAGGGAGGAGAACATCTTTCCATCTGCTAACCGCCCCCTTCTCATCCACCCCAGGATGCTGTTGGCCTTCTTGGCCACCAGGGCCCACTGCAGGCTCCTGGCCATCCTGCTGGCCCCCAGCACTCCCAGCTCCCTCTGTCCTCCACTGCTCCCCAGCAGGTCAGTCCCCAGCCTGTTCTCCTTGCCCAAGGTGGGGGGAACAGTTTACCCTCTGCGAGCACCGTGATCTCCACAACTAAGCTCCCACTGAACCCAGACGTCACTGGGGGGACGAGGGGACTCGACAGGCCTTGGGCGGTTCCTGTCTCACCTGGGGGGACCTGCAGAACTTAGGGGGAGAAGGGGGCAGCTCTGTGGTGACAGAGTGGGAGGCGGGACCCCAGGAACGACGGCAGTCATGGCTGCCAGCTCTGAGGAGGAGGTTCCCTGAGAGCACCGGCGCAGGGTCCTCTCGCAGAGCCCCTCGCCCTCTGCAGAGCTGGGGGTTGTGGGGCTGCCCCTGGCAGCTGGGCTCACACCAGGACACGCGAGGTGGTGGCTGTGGCTCAGCCTGCAGTGCTGCTCCAGGCTGGCTGTGAGGGGAGGCTCTGCCTGCTGGCACCGTCTGGTTCTTACGGCTGCTGTGAAGACTGGCACCTCTGCAGCAGCGACTTCCTTAACGTGCAACCAGGAACCTCTGCACCCGGTGGCAGATTTGGATGTGAGATGGTTTTTAAAAGTCTGAGTCACTTAAATAAAACCTTCCTTGGCCTTTAGCTAACGGTGTCCCTTCCTTTCTCCACAGCGACGTGGGATGTGTTAGCGTCACGGAGCGTTAGGGCTTGGAAGGGACCTCCAAAGATCATCTGGTCCACAGCAGGACCCCTAGACCCAGCTGCACAGGAACAGTCCAGGTGGGTTTGAAACCTCTCCAGAGAAGGAGACTCCACAACCCCCCCGGGCAGCCCCTCCAGGGCTCTGTCACCCTCACTGGGAACAAGGTCCTTCTCACACTGATGTGGAACCTCCTCTGTCCCAGCTCACACCCACAGCCCCTTGTCCTGTCACTGGGTGCCCCTGAGCAGAGCCTGGCTCCATCCTCCTCACACCCACCCTTCACATCTTGATCAACACCCATGGGGTCACCCCTCAGGCTCCTCTCCTCCCAGCTCCCTCAGCAGGGAGCTGCTCCCCTCCCTCCAGCACCTCTGCAGCTCTGGTAGGTCATCGCTGTGCACGTCCAGTGCAAACAGCAGCTGTTTGACAGATGTGACTGACACTGGGGGTCACCTCTCCCCGAGCCCCAGCCCTCACACGGAGCAGCAGACTGGCAGGGACCAGGAAAGCTCAGCCAGCACAGTCCCCCTGCTGAAGCAGGCCCAGGGGGAGCGAGCTGCACAGGAACACCCCCAGGTGGGCTGCAGACCCTCCTTGCTTTGAGAGGTCACAGGAAAACCCCAGCAGTAAGGAGACCCCCCTTCTGCCAAAGCTTTGTGGACGCAGTTCCAGTGCAGGCCAAGAAGAACTGGAAGCTGCTGCACGGGACCAGGTTGTGCAAGAGCAGCGTTTAACTCTTGGCAAAGACTCTGCTTAGAGCAGCAGCAGGAACTGCCTCAGAGGAGTTGCTCTGGTTTGTCTGGAGCTGCTCAAGACAGGATTCATTAGGCCAGTCTAACAGCAGTTGCTAAGGCCATGAACAGGAGCCATAACGTGGCCTTTGGGATAGCAGTGGTGGTCAGGATTCAATTGCCCACCAGTGTCACCAGCCCTGAGGGTGACTGGTTTTCTCCTCTCCATACAAACACACCAGGGTTGTCTGAAACAGACCCAAACTTGTGGCAGGGGGGTGGCAGTCAAAGTATTACTGGTGTCCAGGATCACTCCTCATGAGCCTTTGGCACCTGCTCTGGCCAGTCACAGCATCACAGGACATTGGGGATCGGAAGGGACCCCGAAAGACCATCCAGTCCAGTCCCCCTGCCAGAGCAGGATCCCCTAGATCCAGTCATTAAGGATGGGAATGGACCTCAAGAAATCATCCAGTCCAATCCCCTGCCAGAGCAGGATCCCCTAGATCCAGTCATTAGGGATTGGAAGGGACCACAAGAGATCATCGAGTCCAGTCCCCCTGCCAGAGCAGGATCCCCAGACCCAGTCACTTCGTGTCTTCTGCAAACTGTCGCTGAGTCTCGATTCCAAATGAAGCTACCAGGCAGCAGAGATGTTCTCTTTTCTATTAGCTGTTGGACAGCAGTCAGTGAAGTGTGAGCACTGTGTCTGCTGCCACTTAAACGCCACCCAAACTGATCATTCTCACGGCAGATCCTACTGACCGGTCCAACATCAGTCCCAGGGTACTTTCTGCCTTCCGACAGTGACGTGCTCAGGGCGGTCCCTCACCCCAGCAAGAGACCGTATGTGGGGCACAGCCCGGACTCTCCTGCTCACGTGAGAAGAGGGAGTGAGGGAAGTCCTGAGCCGCTCTGTCGTGACTGCCGGCGTGTTCGGGGTGTAGAGCGCGCCCTTCCCAGTGCACTGAGCCCCGAGGGGCTCCTGAACCAGCAGCAGCCACAGCCCCTGCCTAGGTGCCCAGTGCTGGCCGCCTCAGCGCCTGAGAAAGTCTCCGAGAGCGATGTGCAGACCGCAAGTTCCGGGCCATCAGGTAGCGGTAATTGGCTATCGCGTGTCGCCTGCGGAGGAACAACACCAGCGGTCCTGTTAGCAGCGGGAAGGGCGACGGCCTCTTTGCCACGCAGGGCGCTGGGGCCTCGGGGAGACGGGAGGACGAGCGGGCTCTGGGCGCCTTCGTTCCCAGCAGTTCCAAACACCAGCAGGACAGTGCTGCTGCCTCCAGAACCACAGGACCAGGCGGGCTGGAAAGGAGCCTGGGACCATCAGCCCTGCTCTGCAAGGTCACTCCTGAACCAGTGGTGGGAGATCCTTCCCAGCAGAACCAGGGAATCACTCAGGTTGGAAAAGACCCCTGGGATCGCCAAGTCCAACCACCAGCCCTGCTCTGCGGGTCACCCCTAAACCAGACTCCCCAACATCACATCTAAGCGACTTTGAAACTCATCCAGGGACGGGGACTCAAGGCCCACCCTGGGCAGCCCATCCCAATTTAATTCTTTAAGACTGAGCTCTAATGATTCCACTGTCATTAAGGTGGCCCCAGTTCAGAGCTCAGTGAGGGCAACCAAGATGTTCACCTGGCAACGACTCAATGAACCGACACTGGAAGTTAATGTTTGGAAACTCAGAGCAAAGGCTGCTGTTCCCATCGGTTCGGGTCCTGTTGCTGCGTTATCGAGTGCCAGGAATCCCTCGTGGTTCTGTGATTCTGTGAACACAGGTGTCAGCTGCTGGTACTGTGACCACAGAGTCACAGAGCGTTGGGCATCAGAAGGGACCTCGAGACCCTCCAGTCCCATCCCCCTGCCCCAGCAGGATCCCCTAGATCCAGTCCCACAGGAACCTCTCCAGAGAAGGCGACCCCACACCCCTGGGCAGCCTGTTGTGTTGTCTGCTCAGACACTGCTGGTGACAGAGAAGAAAGGCCCAGGGCAAGGACTTGCTCTCATGCTCTACGGTCTTCATTAGTAGTCAGGAGCAGCCGAGGTGAGCGACAAAGTCGTTAGTAGGGTGAGAAAAGCTGCTGCTGGCACGGAAGCCGCCAAGGTTTTGCTGATCTCTGACGTCTCCTGCAGCAGCACAGGCAGCCACAGTGACCACGAGGCCAGGGCCCTGCGGCTCCAGACCACCAGGAAGGACTGAGCTGAGCAGCCTCTCTCCAAGCAGCAGGTTTTCTACCCGCGGGCGCATGCAGGGAGCGACGGGGTCAGTGAACGACTACGTTACCTGCTGGGACTGTCTTCAGTTACCAGGGAGAGAAACTGCCAGATGGCTACCAGAGGGGGGAATATTAGGAGTGAGATTTGATGGGCTTCTGGTGGATGATGATGAGTAACAACATTCACAGAACACACCCTCAGAGCATCAGGGACTGGAAGGGACCTCGCAAGACCACCCAGTCCACAGCAGGATCCCCTAGGTCAGTCACACAGGAACGTGCCCAGGCAGGTTTTAATTGCCACAGCAGCCTCCTGCCTCAGGGATTAACCAGCCTTGAGCTCTGGGTACCAGGGACTAGTGGGTGACATACTGCTCCCTCACAAAAGGGCTTGACGGCGACGTGCAAACCTCAGTGACAGTGTCAGCGCAGTGAGGTCCCTCCCCCAGCCAGCACTGACCCTTCTCTCAGGCAGAGGCAGGGAGGTCCTGTTCTCACTCAGGCTCTTGCTGGGAAGAGTCTGACTTCCACAGCAAGAAACCCAAAGACTAGCAGAGCACTGCACAGGTGACAGAAGCTGCCCAAGTGCAGCTGCAGGTCTGATCTGCACTGGAGCCTCTGCTGCATCGCAGCGGAGAAGGGTCTGCCCCTGCTCTTGGTGCTGCGTTGCAGGGGTTCCTGAGCAGGGACCTGCTGCTAGAAGCAGAGCAACGGTCAGCAGTAGTTACCTCTCCTCGTGGACGATGGCCTCATCAAGTGCCTGGGAGAGACGCTCCAGCTCGCAGATCCCCGAGGAGATCTGCTCCACCTCACAGAAGGACTGGCTGCAGAGAACGAAGAGTCGTCAGTAGAGAGGAAACAGACTGGCTGGGTGACAGCACATGTGCTGCAGCAGCAGCTCTGTCTGCCCCCAGACTCTACCCAGAGACCCTGTGCCTCTGCCACCGCCTGTAGTGATCATGTTCTTAGTTCCCCTTCGCATCCCTGTTCATCCCAAACCCAGCTGTCCTCCAGTTCAAGCAGAATCACAAGCAACTGGACACAAGATTCCAGATGTGGTCTCACCAGGCAGAGCAGAGCGGGAGGACAACCCCTCTTCACCTGCTAACCACCCCCCTTCTGACCAAATCAACCTTCAGGGGGAGGAGAACCCCTCTGGATCTGCTAACCACCCCCCTTCTGACCAAATCAACCTTCATGCCTGGACTTTCAACTTAGAACAACCTCTCATCACAACAATAATAGCTCCAAAAAGGAAAGGGCAGGTGGCTCACATCTGTCTGCTGGCAGGAGCAGGTGATGCGTAAGGGCTCCTCAGTGCTGCTGCTCTCCTCGATCTTCGGAGGGAGACAGCATCTTTCCCCAGCCTGAACTGGAAAGCCCTCCCTTTGCGTTCCGACGCCCTGGCTGGCCCAAGCAGAGGTCTTCTGCTGGATCCTGGGGTGTCCCTGGGACTGGCTGCTGGGGTAACACTCTTCTCCCGGCGAGGGGTCCGAGGTGCAGGGCCTCTGCCCCGGGCAGAGCTGGGTGCACAGCTGCTGGGGGACTCAGCTGGGAAGGCCAGTGCCGAGTGTGCTGGGCTTTGGCAAGACTTCAGGATCCTCTGAAAGAAGCATCAGACAGACACATCAGGCTAAATGAACTCACTCTGCCTAGGGTCTGGACAAGGAGAGTTTTGAGCTGCACCTTTGGCTTTCCTTCTCTTACTGACTTCCATCCAGCACCTCACACCTTTGTACCTGTTTGTGTTGGAGCAGTCACCTGCTCCCCCAGTCCTGGGACCCGATAAGGACTGTGTGACTTGGTCTAGTGGTCCTGCTCTGGCAGGACTGGACTGGATGATACTCACTGGGAAGAAGGTCCTTCTCACACTGATGTGGAACCTCCTCTGTCCCAGCTCACACCCACTGCCCCTTGTCCTGTCACTAGATGCCCCTGAGCAGAGCCTGGCTCCATCCTCCTCACACCCACCCTTCACATCTTGATCAACATCCATGGGGTCACCCCTCAGGCTCCTCTTCTCCCAGCTCCAGAGCCCCAGCTCCCTCAGCCTCTCCTCAGCAGGGAGATGCTCCCCTCCCTCCATCATCTCTGTGGGACCAACACTGGGGCACCTGGTTGGCTCTGTTGGTAGAGCATGGGGCTCTGAACTCCTGGGGTCATGGGTTCAAGCCCCATGTAGGACATCTTGAGACAGTGCTGTAGGCTGACCCTGCCCCAGCAGGGGGGGTTGGACTTAGATGAACTTTTGAGGTCCCTCCCAACCTGTAACATTCTGTGATTCATGGGGTCACCCCTCAGGCTCCTCTTCTCCCAGCTCCCTCAGCCTCTCCTCAGCAGGGAGATGCTCCCCTCCCTCCACCATCCCTGTGGCTCTGCGCTGGGCTCTCTCCAGCAGCTCTGGGTCCTTCTGGAACTGAGGGGCCCACAACTGGACACAAGATTCCAGCTGTGGTCTCAGCAGGGCAGAGTAGAGGGGGAGGAGAACCTCTCTGTATCTGCTAACCACCCCTCTCTGATCCACCCCAGGATGCTGCTGGCCACCAGGGCCCATTGCTGGCTCCTGGCCATCCTGCTGGCGCCCAGGACCCCCAGGTCCCTTTCTCCTGCTCTGCCCTCCAGCAGGTCAGTCGTTGGGAGAGCAGCAGGCTGTACAGAGCCCAGAAATGTTAGCGCTGGGGGTGAAGCGAAAGCCAGAGCCCGTCACTGCCCCGCGGTGAAGCCAAAGCACCTGGGACACGGCTCCAAAAGCACTTCTTGCTGATCTTTTAATACTCTGAAGCGTCTGGCACTTCTGCCTGGGTTCCAGGCTGTCCCACGCCAGGGTCTTACGAACATTGGAGTCTGCTTGCTTTAGGGGCACTCGCTTCCCTGGAGACGTGCGGATGGTGCCGAGCGAGCTCAGCGAAGGCCTTCTCTTGAGCTGGTCTTGTGCAGGGCTTTCGTTCTCGTCGAAGTTCTCTAGGAGCTGGTGTTTCCTCCAGGCCATTGTTGCCTTGACATTCTGAAGCACAGATGCCATCTCACTGCAGTTCTCAGTCAGCCTTACTTCTGAAGTAATCAGAGTGAGAGCAAGGCACAAGCAGTGTGAAACAAAAATCAGGGGAAATTGTTAGGCAACATGTTTACGGAACATTAGGGACTGGAAGGGACCTCCAAAGATCAGCCAGTCCAGTCCCCCTGCCACAGCAGGATCCCCTGGATCCAGTCACACAGGAACAGGGCCAGGTGGGTTTGAAACATCTCCACAGAAGGAGACTCCACAACCCCCCTGGGCAGCCCCTGCCAGGGCTCCGGCACCCTCACCATGAAGAAGGTCCTTCTCACACTGATGTGGAACCTCCTCTGCTCCAGCTCACACCCACTGCCCCTTGTCCTGTCACTGGGTGCCCCTGAGCAGAGCCTGGCTCCATCCTCCTCACACCCACCCTTCACATCTTGATCAACATCCATGGGGTCCCCCCTCAGTCTCCTCCCAGCTGCAGAGCCCCAGCTCCCTCAGCCTCTCCTCAGCAGGGAGATGCTCCCCTCCCTCCATCATCCCTGTGGCTCTGCTCTGGGCTCTCTCCAGCAGCTCTAAATACATAAATGAGAACTGAAGTCCGTATTTATAGTTAAAATTCTTCTTTTCCACTATTTATCCAGCTAGGAAACTACTAGGAAATCCCTTTTAAAAACCAATTGAAAGGTAAATCTATTTCAGCCCCCAAAATTGAGAGGGACCTCGTTTTACCAACATTGCATTGCAGACTGCTGTTAATAAATGAAACCCTGGTGAGGTGTCTGCCCGGGGGGGGGGTTGTGGAGCCTCCTTCCCTGGAGATGTTTAAAACCTGCCTGGAGATCTGGGGGATCCTGCTGTGTCGGGGGGACCGGACTGGCTGCTCTCTCGAGGTCCATTCCGATCCCCGATTGTGTGGTCATTACCCCACCTTCCAGGAAAGCTCCCGCTGCTCCCTGCTGGCTCTGCTCCCCCGAAGTGTCTCAGTCTCTTGCGAGTCTCCTCGTCTGTGAACAAGAAGCACCAAGTGTCCGTGAAGCGTTTTCGGTCGGTTCCCTCCCCGGCTCCCTTTCATCAAGCGCCAACTACTTTGGATTCGTTTACGCGAGAGAAGATCCCCCGCGAGAAGTGCCCAGGAGGGAGCAGCTGCCGTCCCAGCGTGACGCCGACCTGTTACCGCGCTGCCGGTGCACGGCCCAGCGGGGGGGCTCCGGTTCACCCGGGACCCACAGAGCTGCGGACAGCGGCCGCACACTCGGCATCTCAGAGATGCCCGCGGCTGCAACAGGGCCGGCGGTACCCGCTGCTCGCTGCCGACGTCCCCGGCCGGCAGAACGGGGCTCCGCTCGGCGGGAGCTGACGCGGCGGCACCGGACAGGCCCGGCCGGCGCGACGGCCATGGCTGCAGCAGCAGGCGCCAACGGCAGCGCCGAGGACCGGAAGAGACCGGTTCAGGGCTCTCGCTCCACCACGAAGCAGCACCCCGGGCTCATACTCACAGCGACCGACGGGGCCGATCTGCCGCTGCCCGCAGAAGCTTCGCGCCGCCGCCTCCGCGTTTGAACGGCGCCCCGCCCACCCCGGCTGTGCGTCCCCATTGGCTGAGCGCGGCGGCCGTTGCACGGGGCCGCGCCTGCGCAGGAGGGCGGCGGCGGCGCGAGGGCAGCCGCCTCAGGGGTCCCGGGAAGCCGCGGGCCCGAGCTGGCGGTGCGCGGGCCCGAGCTGGCGGCCTGTCTCCCAACTCCCCTTGCCGCCCTTTTGCGGGCCCGTACCCTACAGATCGCGTTAGCAGGAGCAGCACAGGGACCCGGAGGCCGTGGTGCCCACCCGCGGTGTGCGGGCCGCGGCCCCTGCTGTGAGACCCCAGGATGGTGCTTCTAGCGCATCGCGTTCACGCAGCAATACGTGGGTGAGTGTGGCTCAGTAAACACACCTCACTGGGAACCGTGGTTAGACACACTGCGGACATAGCTGCTCCTCTGCTTTCCTCTGCCCGCTGACTTTATGGCTTCTGAATCAGAACATTAGGGATTGGAAGGGACCTCGAGAGATCAGCCACTCCAGTCCCCCGGCCACAGCAGGATCCCCTAGATCCACATGTCCAGGTGGGTTTGAAATGTCTCCAGAGAAGGAGACTCCACACCACCACTGCACAGACCCGTCTAGCGCTCTATCACCCTCACTGGGAAGAAGGTCCTTCTCACACTGATGTGGAACCTCCTCTGCTCCAGCTCACACCCACTGCCCCTTGTCCTGTCACTGGGTGCCCCTGAGCAGAGCCTGGCTCCATCCTCCTCACACCCACCCTTCACATCTTGATCAACATCCATGGGGTCACCCCTCAGGCTCCTCCCAGCTCCAGAGCCCCAGCTCCCTCAGCCTCTCCTCAGCAGGGAGATGCTCCCCTCCCTCCATCATCCCTGTGGCTCTGCTCTGGGCTCTCTCCAGCAGCTCTGTGTCCTTCTGGAGCTGAGGGGCCCACAACTGGACACAAGATTCCAGCTGTGGTCTCACCAGGGCAGAGTGTAGAGGGGGATGAGAACCTCTCTAGATCTGCTTTTCTGATCCACCCCACGATCCCACTGGCCTCAGATGCTTCATCCATTTATCTGGTTGGTGAAAAGCAACAGGACATACAGCCTGCAGCTGGCTTTTAGACTATTACCTGTATTTCTCACTTTGTAAGGGGCTACCAAATAAGTCTGCTTTTCCTTTTCACGTTAGCCCAAACGACTTGAGTTGTCTTTGTTCATGGCCCTTGCATGAGCAAAGTTGCCATGACATCACAAACATCACCTCTTTGCTCCACGGCACCATGGCTAGTGCTCAGGCATCCTTCCCAGCTGCCCAGCTTTCTAAGAAGGCACTTCCACAGCTGCTAGAACTTTCCATGGCAAAAGGTATCACTGACGGCACAGACGGTAACATGGAAGAAGGGGCATCTCTTCATCTTTTGGAATTTTATTGCCCAGTGGGAAATTCCACCACGCAGACAGCTGGGAAACAGCTCTAAGGCCCCGATCTGTTGTAACGACCTTGCGGAACTAGAAGCAGACCGGGAGGGCTGTCAGTAGTACTCCAGCAGGAGCTGGCTCTTGCTGCAACACACGTCTCCCGGGTGCTAACTTCACATGATGTTAGTGCAGACAGACTCTCTCATTTGCATGCAGAGAACTTCATCAATGTACAGCGTGTTCTCCTTGACCTGGATCTCCTCCTCCAAGGAAAGCTGTCGGCAGCTCAGACTTCTCAGCGCTGTCTCAGCCTGTGCCAGCGCGTCCTTTAATCTGACAGGGAGAATAAGATGACATGACTTAAAAACACATGGACAGCTTGCTTTGACATGGGGCACAGGAATTCTGAGGAAAAACCCAACCAGATGGAACAGAGTGGGATTCACAGTCCCTTCCAATCCCTAATGACTGGATCTGGGGGATCCTGCTGTGGTGGGGGATTGGACCGGATGATCCTTTGAGGCCCCTTCCAATCCCTAATGACTGGATCTGGGGGATCCTGCTGTGGTGGGGGATTGGACTGGATGATCCTTCGGGGCCCCTTCCAACCCCTAATGACTGGATCTGGAGGATCCTGCTGTGGCAGAGGGACTGGACTGGATGATCCTTCGAGGCCCCTTCCAACCCCTAATGACTGGATCTGGAGGATCCTGCTGTGGTGGGGGGATTGGACTGGATGATCTTTCGAGGTCCCTTCCAGTCCCTAATGTTCTGTGATCCTGTACTGCCCTTAAGTGAAAATGGAGTTCCCAACCTCTCAGGGAGTCCAGCTTTCACTCATTAGTCACACACTCATTACATTAACACCAATCTCTACCACAGTATTTTCCTCCCTTTCATGATTCTCACTTGCCTTTGAATATTTGTTGTAATCTCCTGCACTTCACTGGCCAGCCGGCACTGCACCGAGTCGTAACAGAGCTCCACGTTAGGACGCTGGCTTCTTGCCTCCAAACGAGTTTGAGCCACTTTAACAGGCCCTTCTTTGTCAGCAATTGCTTTCCTTAAGGCTGCAATGTTCTTCTCCTGCGAGGCAGTCTCATCCATCACCTTAACAAATGCAAGAGAGGGGACTGCTGCACACTGTGTCTTACCACAGGTGGAATCAGCAGCATCTTCTTTAGTAGGTTCAGCAACAGCAGTGTGTTGGGATCTTATTTTGTCAGAGGCAGTGTCATCTAACAACAGGACAAGGGGCAGTGGGTGTGAGCTGGAGCACAGGAGGTTCCACATCAGTGAGAGAAGGACCTTCTTCCCAGTGAGGGTGCCAGAGCCCTCAAAGGGGCTGCCCAGGGGGGCTGTGGAGTCTCCTTCTCTGGAGACATTTAAAACCCACCTGGAGATGTTCCTGTGTGACTGGAACTGTGGTGGGGAGATTGGACTGGATGATCTTTCAAGATCCCTTCCAGTCCCTAATGTTCTGTGATAACCCAAGCCCCTTGTTCCACTTTTATGCTGTCTCTTACTACTTACTGTTGCCAGGAGTGCCTCTAGCTTGTGCTTGGCATCCTTGACTTCCTTCACCCTGTTTTTAAATGCGACGTTCACCCGCTCGTGTTGCCTGCGCCTGTTGTTTGCTGTCTGTGAGAGGAGGCCCTCTATCAGAGCCTGCAGTGCCAAGGAATTATTTCTCTGCTTCTCAGCTTTTTCAACATTGATGTTTGAGAAATTACTCCAGACTTCAAGGCTAACGAAACTGAAAGAGATTAAAGACAAAACGTAGGTCATCAGCTGGTAGGATCAGGTCCTCGGGGCCCCTCAGCTCCAGGAGGACACAGAGCTGCTGGGGAGAGCCCAGCACAGAGCCACAGGGGTGATGGAGGGAGGGGACCATCTCCCTGCTGAGGAGAGGCTGAGGGAGCTGGGGCTCTGCAGCTGGGAGAAGAGGAGCCTGAGGGGTGACCCCATGGGTGTTGATCAAGATGGGAAGGGTGGGTGTGAGGAGGATGGAGCCAGGCTCTGCTCAGGGGCACCCAGTGACAGGACAAGGGGCAGTGGGTGTGAGCTGGAGCAGAGGAGGTTCCACATCAGTGTGAGAAGGACCTTCTTCCTGATGAGGGTGACAAAGCCCTGGCAGGGGCTGCCCAGGGTGGTTGTGGAGTCTCCTCCTCTGGAGACATTTAAAACCCTCCTGGACATGCTCCTGTGTGACTGGATCTGGGGGATCCTGCTTAATCACCTTAATAACAACTTACTTTCCCTCTGATCTCGCTGCTTCACTGGCGTATCGGATATCAGGAGTGTTGTTGGTCAGGCTGGCACAGTAGTCATCGATCATCAGAGCTGTGAACTTGTCCTTCAGATCTTGCTCCAGGCTGTATTTTGTTGACCGGTTTACTCTGCGAGGAGAAAGGCAGAGCCTCAGAGACAAAGCGCAGGCGCCCGCAGGGGTTCTAGCCCACCCGCACACACCCCACAGGTAACACAAATGCTGATGGGACCTCTTCGTATGTGAACTCCTCGTTGCAAAGGCCCAAAATTCATGGAATCACTCAGGTTGGAACACAGAGTCCAACCACCAACCCTGCTCCACAAGGTCACCCCTAAACCAGATCCCTCAATGCTACATCTAAGCGACTTTCAAACTCTTCCAGGGATGGGGTCTCAACCCCACCCTGGGCAGCCCATTATTCAGAGGATGAAGCTGTCTCCATATAAACTGAGGGCACAATTCCCACTGAATTAAAGGGTCAGAAACGGGCAATGACAAGACCGGTGACCACATGCAAGTACTTCAAGTTCTAACACAACTTCCCACCATTTCTGGATCAGCCTCTTGTACTTGTTTAGCAGTGCAGGTAAATCACAGAACACTGGGGATGGGAAGGGACCTCCAAAGACCTTCCAGTCCAACCCCCTCACCACAGCAGGATCCCCTAGACCAAGTTGCACAGGAACATCTCCAGGTGGATTTTAAACGTCTCCAGAGAAGGAGACTCCACAGCCCCCTGGGGCAGCCCCTGCCAGGGCTCTGGCACCCTCACTGGGAAGAAGGTCCTTTTGTGGAACCTCCTCTGTCCCAGCTCACACCCACTGCCCCTTGTCCTGTCACTGGGTGCCCCTGAGCAGAGCCTGGCTCCATCCTCCTGACACCCACCCTGCACATCTTGATCACCATCCATGGGGTCACCCCTCAGGCTCCTTTTCTCCCAGCTCAGGAGCCCCAGCTCCCTCAGCCTTTCCTCGTGGGGGAGGTGTTTGTGGAGGTGAAGCCTGACCTTCTACCATCTCAGTTACACTCTGTGCCTCTGCACCTGATTTGCTCGTTGGTTTGTTCCAACGCACGTCCGAGCAAAGCAACAACCTCCTGCAGGACTTCGGCTTCCTTCTCCAGTTCTTGATCTACTTCGTCGTGCACCAGGTCAATCCCAATTCTCTTCTGCCTGAATACAGAGAGGAAGAGACACCAGTGTCACTGCTCAAAGGGCCTGCAGCTGGCAGACGATGAAGCCAGACTGTCCCAGCTGAAGGCTTCGCCCGCCCACACGGGACGTTCTCCCTCTAGGGCTGTGGTTCTCTAGGGCTGAACCGCCTTCCTCACGCTGACTCCGCTGCAGAGAGAGGCAGAGCCATAGTTTGCAGCCTCTCAAATAGTTGGTTAAAGGATCATCTCTACAGTTTTTATTCTCCCCCTGAATCCTTTTCTTCTTCATCTCACCTGCTCAGGAGACACTTCTGGGCAATGGCAAGTGGCTCTTTGCAGTTATCCAAGGATTTCTCCAGCCTAGTCTTGAACGTTAACAGGACTTCTGTCTCATGAACAATTTGGTCCAGTTTGTTATCTAACTCTTGCTTCCAGAAGTTTATTTCCTCCTGTCTCTGTTCTGCAGGATGAAAATTGCAGAGGGTGTTAATACTGGCTCTGACACAGGCGACCACGGAATCGCTCAGGCTGGAAAAGGCCCCTGGGACCACCACGTCCAACCCTCAACCCGACTCTACAAGTTCACCCCTAAACCAGAGCCCCCCAAACACCTCGAATTATTGTTTTTAAAGAAATAAATATTTTTTAAAGTGAGAAATTGAGGAGAGATGGAGAGAGTTGGGGCTGGTTAGTTTGAGGAAGAGGAGGCTGAGGGGAGACCTCATCGCTCTCTGCAGCTACCTGAAAGGACCCTCCAAAGATGCTGGTGCTGGGCTCTGCTCACAGGTCATTAGGGACAGAAGCAGAGGGAAGGGCTTCAAGCCTCAACAGGGGAGGGTCAGACTGGCCATCAGGAAGAAATTCTTCCCAGAGAGAGTGGTCAGGGACTGGGCTGGGCTGCCCAGGGTGGGGGTTGAGTTCCCATCCCTGGAAGAGTTTCAAAGTCGCTGAGATGTGGTGCTGGGGGGTCTGCTTTACGGGTCACCTTGTGGAGCAGGGTTGATGGTTGGACTCGATGGTCCCGGGGGTCTTTTCCAACCTGGATGACTCTGTGATTCTGTGAATGGCACTGACATCTGTTCTAATTCACTGTCAGTTAGTTTTCTGACTCTCTAAACAAGCAGCTCAAGTCACACACCCTGGCCCCTGCAGCCCACATGGCAATTACCTATCTTCTTGTTGACATCACTTTGGGTTTTCTGAGTTGTCTTCTCTATTTCATCCAGGAGCCTCTGACTCTCAGCTGTCACGCGCTCTGACCTGGATTTCTGAGACTCCGTCCGGGCACAGTGCATCTTGTTGGCAAAGTCCCACACCGAGGGATGGAACTTGGCGGGAGCTTGCACCAGTCTGGCCATTCTTCTGCATATAACCCAGGTCAGCTCTGGAGCCTAAGAACAGGAATAGGCTGGCATTTGTCTGCAGAGTCAAGAAGAGAAGACATGTCCATGAAGGTAAGCAAAGTTCTAGCCCTTTCTATCTGCTAAATGACACAGGTATGAATCACACACTCACAGAATGTTAGGGATTGGAAGGGACCTCCAAAGTTCATCCAGTCCCCCTGCCACAGCAGGATCCCCCACATCCAGTCACACGGGAACATGTCCAGGAGGGTTTGAAACGTCTCCAGAGAAGGAGACTCCACAGCCCCCCTGGGCAGCCCCTGCCAGGGCTCTGGCACCCTCACCGGGAACAAGGTCCTTCTCAGATTGATGTGGAACCTCCTCTGTATCTGCCCTCCAAGACACTGCCGCGAGACCTCTATGACTTCACGTTGCCCCTGGTATCTGCCCTCCAAGACACTGCCGTGAGACCTCTATGACTTCACGTTGCCCCTGGTATCTGCCCTCCAAGACACTGCCGTGAGACCTCTATGACTTCACGTTGCCCCTGGTATCTGCCCTCCAAGACACTGCCGTGAGACCTCTATGACTTCACGTTGCCCCTGGTAGCGGACACGGTCCTGACCCAACCCGTGGGCGGCCCCATCGCAGAGGGGACCCCCACCCCAGGCTCTGCTCTGGTGAGCTCAGCAGGATCGATTAATCACCTTTCCCGCTGTAGCCGCAGCACTCGCAGCTGACCCCTGACTGTTACTGGCCACGGGCTCGTTTGCTGGGTACTTCGCAGGGCTTCAGCCATCGCGGCTCCCTGCAGCGCCCCGGCCGCTACCTACCGCCGGTAAGGCCGACCGAAGGCCTCGGGCAGTTTGAACAGGCGGTAAAAGGTTTGTTGCTCCTGGAGTCTCCCAGCAACTCACAGAGCAAAAGGACCCGGCGGCTGAGTGGACGCGGCTCGGCTCCTCCCGCTCGCAGCCCTACCGGCTGCTCCGCTACCCGGCGGCTGGTTCCGCCGCCCCTCGGCTGGTTCCGACGCCCCTCGGCTGCTTCCGCCGCCCCTCGGCTTCTTCCGCCGCCCCTCGGCTGCTTCCGAAGTGCGCCGGCGAGTAGCCACTTGCTCGGTGCCCGATGGCAGCGCAGCCGTGCCCGGCGCTCGCCGCACGGCAGGGAAGGATCCTTCTGGTCTGCCCAAGTGTCTTGCAGCTCCTTGTATGAAGATGCGCGCTCAGAGAAGTGTTTTCAGACTGATTCCAGAGCATCGCAGCAGCGTCCTAACCGCGCTTTAGGGAGAACTTAGCAGCCCAGCCCTTCAGCAGTTCCCGGCCACCTCACGTCTGTACCTTCTGCCCGTTTCTTGACCTTTTTGTGGCTTTGGTTTTTTCCCTAGACTGCTAACACAGTGTTCACCTCATTTCCCTCTCTACTCTGCCCTGCTGAGACCACAGCTGGGATCTTGTGTCCAGTGCTGGGCCCCTCAGCTCCAGCAGGACACAGAGCTGCGGAGAGAGCCCAGAGCAGAGCCACAGAGATGATGGAGGGAGGGGAGCATCTCCCTGCTGAGGAGAGGCTGAGGGAGCTGGGGCTCTGGAGCTGGGAGAAGAGGAGCCTGAGGGGTGACCCCATGGATGTTGATCAAGATGTGAAGGGTGGGTGTCAGGAGGATGGAGCCAGGCTCTGCTCAGGGGCACCCAGTGACAGGACAAGGGGCAGTGGGTGTGAGCTGGAGCAGAGGAGGTTCCACATCAGTGTGAGAAGGACCTTCTTCCCGGTGAGGGTGCCAGAGCCCTGGCAGGGGCTGCCCAGAGGGGTTGTGGAGTCTCCTTCTCTGGAGACATTTAAAACCCACCTGGAGATGTTCCTGTGTGACCGGATCTAGGAGACCATGCTGTGGCACGGGGTTGGACTGGCTGATCTCTCGAGGTCCCTGCCAATCCCTGACGTTCTGTGAGCCTGTAACGTGCGGTCTCTTCAGTAAATGTTACTGGAAAGGGGAAGCTGAGCTCTAATCCCATTCCAAATGCCGCTGCTCTTCAGAACACTCAGCATCATAAACAGACAGAAACCTTCAAAGCAGAAACTCCCTTCTTTTCACTGACTTCACTCTGTTAGCTGTCGCTTCGTGCTCAAGAGAAACAGTAGATCTGAAGAGCCTTTGACACATTTTATTACAAACAACTGTCAATACAGAACCCAAAGTCACCGTTATAAATATCTACAAACAGCACAAACGCGGGTTACAACATTTCCTGGTGCATGCAGGGCTCTCATGGCCTTCAGGTTTTACTCGCCCCGAGCCTGTTCTCAGCAAAGAAACACTTTTCAAAGGCACTTTTTCCAAGTCTGGTTTTCAGTGGTTTCAGTTTTTACCCGTCACTGTGAAAACAAAGCTCTGTCAGTTCACCAGAGGCAACCAGGCGGGCGACGCGTGAGGCCCTTCTGTCCAGTCCCACTGGAGCAGTGGCACTGCGCTGCGGTTCTCATGCTGCTGGAACTGCAGACAGCTCCTAGACAAGACACTCCAGGACTGCACATCTTTCCTGCTTTGGTTTAGCACAGTGCCTGGCCACCTCCGAGTCGGTGTGGATCGGGCAGTCAAGAGCTCAGCCCTGTCGCTGCCGCAGAGCTGCTCTCCCAAGAGTCCCGTCCCAGCGCGCTACCGTCTCGCTTCTATTCCAGCTGTTCGGAGGATTCTACATGCTGCTAGCTCTCCTCCCCCTTGTAATCCTAACTCGTGCAGACACACATTCTGATGCACAGAGCAGCCCCAGCTGTCACTGCTCTTCACGACCAAGAAGGCAACCAGGGCTGCAGCAGAGGCCTCAGGAAGCCTCGAAACCCCGGCCGTCACAGACAAGTGCTGTTGCAGAATGTGCTGGCTGCACGTCCCTCCGCTCGGCGGGGACAGGACACGGCCCAAGGCAGCACTCACGCTCAAGAGGCTGCTGTTTGCTAACCCAGAGCTTCCTTGCCTGTTTGCCACTCCTTCTACGCGATTCTCAACACAGAAGCAGAACCGAAGGGGCTGTCCTCTCGATCTGAAGAGGGGTCACCTCTGTAGCAGGTCCCTGCCACTGCAAAACAACCCGTGTCCGCAGCCAGGCGGTTCTGCCCTGCACAGCAGCCCCGTCGCCTCCACCACGAGCACGCTCACAACCCAGTCTGTGACTAGCACCAGAAGGACAGCGTTTGTCCTCCCCAGGGGCCCTTTCCAAACACACTTCTGTACCACTGATGGGACCAGCACCTGGGGTCGGTGCTCAGCAACACTCCAGCCAGCCACCCACGCAGCTGGACGTAAGCAAAGGGGCAGGAAGCAGCAAGAAGCACCACCGTGTTCCACGGGCAGACGTCGTCGCCGCGTCGGGGCTCTGCACGCGACCGCCGGGCTAGCGGTGTCGGTGGCTTCATTCAAAGTGTCGCAGGTGGTTGTAGAGAGACTGGACGTAGGTGAACACACACATGGGGTCTGGCTTGTAACCCATCAGCATCATGTCATCCACCTCGATCAGGCGATCGCAGTGAGCCAGCTTCCTGCAGGAGCAACAACATACCCGATGAGGAGAGCTGGGGAGAGCTGGGCTGCTGAGTCTGAGGAAGAGGGGGCTGAGGGGAGCCCTCATCGCTCTCTGAAAGGACCCTGCAGAGATGCTGGTGCTGGGCTCTGCTCTCAGAGGTCATCAGTGACAGAAGCAGAGGGAAGGGCTTCCAGCTCCACCAGGGGAGGGTCAGACTGGCCATCAGGAAGAGATTCTTCCTGGAGAGAGTGGTCAGGGACTGGGTTACACAGGGTGGTGGTTGAGTCCCCATCCCTGGATGAGTTCAAAAGTCGCTGAGATGTGGTGCTGGGGGATCTGGTTTAGGGGTGACCTCACAGAGTGGGGTTGGTGGTTGGACTCGATGGTCCTGGGGCTCTTTTCCAGCCGAATGATTCTGTGATGTCAGCTGGAGAGACAAGGTCCACAAGAAGGATGCTGCTGCCCAGCTGTAAGCCCCTCAGCTCTCCTGTGACACTCACTCAGCAGTGGTGAAGGCCAGCTCGAAGTTCTGCTTGCGATGGGTTGGGTCGAGCTTACTGTAATCAAAAGCCTCAGGGAAGAAGGAGTGCACGAGGGCGCAGAAGGCCATCCCGTCGTTCCAGCTCGAGGAGAAGTTCTGCAGGTCAACGTGCTGCGATGGCGAAAGAACACGCGTGTCACCGCGGCACGGGCCAGCGCCGAAGAGCAGACGGCTCTGCTCTGCAGCTCTGTGTCCCCCTCTCCCACCAGGCAAAGCCGGAGAGCACAGGACTGGCCCCTCTCTCTGTGCCTCCGCTACGTCCAGAACGGCACGCTCGGCACGGAAGCCTCTTGCCGCACTTGCCCAGATGTGAAACAGACACACAGGTGAGGTCCCTGACGCAGAGCCCACTGAAAGGACCAGGAGGGACCTCGAAGTCCAGCAGGGACTGGCAGGGACCTCGAAAGATCATCCAGTCAGTTTGGAGAGGGGCTTCTGACACAGGTGGTAGCGAGAGGACAGGGGGAAAGGGCTACAGACTGGACGTCAGTGCCCACTTCCACAGACACCAGTGGAAATGCAGCAAGAATGACACCTGCTGCAAAATCAGGCTCTTGGAACAAAGTCCTCAGCGCTGCTGTCAGCTGCCACAGCGAAAAGAAACTTCGGGGATCCTGTCTCCTGCTGCTTTCCCATCACATAAACCTTCACACCGGCCAGACTCTCCTGCAAAGCAGAGAGCTGACCACGCCAGCACGGCCTCACCTGGTACCCGACGGTCTTTGAGCGGCACCAGTCCAACAGGATTTGTTTAATGCTGCTGGCGCTGGCGACCCCAAAGCTCTGCGACCTCTTCAGCTTAGCTCTTGTCTCTCCTTTTCCTCTGGAAAATTGGTAACAGAGACCAGACTGAAGTACACTCTAGGAGAACTTCAACCATTTCAGAGAATCACAGAACATGGGGGACTGGAAGGGACCTTGAAAGATCAGCCAGTCCACTCCCCCCAACACAGCAGGGTCCCCCAGACCCAGTCACACAGGAACATCTCCAGGAGGGTTTTAAACGTCCCCAGAGAAGGAGACTCCTCAACCCCCCCTGGGCAGCCCCTGCCAGGGCTCTGGCACCCTCACTGCCAACAAGGTCCTTCTCACACTGATGTGGAACCTCCTCTGCTCCAGCTCACACCCACTGCCCCTTGTCCCGTCACCGGGTGCCCCTGAGCAGAGCCTGGCTCCATCCTCCTCACACCCACCCTTCACATCTTGATCAACACTCATGGGGTCACCCCTCAGGCTCCTCTTCTCCCAGCTCCAGAGCCCCAGCCCCCTCAGCCTCTCCTCAGCAGGGAGATGCTCCCCTCCCTCCATCATCCCTGTGGCTCTGCCCTGGGCTCTCTCCAGCAGCTCTGGGTCCTTCTGGAACTGGGGGGCCCAGCACTGGACACAAGATTCCAGCTGTGGTGTCCCCAGGGCAGAGCAGAGAGGGAGTAGAACCTCTCTCCATGTGCTAACCACCCCAATCTGATCCACCCCAGGAGGCCACTGGCCTTCTTGGCCACAGGGGCACTTGGCAGCAGCACCTCTGCAGTGTTGCCCAGGTCAGCCCCTGCCCAGGTGATCGGTCAGAAATGCAACTCGTTTCTGTTTCCCTGGAGCCAGGATTCCCAGCCCTCTTGTACTCAAATCAAACCCTCATCGAGGTGCAGATCACCAGTTGGTGGCTTTGGCCCTCTATGAATGACAACAGAAAGCCCTAATAGTCCCCGTCTGTACTGATGGAGCAGGCAGCTGTCACAACCCTTCTTCCTGACAAAAGGCTCCTGCTCTGCAGCTGAACAGCTCCAAGGCCAGAGGAATCTGTTTGTGAAGCCCTAAGGTTCAGTCTGTGAAGCCAGCGAAGTCACAGGTGACCTCAAGCAGCCCCTCAGCTCAGAATGCCAGCCTGAGAGAGCAGCTCAGCTGGAGCCAGGGGACAGGACGCACCTCCCGCTGTCCTGCTCCAGCTTCTCCAGCAGGGCCTTCCTGGCCTGGGCTCCCGACGTGCGGGGCAGCGTCTGGGACCGCACCAGCTCTCTCCTCCTCTCGGCGTGGCGCTGCGCGGCGTTGGTGGAGGTCACCTCACGGTACCTGCCAGCAGGGCAGCACAGTCACTGGCAGTGCCAGGAGGCAGCACAGAGGCCCAACTGCTGCTGCCCTGCACCGCCCACGGGCAGAGGGCGGCTCTGCCGACGGGGTGCACAGGGGTCTCGGGCCGTTGTGCAGGTGAGATGGAGCTGGACCAGTCACAGAGCCTTTGTAGCACTGAGGACAACTGACCACCTTCAGGGGAAGATGTACTGTCCCACAGGAGAACTAAATCCCTTTGAATGCCAGGTTCGGGGTTTCTGGGCAGGAAGTCACCTTGTAAAACAGAATCACAGACCAAGAGGCATTGGAAGGGACCTCGAAGGCTCAGCCAGCCCCATCCCCCTGCCACAGCAGGGTCCCCCACATCCAGTCACACAGGAACAGTCCAGGCAGGTTCGAAACGTCTCCAGAGAAGGAGACTCCACAACCCCCCTGGGCAGCCCCTGCCAGGGCTCCATGGGCACCATGAAGAAGGTCCTTCTCATGTTGATGTGGAACCTCCTCTGTTCCAGCTCACTGCCCCTTGTCCTGGCAGCAGATGACACTGAGCAGAGCCTTTAGCACCCGTTAGTGCTTTAAACTGCCCTGCACAAGATTTGTCACCCTCTGCCACCTCTGCTCCACTGGGTCCTCAGGGAAGCAGCCTTTAATGGCCTTAAAGCACAGCCCCTGGGACTCGCCCGCTCTGCAGACAGCGGCGAGCACCGAGGCCGAGCCAGGCGTGCGACAAACGCCCACCTTTCAGCAGCTGTGCTCCCACTGCTCGTCCCGTAGCTCACGGCGGAGGCAGACGTGGCCGCGGACGTGGTCGTCTCTGCGGAAAGGGAGAACGTCACCGCTGTGAAACTGCTCTGGGGAACAGCCAGGCGACAGCAGTCCACAGTGGACTGGGGTCAGACAGCAACAGCCAGGAAACGTCCCTCTGACAGAGCTCAGCCCTTCTACTCTGACTGAAAAAACAACCCTGCAACACTCTGCCCTCAGACACAGTCATACATGAGGGAGGCGACTCAGTGCTGTTCATGGAGTCACAGAACACTGGGGACTGGAAGGGACCTCGAGAGATCAGCCAGCCCAGTCGTCCTGCCACAGCAGGATCCCCTGGATCCAGTCACACAGGAGCACGGCCAGGAGGGTTCTAAACATCCCCAGAGAAGGAGACTCCACAGCCCCCCTGGGCAGCCCCTGCCAGGGCTCTGGCACCCTCACTGCCAACAAGGTCCTTCTCACACTGATGTGGAACCTCCTCTGCTCCAGCTCACACCCACTGCCCCTTGTCCTGTCACTGGGTGCCCCTGAGCAGAGCCTGGCTCCATCCCCCTGACACCCACCCTTCACATCTTGATCAACATCCATGGGGTCACCCCTCAGTCTCCTTTTTCCCAGCTCCAGAGCCCCAGCTCCCTCAGCCTCTCCTCAGCAGGGAGATGCTCCCCCCCCTCCATCACCCCTGTGGCTCTGTGCTGGGCTCTCTCCAGCAGCTCTGGAGCTGGGGGGCCCACAGCTGGACACAAGACTCCAGATGTGGTCTCCCCAGGGCAGGGCAGAGGGGGAGGAGAACCTCTTTCCATCTGCTGACCACCCACCTTCTCATCCACCCCAGGATGTCGTTGGCCCTATTGGCCACCAGGGCCTATGGCCAGCTCCTGGCCATCGTGCTGGCCCCCAGGACCCCCACGTCCCTTTGTCCTCGGCTGCTCTCCAGCAGGTCAGTCCCCAGGGTATCCTGGTCCCCGGGGTGTGACCCTGTAGCCCGAAGCACTGCCCAGCACCCACAATATTCTAAAGCAGCGTCCCACCACGGGACAGGCAGCCACAACGATCTCTGGGTGGCAGGACTCTCCCCACAGCACCAGCTCCTCCCAGTAAAGACACGAGCTTCAGCAAACGTCGTTCCTGTCTCTCTTGCCTGAGGGATCAGAAGCACTTTGGCTCTTGCCGGGCTCCAGCAGGGCAGCAGACACACTGTTTGCTCCTGTGGGACTGACGGTCTCCCCTGAAAACTTCTCTGGTGCCCTGGTCACTGCCGTGACCGGGAGGTGGGGCATCTGCAAGGCGACTGCCGGGGCGTGAGCTTCAGGGGAAGAGTCTGACCCGTGGAAAGAGGCCGCCTCGTGGGAGACGTGGGCCAGACCTGGGCAGCAGAGAGAAGAGACACAGAAGACTTCTTGGCACATTAATAACCAGGTGATTTCACAAGTCAGAATCACAGGGCACTAGGGCCTGGAAGGGACCTCCAAAGATCAGCCAGTCCAGTCCCCCCACCACAGCAGGATCCCCTAGATCCAGTCACACAGGAACACGTCCAGGAGGGTTTTAAACGTCTCCAGAGAAGGAGACTCCACAACCCCCCTGGGCAGCCCCTGCCAGGGCTCTGCCACCCTCACTGGGAACAAGGTCCTTCTCACACTGATGTGGAACCTCCTCTGCTCCAGCTCACACCCACTGCCCCCTGTCCTATCACTGGGTGCCCCTGAGCAGAGCCTGGCTCCATCCTCCTCACACCCACCCTTCACATCTTGATCAACACCCATGGGGTCACCCCTCATGTCTCAGCTTTCTCTATAACAGAGACAGTCAAGTCCTTCCTCTGCTGAAGGATGATGGAAACAGGCAGCTCAAGGCTGCGAGGCCACAACGATCGGCAGGGCCGCCGCACCCCAAGACAGCCAGCCAGCAGCAGCCTGTACTTTGTGCCACACCGCAGCACACGCTCAGCAAAGCTGAGAAGCGGAAGCCTCCCCACTAGGAACTGAGGTTAAGCAGCAGCAGCACCACAGAGCAGCGTCCACGCTGAAAGCACACCAGCCTTGTGCCGCCAGCGTGCCAAAGCTGTTGACGCAGCAGCACTGCACTTCCTGCCCTCTTCCTACCTGATGACAACTGGTGTCCATTTTCAATGATGGAAGAACTAAAGACTCTTCTAAACTCAGGTTTGTGGTGGTCATCCAGGTCTACGCTCTGTCAGAACAGACAACAGACATGGCAGCTGAGCTTCAAAGAGCAGCAAAGGGTGAACAGCTATCACAGAACCACAGAGCATCAGGGACTGGAAGGGACCTCGAGAGATCAGCCAGTCCAACCTCCTGCCACAGCAGGGTCCCCCAGATCCAGTCACACAGGAACACCTCCAGGGGGGTTTGAAATGTCTCCGGAGAAGGAGACTCCACAACCCCCCTGGGCAGCTGCACTGTAAACTGCAAAGCCTGTGAGAGTAGTTTTGGGACACGTTTGGGACCAGTTTGTCCCTAACATTGGCCAGTGTAATTCCAGGAAAATCAGACAAGGTTGTTTGGGATTTTTTTTGTTGGTTTGGGTGTGAGCTGGAACAGAGGAGGTTCCACATCAACGTGAGAAGGACCTTCTTCCCAGTGAGGGTGCCAGAGCCCTGGCAGGGGCTGCCCAGGGGGTTGTGGAGTCTCCTTCTCTGGAGACATTTCAAACCCCCCTGGAGATGTTCCTGTGCGACTGGATCTAGGGGATCCTGCTGTGACAGGGGGACAGGACTGGCTGATCTCTCAAGGTCCTTCCAATCCCTGATGCTCGGTGGTTCTGTGATGTAAACAACACCTTCCATGTTCATAGCACCTGCTAACCCCACAGAAACCACTTCCGTATGGGCAGTCCCACGGCTGCTGCTGAACTGCGCCCGTGTCACTGCATCCAGACCCTTCGATGTCTGAAAGCAGGACCGCTCTGGAGACGCCAGCCTTCTGACAGACTGCTGCAGGCACCTTCTCTGCAGAGGCCTGTCCAGCAGCGCAGCCACACTGGCGTCAGAACAGAACACTCCTGCGGTATTTTTAGTCCTCCTCGTTCGCGGAGGCATCAAGCTCAGCTACAAACACTGGGGACAGGCAGTGAGTGATAGGCAGAGCTGCTGCCAGCATCTCAGATCTGGGCAACAAAAAAAGTCAACCCTTACTTTCCAACAACTACTGGCAGGTAGGAAGGACATTGGTGACTGCAAAGGATCAGAGAATCACAGAACATTAGGGACTGGAAGGGACCTCCAGGGATCCAATCCCCCTGCCACAGCAGGATCCCCTAGATCCAGCTGCACAGGAACACGTCCAGGTGGGTTCCGAACGTCTCCAGAGAAGGAGACCACGACGCCCTCTCGGAGGCCCCCCTTCAGGGCCCGGCAGTAGAGCCGTCTGTGCAGGGGACGCTCCCTCGCTATCTTGGGAAAGCGTGTTCCTGCCCCTTACACGCCGAGCTGTTCTCCTGTGAGCTCGCCAGCTGGCCAGCAGCATCGCTGGCACGCTGAGTCCGGGAGGGCTACACAGCTATTCCCGTACAGCCGCATATCGACAGCTGAGAGCGCCCCGGCCTCTCCTGCTGCTGCTCCGGGCCAGGCCGAGCCGCGCCGCGCTCGGGAACCCGGCCAGCCGCCGCCTCAGGGCGCTGCCAAGAGCACGCTGACCCTGCTCCGCGGAGCGGGAGCCCAGCGTCTCCAAATGCCAGCGCCTGCCCCTCGCACCCTCCCCCGGGCCTCCCCGGCCCCGGCCCCGGCCCCGGCCCCTACCTGGCTCCGGCCAGCGACCGCCAGCTTCGCCTGCGCGGGGAACCGGCGCCCGGGCGGGCTCTGCCCCGGGAGCGTCCCCGCTNCCTCCTCTGCTCCAGCTCACACCCACTGCCCCTTGTCCTGTCACTGGGTGCCCCTGAGCAGAGCCTGACTCCATCCTCCTCACACCCACCCTTCACATCTTGACCAACATCCATGGGGTCACCCCTCAGGCTCCTCTTCTCCCAGCTCCAGAGCCCCAGCTCCCTCAGCCTCTCCTCAGCAGGGAGATGCTCCCCTCCCTCCATCACCCCTGTGGCTCTGTGCTGGGCTCCCTCCAGCAGCTCTGTGTCCTCCTGGAGCTGAGGGGCCCAGAGCTGGACACAGGATTCCAGCTGTGGTCTCACCAGGGCAGAGTGTAGAGGGGGATGAGAACCTCTCTTGTTCTGCTAACCACCCCCATTCTGATCCACCTCAGGATGCTGCTGGCCACCAGGGCCCTTGGCTGGCTCCTGGCCATCCTGCTGGCCCCCAGATCCCTCTCTCCTGCGCTGCTCTCCAGCAGGTCAGTCCCCAGCCTACCCTGGTCCCTGGGGCTGTTCGTGCCCAGACGCCCGACCCTGCTCTGCCCTGGCTCTAGTTCATCCAGTGTCTCCCTGCCCAGCCCTCAGTGGGGTCCGATGGCTCCGTCTGGGGGGACAGCCCAGTGTCTCCAGCCTGTGCGGGTCCCGCAGATGGCAGCCCAGCCTGCTGGGCCGTTGGCCACTGCTCCCAGCTCGGTGCCATCAGCAGACTTGCTGACAGAGCTCTCTAATCCCTCATCCAAGTCGTTAGTGAATAGATTGAATAGTCAGTGCAGCTGGGCTCCCGTCTTCCTGAGCCACTGGCTCTCCAGCAGGCCCTGGGCAAGCTACTGAGTCCCTGTGGCTGCCAAGGCTTAACTGTCCTTTCTGCTCTGCTGCCCGGAGCGGGGCAACGGGGAGCGAGTGTGGCTAGCGTTTGCCCTATGGCTTCTTTCAACAGCCAGGACCACCTAAGTGAAGGAGCAAATCCCCGTGGCACAGTCGCCCAGACACATTGTCGGTGCTGTGAAGACGCCTCCCCGGGCAGCAGCGCTCGCTAGCGAGGCGCTGGGGACACAAGCTGGGCTGTCAGAACTCCCCCCGTCCCCCCCGGGCTTGCTGCTCTGCAGGGAACCCTGAGGTCGCCCCTAGCGACTCCCGCTAGCCAGCCTCTGAAAACAGAGCCCGTTGGTTCCCGCCAGCCGGAGGAGCTGCCCCCCAAACCTGGGGGGCTGTGAAACGGGTGTAGGGAGCACAGGGCTGCTCGCGGGGTTCTGCCCCACTGAGGAGCAGGACAGGGGCACTTTCTCCTCCCGGCGATCCGGCTTCTGATGTTCCAGCCGATGTCTCCAGTCGTCCTGCGACGGCGCCACCCTTCCACTCCCCTCGCGACGCCGAAAGAGAAAGTGAAGCACGGATCCCCTCGCCCGCTTCAGTCGCCCGCCCACCCGCTCCTTGGCTTTTGCACAGGGCCCTTTACAATCCTCTCTGTAGCCTTTTCTCTGCCGCCTCCTGAAGGCTTCCTGTCACCCCACTAGTCACCACTTGGTTTTGGTCAGCCTGCCTGGCCACCTTCCTGGGCAACTGGGTCCTGCTGGGGCGGGGGGACAGCACTAGATGATGTTTGGAGTTCCCTTCCCATCCCTGGTGACTGGGTCTGGGGGCTCCTGCTCTGGCAGGGGATGATGTCTCGGGGTCCCCCCCGTCCTGTGCGCTGGGCACACGTGAGCAGTCCCCGCTCAGAGGAAGCCCGTTGGCCTGCGAGACGACAAGACTTACAGGAGCGGAACCCCCCGTGTTAGCGCTCAGCTGCCTGCCCTGTTCAGTGCCTCTAATCTGCAGAGCTCAGTCGAAGCAGCTGCGGACAACAATCGCCACGTGGGGACCAGGAGCCAAGAATCCTCAGTTGTTCCACGTGAGTGATGGACAAACCTTTCTGCGCCGGCCTTGCCGGGCACAGAGCCTCCCGCAGCCCTGAAGTGGGAGAAGGGAACAGCAGGCAGTGCTGCAGCTGCCTGTGCAGTCGCCCCAGCCTCCGGCAGCCGCAGGAGCAGCCGCTCCCCGGTCTGCTCAAGGTCTTCGAGCTCTGCTGGCCCTGTTCAGGAAGGACTGAGTCTCTCTTAGACTGTGGAATCACAGAACGTCAGGGGTTGGAAGGGACCTGGAGAGACCAGCCAGCCCAGTCCTCCTGCCAGAACAGGATCCCCTAGATCCAGTCACACAGGAACATGGCCAGGTGGGTTTGAAATGTCTCCAGAGAAGGAGACTCCACAAACCCCTGGGCAGCCCCTGCCAGGGCTCTGGCACCCTCACTGCCAACAAGGTCCTTCTCACACTGATGTGGAACCTCCTCTGCTCCAGCTCACACCCACTGCCCCTTGTCCTGTCACTGGGTGCCCCTGAGCAGAGCCTGGCTCCATCCTCCTCACACCCACCCTTCACATCTTGACCAACATCCATGGGGTCACCCCTCAGTCTCCTCCCAGCTCCAGAGTCCCAGCTCCCTCAGCCTCTCCTCAGCAGGGAGATGCTCCCCTCCCTCCACCATCCCCGTGGCTCTGCACTGGACCCTCTCCAGCAGCTCTGGGTTCTCCTGGGACTGAGGGGCCCAGCACTGGACACAAGATTCCAGCTGTGGTCTCCCCCGGGCAGAGCAGAGAGGAGGAGACCCTCTCTGGATCTACTAACCACCCCCTTCTGGCCCACCCCAGGATGCCGTTGGCCTTCTTGGCCACCGGAGCCCACTGCTGGTGCCAGGCCCTGCAAAGGGCAACATTTAAGAGGCACCGGGCGCTGCCATGGCTGCAAATGTTGTTTCCCAACACCGATCTCAGATAACCGGGAGGCCCAGCCATCCCCTGCCCAGGAAATGGCGACCTGACCGTGGCTCTGACAGCGTTCCACGGGCACTTCTCATTCTTTCCAGAGCAGAGGTCTAGCTTTTCATGGCAGAAGGCAACCGGACACTCTGGCCTGGCTCCAGCTCGCACAGGACTGCCGGGCCAGCGGGACCTCAGCCACGGGAGACCTTTGTCAACACCTGTCCCAGAGCAACTCTGCTACAGGAGCGGAAAAAATCCACAGGCACTTTGGGAAAGCCAGCTCCTTGGCCACGTCCCCTCCTCAGCACCTGCTTCGTCGTTCACAGCATCTTGCAGCGCGGCTTATTCTTGGCCATCATTTTCCACAGTGCTCAGCTGGCCCTGCCCGGGGACCAGCGGTTGGCCACCAGGGATTCTGAGTCGGGAAGAGACGCGGGCAAGAGGGAGACGTAGCTGCAGTCTCACAGGCTCTGGTGCCCTGAGAGAGTGATGCAGGGGGGCTGTCTCACTGGTCCCTCAGGCAAATCCCTGGGGGGATGAAAACTTGTCGCTGTAGTTGCTGACGTTTGGATTCTGCTTTTCACAGAATCACAGAGCGTTAGGGACTGGAAGGGACCTCGGAAGATCAGTCCAGTCCAGTCCCCCAAACGCAGCAGGATCCCCTAGATCCACAGAATCACAGCATATTAGGGACTGGAAAGGACCTCGAAAGATCATCCAGCCCAGTCCCCCACCACAGCAGGATCCCCCAGATCCAGTCACACAGGAACATCTCCAGGTGGGTTTTAAATGTCTCCAGAGAAGGAGACTCCACAACCCCCTGGGCAGCCCCTGCCAGGGCTCTGGCACCCTCACTGCCAACAAGGTCCTTCTCACACTGATGTGGAACCTCCTCTGCTCCAGCTCACACCCACTGCCCCTTGTCCTGTCACTGGGTGCCCCTGAGCAGAGCCTGGCTCCATCCTCCTCACACCCACCCTTCCCATCTTGATCAACATCCATGGGGTCACCCCTCAGGCTCCTCTTCTCCCAGCTGCAGAGCCCCAGCTCCCTCAGCCTGTCCTCAGCAGGGAGATGCTCCCCTCCCTCCATCATCCCTGTGGCTCTGCACTGGGCTCTCTCCAGCAGCTCTGTGTCCTCCTGGGACTGAGGAGCCCAGCACTGGACTCGAGATTCCAGCCGTGGTCTCAGCAGGGGAGAGCAGAGGGGGACGAGAACCCCTCTCCATCTGCTGACCAGCCCCATCCTTGCGGGAGCGGCCGCCGAGGCCACAAGGTGCGACCGCGGCTGCACCCGGCCGCGCTGCCGTCTCAGTGCTGCCACCCTGTGGCCGAATCGCGGTACTGCATCTGGGAGCCACTCGAGCCGGGCGCCGGTGGCGGCGTCTGTTCCCGGTGCTGCCACCCTGTGGCCAAATGTCGGTACTGCAGCAGGCAGCCACCCGGTCCGGGCGCGCTGGGCTACCGCAGCTCCGTTGATGCTTGAAGCGGCGGGAGCCCTGGAGCCCTGGGAGGTAAAAAGAAGGGCGGGACTTCAGGTCCCTCATTCGAGTGGAGCCCCTGCTTCTTCCTGCCTGCCTCCTTCGAGCTGCCGAGACACCCGCTGCCTCCTGTTTGCCCCACCTCAGGCCTGGCCTGTATTCCCCACACACCCAGTTCTGAGGGGCGGGCAGGTCTGGATGTCTCAGGGGCCAGAAAAGGAGGGCCATGGCCGATTTAGAGAGGGTGTTGGGTGCTCCTGAGCCGTGTCCTGAGTGGTCTGTGGCTGCGCTGGCCGTGTGGGACTGCTCTCTACAACTATCTGAAAGGACTCTGGAGAGATGCTGGTGCTGGGCTCTGCTCACAGGTCATTAGTGACAGAAGCAGAGGGAAGGGCTTCCAGCTCCACCAGGGGAGGGTCAGACTGGCCATCAGGAAGAGATTCTCCCTGGAGAGAGTGGTCAGGGACTGGACTGGGCTGCCCAGGGTGGGGGTTGAGTCCCCATCCTAGTTTAAAAGTCGCTTAGATGTGGTGCTGGGGGATCTGGTTTAGGGGTGACCTTGCAGAGCAGGGTTGCTGGTTGGACTGGCTGATCCCGGGGGTCTACTCCCACCTGAGTGACTCTGATTCTGTGCAAGGCCACTTGCCCGCTGACTAACGCTGTGCGCAGAGCGATAAACGTCTCTGCTTTGCCCGAAGAGTCTGTGTCGTCTGCCACCGCAGCAAGGACGTTCCAGGACCCTCAAGAAGAAGGTGCAGGACAGCAAGAGGCTTTGCAAAGGAGAAGGGAGAGGGGGTACAAAATACTGACCTTTGCAGCCAGAGGTTAGACGAGTGACGAGAACCGCGGCAAATGGAAGCCGCAGGCAAAAGGAGGCCGTCGTGTTGATCGCCGTGTGAAGGGCTCTGCTCAGGAGCTTTTCTGTGCAGTGCGACACGGCAGGAGAGAGACCTAGTGGCACAAGGGGCACCTGGGGAAGCCCAGGCTGGGCACCAAGAAGCGTCACTGAAAGGGAACAAGTCACCCTGAGGGACACTGGGTGGGCCCCGGGGTTTCTGTTCCAAGGAGCAGCCAGGGAGGATGGAGAGAGCAGGTAAAGGAAGGAAGGTGCTCAGGTGAGAGCAAGGTGTGGCAGCAGCAACGTGTGGGGGACAGGATGTCAAGCACCGGCAACCAACCGCTCCTGAGGGGCCACTACCCGGCCTCCTTGGGCTGGTCCTCTGCTGCTGAGCTGGGAGGGCTCCAGGGAGCTCATAAAGCTGAGAGCTCTGCCCAGCGCAGCAGGGCTGGCGGGCACTGCCTGCAGGGCTCATTAGGGCTCCCGTTAACGAGCCCCACGGAGCATGTGGGGCTGAGCCCCGAACCTCAGGGACCCACAGGAGAAGGGAGAAACTGCTCGAGATGTTGGAAGCAAACCTCAGAGGGCTCTGAGCACTGACCGGCCCCACTGGGGGTCGTTACTGCCTGAGGCTCCCCAGGGACTCGTTAGGGCCAGTAATCGGAGCCTGTGGCCGCATGGGGACCAGGGCCAAATGCAGGAGCCTGGCTGCTGCCAAACCCCCGGGTCTGGGCGGTGGAGGAGCACAGAGGCCAACCAGGCCATCCCTGGGGAGGCAGGTCCTCTCCCTAGGAGAGACGCAGTGGGGAGGGGAGCACCAAGGCTCTCCAGTCGGTGCTGGACCCTAGGGACCTGCTCTTCCAGAGAGCCCAGAGCTCCTGGGAAGACGCTGGATCAGTTCCAAGTGAGGAGACCTTGCGAAACAGAGGGGCAGTGAAAGACACCCCTGCGGCGAGTGACACTGGTGCTCTGCGTGACCCTCCTCTGCCGCGTGAAGCGAAGCCGCAGCGCGTCCTTCAGCCTGGATCTGCAGCTTCCCGGCACCTCACCCCGCCACAGCGCCAGGGAGGGAATCGCTCCAACAGCCTGGCTCACAGGGCCAGTGCCAGGGGAGCCAACGGGCCTGGCCCCGGCTGGACTGAGCGTCCTCCTGGCTTGATCTCACTCAACAGCCCCTTCACGCTGCTCTCGCTGACCCAGCCAGGGATCAGTGCTGCTGCCTCTCTGCTGTCTGCCCCCCCAGGTCGGGCAGCTCCAGACGCAGCAGGGACTCGGAGGAGGGGCTGTGCTGGCAGCTTTATTAATGATCAATCCCAGTACAGAAACGGGATGAACCAGTAACTTCCAGTCAGCAAGTCCCTGGTAGCGCTGAGGCTGTGTCCTCGGCAACCCCACGCGCCCCCTGCAAAGCTGCTTCCCCTCCTACACTTGAGCCTTCCCTGCACCCAGCACCTCCCGGCAGCAGCTCCCAGAGGTCCCAGCCCCACCACCCCACTCCACCCCAGGCACCCAAGGGCTGGGGGTCCCCCTCAGCTCTGCCCCATGACTCCCTCCCGGGGAAGCGGCACGGTGCCGCCCACCTCACCCAGTCTGCAAACGCCCCCGGGACGGCCGGCGTGCTCTGACCCAGACGAAGAGCCCCACCGAGGGCCCACACCGGGAAACGGAGAGCAGGTCACCGCTGGTGCTGCTGGTAACCCCCCAGCGCCACTCCCGCCGCGGTCGAGGCAGCGGCACAGCCTCTACCTGGTGTGGGTGCGCAGGTGCCGCATGAGGTGGCTGTGCTGCCTGAAGCTCTTGCCGCAGGCGCCGCAGCAGTAGGGCTTCTCCCCGGTGTGCGTGCGCACGTGCTGGGTGAGGGTGGAGCTGTGGCTGAAGCTCTTGCCGCAGTCGGCGCAGCAGTAGGGCCTCTCGCCGGTGTGGGTGCGCAGGTGCTGGGTGAGGTGGCTGCTCTGGCTGAAGCTCTTGCCGCAGGCGGAGCAGGTGTAGGGCTTCTCGCCGGTGTGGACGAGGCGGTGCTGGATGTAATTGTAACTGTCCCTGAAGGTCTTGCCGCAGTCGCCGCAGGGGTAGGGTTTCTCACCGGCGTGGCCGCGCATGTGCCTGGCGAGGGAGGAGCTGTCGCTGAAGCTCTTGGCACAGTCGGCGCAGTGGAAGGGCTTCTGGCCGGTGTGGACGCACATGTGCTTGACCAGGGCCGACATGTCCCGGAAGCTCTTGCTGCAGACGCCGCAGCAGAAGGGCTTCTCCCCGACGTGCGTGCGCAGGTGCTGCGTCAGGTGGCTGCTCTGGCTGAAGCTCTTGCCGCAGTCGCCGCAGCGGAAGGGCTTCTCGCCGGTGTGGGTGCGCATGTGCCTGGTGAGGGCGGAGTTGTCGCTGAAGCTCTTGCCACAGACGGAGCAGGTGTAGGGCCTCTCCCCGGTGTGGACCAGGCGGTGGCGGATGTAACCGTAGCTGTTCCTGAAGCTCTTGCCGCAGTCGCCGCAGGGGTAGGGCTTCTCGCCAGCGCAGCCGCGCGCGTGCCGGGGGAGGCGGTAGCTGTCGCCGAAGCTCTTGGCGCAGTCACCGCCGACGCAGGGTTGGGTGCTGGAGTGGCTGCACTGGTACTTCTCCGCTTCGGAGCCAGGCAGGTACTCGGGGAACCAGTTTGGCTGCTTAAGTGGAACAGAGGGGACTGCTGGGGCCGCCACCTCTCCCTTCTCCTCATCCTCAGAGCTCGGCTCCGTCTCCTCCAACTTGATCTCTAGAACATTCTTCTCCAGGCTCTCGCTGGCGGTGCCCAGGGGCTCCGGGGGGTCCATGCTGAGGTGAGGGCTCACCCCCAGAACCGGGACAGAGCCCTGGGGACAGGCAGAAGGACCGGTCAGCAGGGAGGGCTGGAGGGGAGGACACGTGGGTGGACCCTTCCTTCCATCCCTGCCCCATTGCAGCCAGATGCCCAGCACCCCCCAACACTCCCAAGGACTCCTGCAGCCGGGTCCCAGTCCCAAGTCACCCCCTACACCCCAGGGCAGGGGGGTCCCCAATTCCTGTGGGCAGCGACTTCAGGTTTCTCAGCAGCCCCAGCACAGCCTCAGGACTCCCCCAGACCTCCAGACACCCGCAGACCCCTCCCGCAGACCCCCTCACCCATCCCAGAACCCCAGACCCTCACACACCCTCCCCAGAACCCCAGACACCCTTTGAGAACACCCCAGGTCTCCAGACCCCTCCCAAAGACCCCTGTAACCCCCACAGAAGCCCAGACTCCCTCCCAGACTGCAGGTCCTACTCCGCTGGGCTGAACCGACTGGTGCATGAGCCTCCGTCCTCCTCTGGCAGTGCCAACAGATCCCTACAGAACCCCATAGCTGCAGAGACCCAGATGCTTAGAGAGCCCTATAGATCCCATATATGCCTACAGACCCCCAGAGAGCCCTGTAGGCCCCACTGAGCCCTAGAGACCCCCATAGAGCCAGACAGACCTCGCAGAGCTCCACAGAACACACAGAGCCCTAGAAACTCCCTTAGAGCCCTACAGACCCCAGAGATGCCTACATACCCGAAGAGACGATCACAGAACTCTAGAGACCCCCCCCAGAGCCCCATAACTGCCTACAGAGCCCTACAGACCCAAAAGAACCCTACAGAACTCCACAGAGGCCTAGAAACCCCATAGACATCCAGAGACTCCAGCAGACCTCTACAGACTGCTGTAGGGTCCTACAGAGTCATACCTGCCTAGAGACCCACATGTGCCAACAGAGCCCTACAGAACCCTACATGCCAGAGACCCCGTAGAGCCCTGCAGGTCCCACAGAGGCCTAGAGACCCCATAGAGCCCTGCAGGTCCCACAGAGGCCTAGAGACCCCATAGAGCCCTGCAGGTCCCACAGAGGCCTAGAGACCTCCATGGAGACTTAGAGAACACAAAGAGCCTGATGGACACCCAGAGATGCCTAGAGAGCCCCACAGAACCCTAGAGAACCCGACAGAGGATGCCTATAGAGCCCCATAAACCCCATAGAGTCCTGAAGAACCCTACAGATGACCATAGCACCCTATAGACCCCACGGAACCCTAGTGACCCCCCTTAGAGCCCTAAAAACTTCATAGAGCCCTAGAGACTCCCCTAGAGCCCTACAAACCCCACAGAACCCTAGAGAACTGATATAGCCCTGGATAACACAGGGCCTGACATACCCCCATAGAATCCTATAGACCCTACAGATGCCTAGAGCCCCCCCCCCCGAGCCCCATAGATGCCTATAGAGCCCTATAGACCTTCCTTCAAGGATTCCTGGAGCATCTCTCTGATGAGAATCTCCAGAGCTCCCTGCAAACCCCCACTGCTCTGTGAGTTTGTGCTTCTGCGATTAACTCAAAGCCTGTGGAGGGAACATAAAGATTTCTGAGCTAGCACTGGCCTGAGCCAGGAAAGCCCTGTCACACAGTGTCCTAGGCTGCTCCTGAGCCCCAGCTGCCTTCATCTTCTCTCTCATCACTTGTGTCCTCTCTAGAAAGAGCAAGGAAAAATTGATTACAACTAGCACAGCAGCAGAAACAGCTGAAACCAAGCAACAGCCTTGGAGCAACCCTGGAAAACACCAACACCTTCCATTTTCCATCCCTACAGTCAGATGGCACCTTCCAGGCACCAGCTAAAACTTCTGCCTTGTGGAACAGAATGGAAGAGAGAGCCCCAGCAGCACAGACACAGCCTTGGGACCTTCTTGGATCTCAGAGGAATTCCTGAGCTCAAGTAGGGACAGACACCAACTCCGGAGCAGCTCAGCCCTGCCCACACACAGCCCTGCCCACACACGGCCCTGCAGAACCTGCTCCGGTCCTGCACCCAACACCTTTCACAACCAACACGCTGCCTTCTTTATCCCCAGTACCCGGGATCGGCCCAGGTCAGGGAGCACTGGGCCCCTTCCCTTATCCCACAGGAAACTCCAGAGGCCGTGGGTTCTCCAGCAGCCTCCCGCAGCGCTGGGCTGTGCCTCCAGCTTGTCTGCGCGTCCCTTCTCCACTGCCACTCCTGCGTTCCCCNGGCGGGGCGGAGGAGCCTTCCCGGGGTCCCGGAGCTGCAGCGGGAGCAGGCGCCTCAGCTAAAGCAGAGGGTTAGCAGGGACAGAAGGGAATGGCCTAAAGATGGGGTGTCCCGGATGGAGAGATGACTCCAGGGCTGGCAGAGAGCTGCCTGAACCTCCCTCCCAGGGCATTTAGAGTCACAGGATCATCAGGGGTTGGAAGGGACCTCGGAAGACCGTCCAGCCCAATCCCCCTGCCACAGCAGGATCCCCCAGACCAGGTCACACAGTCAGTCAGACTGCAGAAGCTCATTCTGCCTCCCTGCCCACGTCGGTGCTGGCTGGAGGTGGCCCTGCCAGGAGCTGCATCTCGGTGCCCAGTTCTGATCCCTGTGAGGGTTCCCAGAGCCCATCCCACCCCCTGGGTGCTCAGCTCTGCCCTGCAGACCCCTCCTGGCAGCAGCAGGGCACCGTCTGTGAGCCCATCAAGACGACTACAGTTCACAGCACAGACTCCTGACCTCGCAGGAAAATGCTGCCCCGGTCTTCTTGGAGGTCCCCTCTGAAACGCCCGGGGCTGACCTGGAGCTGTAAGCAGTCCTGCCCCACACAGAACCCTCAGCAGCAGAAGGAGCCTGCTTTGCCCTGCCAGGGGTCCCTTCCTCCACCCACAGCTTCTCCTCACAGCCCTGTGGGGAGTCCCCCAGGCAGGGTGAGAGCTGCTGAGCCCGGCAGGCAGCAGAGTCCCTGCCCCAGCACACAGAGCCCTGGGCTGCCCTGGCTGCACTGCCATGGCCCTTCACACCTCCACGAGCAACCCCATGAGCAGGCGGCCTCATGCCCTGTCCCTCTGATGGTGCAGCAGGGCAGACCTGCTCTGCAGCCCCTTCTCCTCCTCCCCTAGAGCAGAGACATTGAGGAGGCCTCCTGGCACAGCTCAGAGGTCTCTCCCCTCTCTTCTCCTGGCTCCTCTCTCCTCGGTGCCTGCAGGCTCAGCCTGTTCCCAGGGGCGTTTGTTGACTGAGATCAAGCCAGAAGGACCCTCAGTCCAGCTGAGACCAGGTCCGTTGGCTCCCCTGGCACTCGCTGTGTAAGCCGGGAGCTGAAATGGGTCAGCACGTGGGTCCGTACTCGTTGGAGCAGACTCCTGGTAGCCACGACCGGCCTCTGTGCTCCTCCACCGCCCAGACCTCAGGGTTTGGCAGCAGCAGGGGCTCCTGCACTTGGCCCTGGTCCCCCTGTGACCACAGGCTCTGATTACTGGCCCTAACCAGTCCCTGGGGAGCCTCAGGCAGTAACGACCCCCAGTGGGGCCGGTCAGTGCTCAGAGCCCTCTGAGGTTTGCTTCCAACATCTCGAGCAGTTTCTCCCTTCTCCTGTGGGTCCCTGAGGTTCGGGGCTCAGCCCCTCGTGCTCCGTGGGGCTCATTAACGGGAGCCCTAATGAGCCCTGTGGTTTCCTGCAGTGGTCTCCCAGAGCTGTTCAGCTGACTGGGGCTTTTCAAGGTGCAGATCAGGAGGAGGATCTCCAGGGCACCTCAGAAACGTCACCGATCATTCTGAAGGGGGGTTTTACCCCTTTTCTGTTTCGAGAAGAGACGGTCGGTCCCTTCGAGCGACACTGAGGACAAAGCCCCTTGGATCGTTTGGAAGCTGCTTAAATATTCCAGTAGTTTCTCTCTTTTAAGTCTTTTTCTCTATGTTCATCCCTTTTCTCTATTTTCCTTCCGAGGGACGCGCTAGGCGATCACCCCGGTGGACACACCCGGTGCCGCTCGCCACTGCCCACGCCACCGTCCCGGGCCTTGGTCCCTCCAGGGTGGCCAGGAGAGCCCAGCTGACAGGCAGCGCAGCCGGAGCTGCGGGGAGCTGGACCCCTCCGCCGTCCGCCCCCCGTCCTGTTCGTGGGGCGACAAGGACCGGGCGGGGGGGCCTCCCTGCTGCAGCCCCCTGCTGCCGCCTTGTGGCCGGAGGCCATCGTGCACCTCCCGGCCACCCGCGTGATTGCTGCGGCAACACCGACACCTGCTGGTATACTGCTGGAACTGCAACCCCGGGAGGTAAAGGCTCGTCGTGAGCGCCACCTAGCGGTTGAAGCCCGGGACTGCCCCCAGCACCTCTTGTCCACAGGTGCGACACTGGGTCCAGTCCTTTTTACACCATTTCCCTACGTGCCCTCATTTTGGTCTCTTTTCATTCCTTTTCTCTATATTCATTCTTTTTTATCTGTTTTAATTCTTTTTCCTCTATTTTAATTAATTTTAATTCTTTTGTCTCTTTTTAAAGTCTTTTTCTCTCTTTTAAATCTTTTTTTCTCTCTTACTCTTTCTTTTCATTCATTCTTTGTATTTTACGTCACCTTCTCTGCCTTCGTTCCTTTTCTCTATTTAATTCATGCCTTTTTTATTTCATTTTGAGTTCGAGTTGATCTTTTATTCCACTTTTTTCAAGTTTCTTTGTTTTCCCTTCCTCTCTCGGTGGGAGGAGACTCTACAACCTGTTCTGGAGGCCTCAGCCTTTGACCTCAAACCAGCACAACAGGAGAAGGATGTTTTCACTCCACCTGCATGTGGCCCTACACTCTGAGAGGGTTGGGGGTGTGCAGAGAGTGAGGGGGTTGCGCCCGAGCTCCTGTGGAGCCCCCCGACCTGGAGGCTCTGTCACCAGCATCCAGCAGAAAGGCCCCACAGTGCAGAGCAGGGAGTCGCTCTGCCCCTGGCGCCCCATCAGCTGTAGCCAGAGCCCTCGGGGAGAACTGGGGAACCAGAGGCAGCAACTGGGCAGGAAGAGTGACCCAGACTGGGAGAACTGGGAGAACGGCAGCTCTTTAATGCGCACCCCCCTGCCTGGGGTCTCAGGACCCCACTTCACGCCCTGCGGGGCCACTGGGGCGTCGGGGAAGGGGCTGCCCCACACTGAGGCGCCGCACTGGGGGCAGCTGGGGGGCATCAGGTCTGCCCAGGGAGGGGCTCAGGGGTCCCCCTTCTGCTGGGCCCCCCCCTCCACAGCAAAGGGGAGTGGGGATCTGGCCAGCAGGGGCTGCTGGGGACCCCGTGCCGTGGGGCAGGAGGGCTTCGATGCTGTGGGTCACAGCGGCCCCCATGGCTCCAGCACTGTGGGTCGCTGTGGCTTCAGTGCCATGGGGCACAGTGGCCCCAACGTCATTGATCACAGTGACTCTGGTGCCGGCAGCTGAAGTGGCTTCGATGTCATTGGTCACAGTGGCCCCAGTGCCGTGGGTCACAGTGACTCTGGTGCCAGTGGTTGAAGTGGCTTCGATGTCATTGGTCACAGTGGCCCCAGTGCCGTGGGTCACAGTGGCTCCACTGCCATGGGTTGCAGTGGCCCCAGTGCCATGGGTCACACCCCCCACACTCTGGGTCTCTCGGTGGCCCCCCAGCAGCACCGACCCTCGGCGGGGGAATTCGTGGTGGGGGGCTGTACTGTCCCTCCGGACCCCCTTGAACACCGACCCCTGGTGGGACCCCACTTCAGGGACCCCAGTGAGCACCGACCCCCGGCGGGTCCCCCCATCTGGGCCCCCCATGAGCACCGACCCCCGGCGGGCCCCCCCATCCGGCCCCCCCATGAGC
>VXBP01003286.1:43542-59634 GCA_013400115.1 Rhinopomastus cyanomelas | reverse complement strand
GGGGGGGGGGTGGTGGTGCAGGCGAGGAGGTGCCCACCTGGGGGGGCTTTGGCACCCTCACCTTTTCCTCAGAGGAGCTACCACCCGTCCTAAATCCCTCCTCCTTCCTCCCCACAAGGATAAAGCCCTTCGTGTTCCCATGCCCTGCCGAGGAAGAGGAGCAGAGCGAAGGCTTTCGGGGTGAACAAATGGGATTTGCCTTCCGGGGCGACGGGACAAGCGAGCTCCAACGCCACCGCACCCCGCCGACCTCTTCCCCACATCCCCCAGCCCAGACACTCACTCCCACCCCACTGGTGCCTCAGTTTCCCCGGCAGCCCAACCCAGTAGACGCAACCAGCCCCCCCACAACCAGGCTGTCCCCATAGCAGCAGGTCCACGGCGGGTGCCACCGTCCCCCCCACGCTCTGCCCACCGCCAGAGCAGCCCTGATTGTGCTTTTCCCCTCAAGCGTGGCTAACGCCAACCCAAAGCATTTTTCCCCCTCCCCGGGGTAGCTCCGGCAACTCCCGCTGCAGAGACGAGACCTGGGGAGGGGTGGGGGGCAAGGAAAGAAATCCCTTCCCACAGCCGGGAGAGAAAAGAAGTCACAAAGACCCCCCTAAAAAGTCAAGGCACAAACTTGGAGCTGGATGCTGAACCCCTCCTGCCTCTTACCGGGGTTTTTTTTCCACCTTTCCAGCCCCCCCGTGCAAACCCCACGACTCAGAGGCGTCCGTGGGGGACTCCGTGCCTTGAGCGACGACCAAATCCGACCCAGCTCGAGGGGAACTGGGGTGGAAGGAGCTGGTTTGGGTGGGTTTTCTTGTTTTAAGGCGATTATTTCTTTACGGGGTGGTTCCCGTGAGCTGGATCCGGCCCGATGCACTTCCCGCTTTGAAGGGCACCAAACAAACCGCCCTAAATGGTTAAAAACAATAAACCCCACAACCCCCCCAAATCAAGTGCTGCAAATCCTGCCTTTCCCTCGCAGCCTGAGGACCCGAGCTCAGGTCGGCTCTTCCCTTCCCTCAAGCGGCGATTTTTTACCTCGATAGCAATTTTCCCCGGGCTGCCAGCTGGGCGCTAAACGGCCTCTTTTGTCTTGAGCCCTTCCTTCCTTTTTCAGGAAAATGGAATCGCAGTTAGTTCTCTGGGTGGCACCGACCCAGCGGTGCTGTGGTACCGAACCCCACCCCACTCGGGGTGATGCCCCGGTGACAGGGTGGTGCCCCGGTGACGGGGTGATGCCCTGTAGTGAAGGGGATGATGCTCTGGTACCCGACGCATCCCTGCGTGGGAGATAAACCCCATCTAGGTGCCCTGGGAGCAGCCGGGCCGTGGCTTTGGGTATCAGCCCGTGGCTAGTTTAAGGTCCCCGACGGCCAGCACCGGTGCCCGGGCTGCGGTCCAGCGGGCAGTTACTGGTGCTGAGGTGCCAAACCAGCAAACTGCGGGCGCCTGGCCGGCGCCAAGAGCTTTCGCTGGCATTTCCCATCGTGGCGTGTCCCTGACCCTGGGGTGATTTGTTCCCAAAGGAGTTGCTCTGCCAGGAAGGCTCCAGCATCCCTTTGGCTTCCAGCCCCCAGAGCTCCATCCCTCTGCCCAGGGAAGACTTCAGCTCCGCTGCCACCCGGGGCTTCGCTCCGATCGATGCTCCAGCCTCTCTTAACACCTCGCAGGGATCGATGGACAAGGCAGGGAATTGCCAGCTCCGCAGGGACATGGATAATCCCCCTGGCAGGGCTGTTCGCCTTAACCCTGCCCGTGCCATCGTGCTCACTGGGCAGTGCCACCCTCCTGGTGCCCATCGCTGTGACCTCTGGGTGCTGTTAGGGTGCTGTAACCCCCTGGGCACTGCCTGTTTATCCCCCTGTTCCCATCTCTGCTGCTCCTCTCCTCCAGCTGCACAGGGCTCCAACAGCCAAGGAGAAAGTACCAAAACCCACCGAAATCTCCCCGAAACTGGAGCCTGCTGGTGGCACTGGGGCTGTTTCCCCACTGCAGGGACAGCAGTGCCTCTCACTGATCCCAGCAGATCCCACTTCCACGGAGCAATTTAACCACCAGAAGGCACCTTAAAATCCCCTCTGTGCAAATGGGTGCTGGGGTGCTCCTAGGTGGGGCCCAGAGAGCTGGGAGAAGTCCTGGGGCAGCGCTCCCTGCACCGTCCATGCTGCTGGAGCACCAGAGCGGCCATAAACAGAAGCAAGAAGCAGTTCCAGAGACCTGCTGAGCTCTGTCACAACTCAGCACACGCATGAATTCCTCACTAGCAGCATCCAGCTCCCCGAGGGGCTGCACCGGCTGAGCTGAGGAGCTGGATGCTGTCCTGGGAAAATCGGCTTTCGAGGAACAGCGATGCTGGGAGAGGGAAGAGGAGGCTGGAAAGGCTCCAAGATCAGCAGCGCTGATACCAAACCATAAATTATCCCGGTGGCTGAGCCGGCCCCTCCGAAAAAGCCGGCGGTAACGTTGGCAGCCGGGGTCCCTGGGCTCAGCCTCGGCTGCAGCGAGTGTGGCTGAGCCGAGGGACCCCGGCTGCCAGCGTTACCGCCGGCTGCAATTTCTCATCAAGCCAAAGCGATTAATTAACAGGCACCAGTGGCCGGGGCTGCTCCCCCCATCCATCACGACACGTGGCTGCAGGGCTGTAAATCCCCAGCGTGGAGGCTCCGTGCCAACCAGTGACACCAGTCGCCAACCCCCCCAGCATGAACCAGTCTGCTAGTGGGGTAGAAACACCTGGAATTTAGCAGGCACCACCCCCCACATCCCCCATCCTTGGTACTGGGGTAGCTCCAGCTGCCTTCACCCTGCCTCCCAGTATCTCTGTGGTCTAATTACACCCGAGATGAAGCGGGGAGCGGTGTCTTGTCTTTAATTAATAGCTCGGCACGGCTCAGAGCCGGCTGTCAGAGTGCGTGTGAGCTGCTGGGGGTGCCCAGCTTTTGGGGTGCAGCACCCTACAGGCGCCCCCCGAGCCCCACGGGGAAATGGGGACCGCTGGACCCCATTTAAATACTAAATCCCAGCTATTATGGGGAGGCTGTACCTGGGAGAGGCGGCGAGCGCTGGCGGCCAGCCGGGTAATTAGAGCGCGGCTGAACTGATGAAAAGATATCTGCAGGCTTTGAGGCCGGTGCTTTGAAGCTGGAAATCCTGTGAAGGCAACATCCCCGGCAGATATTTACCCGGGATCTGCTTTCCCTGGAGCTGAGGGGAAGGGAGGAAGAAAGGATAAACCTCCCTCCCAGGTCGATGCTGAGCCCAGAGGGATGCTCCAGGGTACCATCCCGAGCTGGGGAGGCAGCAGGTCGCAGCGGTTCAGCCGGAGGTTAATCCGGCACCACAAGCACTGGGGAGAGATGGAGCCTCGTCCTGTGGAGAGACAGCAGGGATCAAAGAGTGTTGGTGCTTGTGGGGTCAGGGAAGAGGCTCTGGTTCAAACCCGGGGCTGGAGGGGCTGAGCCAGAGGGACGAGGGCCACCGCGGAGGGGTTGGAGTTGCTGCGGGTTTCAGTAGCCTGACTGGGGTTGCTCGGACTGTTGCAGGGTGTTTGCCTGTGTACAACCACCCCTGCACCCCATAGAGCTCTGTGCAGGCACCCACCCTGCACCCCCACAGCATGTGTCCCCCAGCACCCCACAGCAGGCAACAGCAGGAGCAGAGCAGCTTCCCTGGGTGTTAGTTCTACAGTCCAACACAAGGCAAAGCTCGTGGGGTGCTGAGAGCTGTCCCACATCTCCCTGGCCACGAGGGAAGTGCTGCTGCACTCGCCAAGGCTACCTGGGGACAGAGCCCACCCCAGGGGTAGTCTCCAAATCCCACGTCAGGCTGGGATGAGACCTGGTCGTGGTGGAGCATCCCGGGATGTGGAATGTTAACGGGCTCCTGCCCTATGGGAAACCTTTGGACTTGACCTCCTACCTGCTCCAAACCCCATTGGCACGGGATTACGGGACTGGAAGGTGCTGAGGATGCTCTGTGGGATGAGGTGGGATCCGGATGTCTGGGCCGGACAGCCAGATCCCAGCAGGAACGAAGCAGCAGCCCGCCACGGGGGTAATTAGCAGCTTGTGATTCCAGCTCCTCATTAGGGGCTGGCACCCCCCACCGATGCTCTCTGTGCAATTAGTCGCTAAGTAACACCGGGATATTTATACCCCGGGCGAGGATCCGGGACCAGCATCACCGGGATGCTCCGGCTGGGGTCCGCCCAGCATGGGGACTGGGACACGCTGGGACCAGCAGCCACCCCTCACAGCCCAAGGAGCTCCGCAGAGGGGACGGCACCCAGCGCTGAGCACCCATCCCGTCACCCCGGGGAAGCCGCAGCCCTNGGGGGGGGGGGGGGGGGGGGGGGGGGGGGGGGGGGGGGGGGGGGGGGGGGGGGGGGGGGGGGGGTGGGTGCTCCGAGAACCATTTCTATAGGGGAAGCTGTTTTCTCTTCCCTCTCACCCCACCCTAATTAATTGTTTTAATTAAGGAAATGCCACCTCCACTCCCGACTGCCATTTGCCTGCAGAAACGCTGCTAATTGCGGCGAGGGAAACGCGGCGGCTCGTTAAAGCCATCGGCANCCCAAGTCCGTTGGGTCACCCCGCTCCTCCCCAGGGCACCCCTGAGCTCACGGGCAGCCCTGAGCATCCTCCGAACCCCCCCGCCCTGCAAACCCATCCCTAGCATCCCCCGCTGTGCTGCACCCGGGCGACCCCAAAGCCATTCCCAAAGGTTCGGCCGTCGCTGGGAGGTGGCCGCTGCTGCTCTGGCCGGTGGCCACGGGCACCTCGGCAGCTCCTTTGGAAATTCAATGGATGGAAAAGGCTCCGGAGATGCCACTCCAGAACCATCCATCTTTATTAGCAGCTGTTTAACACCTTCCCGAGGGACCATAACCAGGGGAAGCAACTTAATCACCATCGTGCAGCCAAGTGAGGGCAGGAGCAGCTCCCCCGGCCACCAGCCCGCTGCCCTGTCCCCAGGTCCTCCCAGCTGCTGGCACTGGTCTTCCTAGTCCCACCCAGCTCTGTAGCAATGGTCCTGCTGGTGTCTTCTGGTCTTGTGATGATGCATCTCCTGTCTCTATGTGGCAACACTGCTCCTTGTCCTCAAGCTTTGACCTTAATGGTCCCTCCAGGTTCTCCTGGGTCCTCCTAGCCCTGTGATGATGTCCCTCATAGTTCTCCAGCAGTGACCCTTCCATGCAACAACCTCCCTCCTGTCTGCATGATGATGATCTGGATGGATCAGGAAAGACCAGGACAACAACCCTCCTAGTCCCAGAGACACCTTCCTCCTGGTCCATGGTGATAGCCCTACTGGTCCCTCCTGCTTGCTCCTGCTCCCTCCTGGTACTGGGCAGCTTCCAGGCGGGAGATGCTCCATAGAATCATCAGGGATTGGAAGGGACCTCGAAAGATCATCCAGTCCAATCCCCCTGCCAGAGCAGGATCACCTAGACCAAGTCACACAGTCAGTCTGGGTTAACTCCCACCTCAGTTCATCCCCAGAGCCACCAGTAAAGTTTCCCAGGCAGGGAGGGTGGATTCTGCCCCTTTCCCAGGGGGATTTGGGGTTTGTGGCCAGTGTGTGGCAAAGCCAAGGGGTTCGGATGCTGCCTGACTCCTGGGAAGAGCGGGGGGAGCAGGGCCAGGCTTTTCTCCTTCTCCATCTCCTCTTGATTTGGGTTCACTCCTGAGCACAAAGCGCCGCTTCCAACCGACTGGCGGTTGCCGAAGTGATCGAAATAACATTTTCTGGCGAAGACTTCGCTTTGTTTTTGACAAAATGCTGCTGAGAAAGCGCTCGGCACCGCCAGTCCCTCCCCTGCCGCTGCCAAGTCCCACAGCCTGGCACCGAGCCCGCCCGGCTCCGAGCAAGCCCCGCTTTCCTGGAGGAAATTTCCGGGCTCCGCTCCTCCTTCCCAGGGGCTGGGTTTGGACCCCGATGAGTTTTGGGAGAGGTGGCAACAAGCTCTGTCAGCCCGTGGCTCCGTTTGGCTCCCTGGGCTGGGAAAAACCTGGTCTGGGAAGGGTGTGTGGGAGAGAGGGAAGTTGCTGGAGAAGCTCCCTCAACCCTCCTGGATGGATCAACCCACTTCTGCTGCCCTCCTGAACTGTCCCAGAGCAGCAGAGGGACTGTGGTCCCACCAAGTCTGTCCTTCCTCCTGTGGTCGTTGGCCTGTACTCGTGGAAGAGGGTTGTGGTCATGGGGAGATGGTGGTTGTGGTCATGGGGAGATGATGGTTGTGATCATGGGGAGATGGTGGTTGTGGTCATGGGGAGATGGTGGTTGTGGTCATGGGAAGATGGTGGTTGTGGTCATGGGGAGATGGTGGTTGTGATCATGGTGTTTGCATCAGGTGCTTGAATCTGCAGCTGGCTGATCTGTCCCTTCTAACCCACCCCAGTCAGTGATGCTGATCCCCCAGCTCTGCCTTCATCCCCCAGTTCTCATCTCTACCTCTCTCCCTCATGTCCATCACTCACAATCCTTTGATTCCTCCAACTCACATCTTGATCCCCCTCACTCCTTCCTTCATCTCCCAGTTGCCATCTCCATCCCCTTCAACCCTTCCTTCATCCCTCACCCCTCATCTCCATCACTCCCAGCCATTCTTCATCCCCCAAACCCCATCTCCACCACCCCCAACCCTTCCTTCACCTCCCAGCTCCCACCTCCACTACCCTCAACACTTCCTGTGTCCCCCAATCCCAATCTCCATCCTCTTCAACCCTTCCTTCATCCCTCCCCCCCCCTCTTTATCCGCCCTAGCCCTTCCTTCAGCCTTCATCCCCCATCTCCACCACCCAGAGCCTTTTCTTCATCCCTCACCCCTCATCTCTGTCCCCTTCTATCCTTCCTTCATCCCCATCTCCATCCCCTTCAGCCCTTCCTCCATCCCTCACCCCTCATCTCCATCAGCCCCAGCCCTTCTTCATCCCCCAAACCCCATCTCCACTTCCCCCAACCCTTCCTTCACCCCAATCCCCATCTTCATCCCTTTTAACCCTTCCTTCAACCCCAGTCCCCATCTCCATCACTCTCAGCCCTTCCTGCACCCCTCATCCCCAGGCATCATCCCTGTTCCCGACCGCAGCGGCTGCCACCTTCTCCCGCATCCCAGCGGGGCAGGGCCGTGGTGGGGGAGCGGGGGAACCGAGGAACTGAAGATCAAGAGGAAAATGATCAAAGGAGGGCTGTGGGTGAGCGCTGGCAACCCCGTCACCCTGGAGACGGCAAGCAAATATTTGGGCTAATAGCGCTCTCGGGGAGCGGGGCCGGGCGCTTCCCATTGTCAGGAGGCAGGGATGATGGGCAGCAGCCCCGTGGATCCCTCCGGCCTCGTTAAGCTGTGCCGGAGAATGGAGGCATTTGGGGTATCGGCAGCTCCCCCAAGGGAGTGGGCTGTCGAGAGCTGGTGGCTGCTGGGCTGGAGACGGGTGCTCGGCTGAGGGATGCTCGGCTGAGGGGATGCTCAGCCTGGAGATGCTCAGGCAAGGGGGTGCTCAGACAAGGGGATGCTCAGCTGGGGGGATGCTCAGGCAAGGGGGTGCTCAGCTGGGGGGATGCTCAGCTGGGGGGATGCTCAGCTGGGGGGATGCTCAGGCAAGGGGGTGCTCAGCTGAGGGGGTGCTCAGCCAGGAGGATGCTGAGGGCAGCAGGAGGACAATGGGGCTGTGGGGACGATCCTCCCCAGTGGGGACACTATGCCATGAGGTCAGCAGCACTGGGGTACCCCCAGCCCTACTCTGCCACCTCCCCCAGCTGAACCTTTCCCCCCCCGTTGCCACCAGTGTCCCTCCCACAGACAGAGCCACCCTCTGGCTCCTTCTGCCCTCCTGGGGAGGGGAGCTTGGGTGCCGGGCGCTCAGACAGGGGGTCACTGGCCACATCCAGCTGCAGTGTTTTTCACTCCCTGTATCTCCAGGGTCTCAATCAGCTCCGGCAGCCGACTGAGCTCAGAGAGGGACATTTATCTGCTTCATTAAAATGATTCTTCCCCTTCAAATTAGAATTATGATTAATTTATTTACAAACATAAATAACCCCCCCTTATCACCCTTGTTTTCACCCAGCGGGTGCCCCTGTAGCCCAAATCCTTACATCACCGGGCCATGGGGAGCCACCAGGCCACCCTCATCCCTGGGGTCACCCTGCTGAGGTCACAGCACAGCCCCTTGGTGGCCCTGGGCCACTTGTCTGAGGGCCCTGGGCACAGCAGGGTGGGTGCAGCCCCAGGGCACTGCAAGGCCCTGGAAGGTAATCAATAATATTAATTAATATTAATATAACTGATTAGTATTACTACTAATTATTATTAATAATAACTATTAATAGGCACGTGTTATATATTTATATTGCTGGAATATGTTTATATTATTATATAATCTTTATTTTATTAATAACTGTGCTAATAGTAATAGTGTTAATAATAGTCATACTGCTAATAATAGTTATACTATTAATAGTAATAACATTAATGATACTAATAGCATTAATAATAGTAATGCTATTAATTATAGTAATGCCATTAATTATAGTAATGCTATTAATGATAGTAATGCCACTAATTATAGTAATGCTGTTAATAATAGTAATGCCATTAATGATAGTAATGCTATTAATGATAGTAATGCTATTAATAGTGCTGCTACTACTACTTCTACTACCACTAGTAGCAATTGTATTAATAATATTATTATTAATATTATTAATATTATGAAGAATGTTATCAATAAAAGCAATAATAGTAATAATAATGGTAATAATAATTGTCCCTCAGCTGGCAGAGGGCCTTGGCTGATGCCAGGCTCAGCCCAGTGGCCATCTCTTCCCCGAGCTGTGGTACCTGAGGTGTCTCCCGCCCGCTGGATCCGGGTGGAATCGGAGTGACAGGGAGGAAAATCAATCTGAGTGAATGAGGTCACCTGCGCAGACATCACCCAGCGGGGACACAGCCTGGGCCCCCCTCTGCCCCTGTGCCAGGGGGACTGGCTGCCAGGGCTGAAGGCTGCTGCCAGGGTGGCAGAGCTCTGCTGGGTGCTGGCTACTGGGTGCTGGGCCAGGATGTCCATGCTGGGTGCTGGGCACTGGTCACTGGTGCCAGTGTGCCACAGCCACACTGGGTGTTGGTAACTGGTGCTGGTGCAGCACAGCCACGCTGGATGATGGGTGGTGATGCTGGGTGCTGGTGCAGCACAGCCACGCTGGGTGCTGGGTGGTGATGCTGGGTGCTGGTGCAGCACAGCCACGCTGGGTGCCAGCCCTGGCACCGGACGGAGCCCAGCACCAGCAAGGCTCAGGATAGGAGTGCTCTCGATTCTCACCAGTGCCACCCAGTCAGTCCTTGGTGGGTGCTGGGCCCTGGAGCTGCTGGGGATGCCACTGGGACTGGGATCTGAGCCACTTCAGAGAGGAGAGCAGGGTCGGATCCTTCCCAGTCCTGGTCTGTCTGGAAGAAGCCACGAGGCCCCTGAACAGTCCCCAAACATCACATGAGAGGACAGAGGTGCCCCCCAGCACCCAGCTGCTGCCACCAGCTGCCACAGGCACATGGCCCCAGTGTAGGCAGTGCTGGCCAAGGGTCTGTTGTCCCCTGGGACCAGCGGGCAGGTGATGGAGGTCCAGGCAGGACGGGCAGCCCAGGCAGGGATTACAGCGGGAAGAAAGCAGCAGTGTGAGCCCAGCAACTGTTTTGATTCCCTCGAGCTCCTCAGCTGTGGTTTGTCCCCACCTTCCGCCGCTGCTGCTGGGGTCACTGACCCCCTCCTGCACCCAGGGCTCACCCCAAGCCCTCTCCTCAGAGCTGTGTCCCCAAAACAGCTGCAGACAGGCTGGAGAGGGTCCAAAGAAGGGCCATGAGGATGGTGAGAGGGCTTGGAGGCTCTGCCACGCGAGGAGAGGCTGAGAGCTGGCCTTGTTCAGCCTTGAGAAGAGAAGGCTCAAGGGGGGAACCTTACCCCCAGGTCCTGGTGCCTCCGGGGTGGCTGCCAAGAAGATGGCTGGAGAGGTTGGGCTGTATGAGCCTGGAGGTCCCTCCTAACCTGGTTCTCTGTGAGTCTCTGAGCGTGTGAAATGCGAGGGAGGCTGCCCGGCAGCCCGGGGAACATGGCAAGAGACCGTGTTGAAGCCATCCTGCCATCTGTTGTGCTTTCAGCGCAATTAAGCCGGCAGCTGCCGTGCCAGGCAGCGGGCACCAGTCCTGCCCCACCATGCGTCCCTCTGCCAGGCCTGGGAAGTGACCCTGCGGGCTGGGGAAGATGGGGGGGGGGGGGTTGGCTGGTGCTGTGGGTGCCAGGGCAGCTGGATGGCAGCTGGAAGTGAGAACGGGTGCCCACGTGGGGTCTGGGTGCTTGGTGGGTGCTGGCAGGGCTGCCTGTGCGCTCTCCCGGTCTGGGTGTCACCCTTGGGTGGCTCTTGCTGGGGGTCAGTGGGATGCCCTGGGGTCCTTTCTGGGGTCCAGGAGCACTCCAGGGACCTCTGGCCGGGGGACACCACACGGCCAGCGAGGTCATGAGAGAAGCTGCCGCGGAGAGGGGTCAGCGCCGGGCTGAGACCTGACCAACTCGTGGCGTGGGATGCTGCTGCCACCCCATCAAACCCCATCAGAGGGGGTGGGAATTCACCTCCAACCATGGGGATCTCAGCAGATGGCAGAGACAAGGCAGAGAGAAGTGGGAATGAGATGGCAGCTGCGGCAAGGACGGCTCTGGTGACAGCTCAGATGGGGTGGAGGAGGTGATCCCCAGCCCCCTCTGCCCGTCCCCAATCCCAAAGACAAGTGGCTCCAGGATGGCACCATCAGGACCCCCGAGCTAAGCTGGGGACAGTGGGGATGAGGCTACACATGTGGCTGATGATGCTTTTTTGGGGGGTAATATCCCTGTGGGCAAGGTCAGGGTAATATCCCAGTGGCACCAGTCTCCGTGGCCAGTGACGGGGCACTGTAGCACCTCCACCCTCACAGTCCAGGTGGCACAGAGGCAGATTGGCAGTGGGGTGCCCTGGGCCAACATGGGGATCCCAGCACATCGGGGTGGCCAAGCTGTGGGACACGGGCAGGTCACTCCAATGGACCTGGGGTGATGATGCCAACCATGGGGTGATAATAGGCTCTGTGGGCATCGGGGTGACTGGCTCTGTGGGCATCAAGGTGACTGGCTTTGTGGGCATTAGGGCAACTGGCTCTGTGGGCATCAGGGTGACTGGCTTTGTGGGCATTAGGGCAACTGGCTCTGCGGGCATCAGGTGACTGGCTTTGTGGGCATTGGGGTGACTGGCTCTGTGGGCATTGGGGTGACTGGCTCTGTGAGCATCAGGGTGATGGGTTCTGTGGACATCGAAGTAACTGGCTCTGTGGGCATCAGGCACTGGCTTCAAGCCCAGATGAGGATAAAGCAGCTTCTGCTAATTAATTATCCACTTCATTAAGAATTGTCAGCCAGTAAGTTGTCAGCACAAGGACAGGGTCTGCTGCCACAAGCTGGGTCAGTGGTCCATGGGGTTTGGAGCATCTTCCTCCTCCTCCTCCTGCACACCCTGTGCCCTCCAGCACCACCTGGCTGGACCCCTCCCACTGCCTCCTCCTGATTGTCCCCTTTCTGGTGTCATGGACCGTGTTAATGGTGTCATCTGCCTCCTGCCTGCCCCGACCCCCATCCTCGCTGCCACCCTGGCAGAACAAGGACCCCGCTCTGTCTGGTGATGTTATTTGTTGCATAGGCTCAGGACGATGCCACAGGCTCCCCCAGCCACCCCAGGTGCCCCCTGAGCCAGCTGTGACTGGTTGCCCCTCGGTGCCTTGGTCAGAATTTGTCCACGAAGGACCTCAAAGCCTCGGGGAGCAGTGGGACACCCCCCAACCTGTGTCTCCGGTGCTAAGAGCATCGTCCCCACCATCCCCAGCAGGCGACATAAGGGACGCAGCATCCAGCCGGGCTGGGACAGCGGCTCTGGGGTGGGGGCGACGTGTGACTCCCCATCCTTCCAGCCCCAGCACTGCAGCATCGAGTGGGGGGGCAGGGAGGGGACGGTGTCCCCTGGGGCAGCTGCAGCACGGAGGCTGTGCGATGGGGAGCGACACCAGCTCCCTCCCTGGAATCCAGAGCAATCAGCTAATTGCAGTAGAAGGTCCTGATGGGCTCCTGCCCTGGACCCCACCNGCTTTGTGCTTTAACCTACATTTGCTTTTGTCCCGGTCAGCGCAGCCGGAGCATCCCCGGGGCTCTGCGCCGGGCTCGGCACGGCATGGCCCGGCACGGCATGGCCCGGCACGGCTCCCTGTGCCGCCCGGCACCACTGTCCCTCTCAGCAGCCCCCACAGTGGCCCCGAGATGGGAACGGTTGGTTGCCTCCTCCCAGGAGGTGATGGGGAGTCCCGTCCTCAGGGTTTCCCCCCCTCCAGAGCATCCTGCTCCATCCCTTCCCTGGAGGCCAGGAGCTCTCCGCAGGCTCCTAACGAGCAGCACTGGCTGATGACAGCTTCCACCGAGATTTAATTACGCTCGCGGCCGCTGCCTGGGAGCAAACACAGGCAGCAGGTTCCTGCTCCAGCTGTGCCATCAGGTCCAGATGTGCAGCTGGCTGGGGAGATGCTGCTCAGCAGGGACCTGCCCCTGGGGACCCATGAAAGACTCTGGGGGAGTGAATGAGGGGGGGAGGTTTCAGTCCCGGGAGCAAAAGGGTTAAATCCCCGGCTTGGGGACTGGTCCCCAATGTTCCCCCAACTCATGGGGACAGGGTGATGCTGGGGGGACAGCTCATACGGCCGTGTCCTGCTCCGCCCCCGGGGACATCTATCAGCGCCCAGCCCCATTACATTCATCTCCCAGTTACCCCAAAGGTGACCCCCTCCACCCCACAGCCGAGCACCCTCAGTGTCACCCCTCTGGCTCAGGGGTTCTGTGTCCCCTTTTGAATCCCATCCCACTGCTGCCCGGATGCCACCCCCACCCTCAGAGCCACTGGTCCTTCCTACCCTGGGAACCCAGGGACCAGCAGCCTTCCGGGCGATGCTCCACCTTCGTGAGTCTGGGGGCAGCAGGGAGAGAGCAGGCGAGCGACAGAATCACCTCTGCAATGGGGTCAAGGGGGGGAGAAAACCCCTCCCCGGGTCCAGGAGAGCTTTAACCTCACAGCTGAGCCTCCCCCCAGCACCACCCTCCCCACCTTGCCTGGGATACAGGGTCTGGAAGGTCCTGCCGCCGCTACAGCCTGTTCCCACAGCTTTAGGACAGTCCTACGGGCTGGCTGGCCACCCTTGGTGGGGGGGTCGCCACCCCTAAATGACACCTCCATCCTCCCATCCCGCACCAGCTAAACATCCCCGTGCATCACTGGGTTTTACTGGGGTGAATTTCTCCGCAGCGGTTGCCAGTGGGGAGGGCTAGTGCCGGCGGGGTGGTGGCAAGAAGGGCTCATTGTGGTGAGGCGCAGCTGCGCGGGGTGAAGGAGCCAGCCAGGGGAATGCAAAATGCTGCCAGCGGGAAGAGCTTGGGGGATCAGCCACCCCCCACGGGGGGGCGGGGGTTCCCCCACCCTGCATGTGCCCCCCCGACAATAGGGGCTTTATGGGGAACGATGCCATCCCCTGTCCCAAAAGCTGCTGGGGTCTGGCTTGTGCCATCCCGACGGATACTGGGGACGCCCCGTCCTCTGCAGAGTCATGGGATGGCCCCAGTAAGTGAAGAGAAGGGGATACTGGGGTGATCCCGGGGACCTGGTCCTGCCTGAGTCTGGGCTGTGTCACCAACAGGCTGCTCTGGATGCTGATGGGTGACACAGTGACGCTGGGGAGAAGGGGAGGATGGAGATGGCTCCGTGCCCTTCCCAGGGCTTCGCTGTGACCCAGCAGCTCCAGTTTCTGCTGCTGGTGAATTATTCAGGCGCTGCCTCCCCCATGGCCTGGAGCCAGGCCCCCTCCAGCACCCAGCTGAGGGATGTGGGGAGCATCCAGGGCTGGGTGGTGCTGGAGCTGGACCCTGAGGCAATAGGATGATGCTCGGGGTGTGGGAGAGGAGTGATGGCAAAGACCCCCATTTCATCCCAGTGAAGGGAGGACAGGAGGAGGAAAGGGGGGAGCAAAAGAGCAGGAGGGCCGGCCCAGATCCTGCTGCTCCTTGGTTTTATTCCCTGTTTCCCTGCAGCATCAGCTCTCAGCCCTCACCCATCCACAACAGCTGTTCCAGACATGCCAGCAGCACCCAGTGCCACCCAGCATGGACGGGGCTTTGCTGGGAGAAGCCCTGACATTGCCCCAGTCAGGCATCACCCTCAGTCACAAACCCCGAGGGTCTGAAGTCTGGCTCTGGGGCTGGCAGTGCAGTGTGGGGAAGCTGTGCAAGGTACTGAGGGGTCCACATGCTGGGCACACTGGGATGTACTGGGGCAGCAAGGTGCCCTCTGCATGACCAGCCCAGCCCCATCACCCTCCACAGCACCTTCAGCAACAGCCTGAGCAGGGAAGGAACAGGAGCTGGGGGTAACAGTAGTGGGGACAGGGGATGGGGTGGTGATGGGGACATGGGTGGGGCAGTGATGGGGACATGGGATGGGGCGGTGATGGGGACATGGGATGGGACAGTGATGGGGACAGAGGATGGGGTGGTGATGGGGACATGGGATGGGGCGGTGATGGGGACATGGGATGGGGCAGTGATGGGGACATGGGATGGGACAGTGATGAGGACAGAGGACAGGACAGTGATGGGGACAGAGGATGTGACTGTGATGGGGACATAGGACAGGACAGCAACGGGGGAAGAGGACTGAATAGCAATGGGGAAACAAGACAGGATGGCAATGGGGACACAGCACCAAGCAGTAATAGGGACATCAGATGGAGCAGCAATAGGGACACAGGACCAGGCGGTGATGGGGGGACAGTGCTGGGTAGAAGACAGCTCTACCAGCTAGAAGGCTTCCCAGTTCCCCATCTCCACTCACTGTCTTCCCCTGATCTATCCCTTTAGCCCGCTGGTCTGTGCTGGTTGTGACTAGTGGTTGCAAGTGGCCAACAGGGAGGGGGGTGATTTATGTCCAGCAGGTTGATGCCACAACTGTCGGGGAGAGTGGGAACAGCTGCTCTGGCTGTTCCAACACAACAAGGTGTCGGAGGAAATCCTTGGGGGAAGCAGGAGTTGATGCTCAAGGTGGGTGATGCCCTGGGGGTACTGGACACTGCTGTGGGGTGGGGGGGTTTGGGGAGGATCTGGGGGGGTTGGGGTTCATTTCCCAGCCGCTGCATGAGGCCAAGATCCAAGTCAAAGCTCTGGTTAATCCAGACTTTAATCCGCTCTAAATCCCACCTTTAATCTGTTTAGTGTCACCTTTCGGGATTTGGATCCCGCGGGGTGGCTCCTTCCCACTGAGCCAGGAGGAGGAGGAAGAGGAGGATGGTGGGGAGCTTGGAATGGGGATGCAAACCTCAGTGGGATTGGGGGGAGCTCGTGGGGTCCCTGCTGCAGGAACAAGCAACAGCCACGACCCCCTGGGTGCTGCACCCCAGCCCAAGAACTGCTCTATGGGGCTGCCAGCAGCTGCCAGTGGGGTCCAGGCTGCCTGGCTTGAGGGGTCCCCATGGCAGAAAATGGCCATGTGCAACCCTCCGCGATGCCAGACCCCCACACTCTCCTGGCCAAACAGAGGAGATACCCATCCCCAGTTTGTGCTGGTAGCAGTGGGTGGATTTGGGCCAGGTGGGTATTTTGGGGTCTGTGGGGTTGCATTCCCCCATAACCTCCACCCAGAGCTCCTCACACTGCAGCTCCAGCCCCCAGACACAGCTGCAGGTAAAGCGTGGGAGCAGGATGGAAAGAGACCCGGTGCGGGGATGCTGGTACTGGATCAGGTATCCCGTGGACACTCCTCGTTGTTGCCCCCCACTTCCCACGGGGAACCCCACAGACAGGGGGAGGGGGCACTCCGTGAGACCCCTCGGTGTTGCCCTCACCCTCTTGAATTCTAGCTCAAAGCCCCTCAGTACCCAGCCAGCATCATCTGCTGCTCCCGCGCGTGATCACATCACCCACCATCATCCAGCCGGGACCCCCCCACCCGGGACCCCCCCCTATGACCCCAAAACCCACCCGGGACACCATCATCTACCTG